>OZ038479.1:60329392-60736892 GCA_964036315.1 Acanthosepion esculentum | reverse complement strand
AGGCAAATGCACTACACCTACACACACACATCGATACACACAGGCACACACATCTACATTCAATATGATCCAGACGGTCAAATGTCGAAGCTATTCGTGGCTTAATATGTTATTAAACGAATTTAAACTTGAAAAATTTAAACAAATAACCATATATAAATATATATATATATATATATATATATATATACATATATATATATATATATACATATACACACACATACACATATATATACATATATACATTTTTGAAAACATATAGTTTTCGACACATTTACAGACAAAAGTAAATAACCACCTCCACATATAATTGAACACTCGCACATCCGCATATAAATTAATACATGCACCCGCATAGACACATATAAGGATAATAGGTACGCATACACAGACCTACGTACATAAACATACACATAGATAAGCACATATAAATATATTGACCCATACGTCGACGCAGAAAAGTAAATAAGGCAAGTGAAGAAATACATATAAAGATGCAACCATATACAAGCACACACATACATACATACACATCTAGATGTACATACATAAGCACGCATGCATATATGTATATACACTAAATATATATATAGACATTTACAAATACAAGTGTATACATGAAAAATTAAACAAACGTAAATTAAAACGACATGAGTATAAAAATGCATATACACATCCGCTAGTACATATATATACACACATACATACGCAACTACACATAGATATATACACATATATATCTACAGACAAACATATACATACATACATACATATTCACAAATATACATACGCATATATACACATATACATATATATATATATATATATATATATATATATATATACATACACACATAAACACACATACACATATACATACACACACATACACATATACGCACACACACATATACATATACAAACACATATACATATATACATAAACATATAGACACATGCATAAAAAAGGAAAAAGAAATAAGCATACATAGACCAACTTATATTCTAATAATATTCCAACAACATTATGATAAAATATATTAAAAGTTAATCATAATTTAAGAAAAGAACAAAGGTCTGTAAGCAATTAAAGGTACTTTATCAACAAAAGTAGATTTTAGTTTGTATCTATGATACATTCCAAGACACTAAAGCCTACATACAAATACACATACAATGACACACCAACATATATATATAAATATCTAATCCTATATAAATACCCATATCGACACATCCAGATAAACAATACAGAGACAGTCGAGCTCAACCATATAATCACCCACACATACATATAAATATACACCCATATACAAACACATATACATAAACATATACATATTTAAACATACATATATATACATATATATGCATATATAAACCTATACATACACATAGAAACATACATACTACATATACATACATATATGCACACTCACACATACATATACATACATATGCAATAGGCATACATATATCTACACTCACACAAGTACACATAAATATCCCCATATACCCATACATATACTCACACATTTAGTGGTAGACACTTACCAGAATTTACTCCCTTACTCATACACATAAACAGGTTAACCCATGATAGAAGCCAATATACGCAACGATATACCTTCATAAAAAAAAAAAAAAAAATCATTTATATATCCCTATATACACATATACATATCCTACAGTAGAAATAACTCTACATAACATACACATATATACATCTAAATACAGACACGTATGATACTTTGTAAGTACCCAGTACACATTCATATCGATAAGGCGACTATCATGCTAAAAAGGTAATAGTCTATTAAGTTTCATTTATCATTATCATAGAAAGTATATGATTTCTATACTAAGTTAAATTTAAGACGATGCTTACAGTTAACTGTTAGTTCATATCTTTGATTTAAAAGATCAGTCTTATTTTTAAATCTAATTATTTCAAGTTTCTCGTTAAGGCATAAGTAACACGGGGCATATAGTGAGTTACATGTCCGGGCCTTTCTAATTAATTTCCATTTAACCTTAGGTGTTTTATTTTTCTCTTTTAGACTCCAAAAGTATTTGGATAATGAAGTCATATATTTATAGTTACTATTATTAAAAGATTGCAGGTGACCCCGCCAGCGTTCCTTGAATGGTCTCATGGTGCAACCTATGTAGAATTTCTTTATATTTGGATTTTCTAGTGTTGATATAGTACTGAGATAAACTACAGAGCTAGTTAAACAGTTATTATTTAGTGGACAATTATTGGGATTCCTGCAGTTACATGATTTATTATTTGTGTCATTTTGCTTAATGTTGCTATGTGCAACCTTGTGGGTTGTCAGGCTCTCCGAATTTATATACTTGCTGAATATACTATTGTTATGTTTTTTAATTATTTTTTCTAGGTTATCAGCACAACTATAGCTTAACTTAAGAGTATTAGAGTTAAATATTTTACTGAGTGAGTTGGTTCCAGATTTGGGGAAATGTTTTTTAATGAGGTTTAGAAACAGGTGCCCCAATTTGGTTTTAACCATAATGTTAAAAGGGGGAGTATACCATATGATTTTTCTAGATCTCTTTCTACCATTATTGTTGCTATTTATAGGGCTTTTATATTTAATATTAATATTTTTATATCCACTATGTTTAAGTGCGGAATTGTAAAGGTCACTATGCTTATTAAAAATATCACTGTTTGAAGAGTTGTTACTGATCCTACATTCAATAGAATAGGGTATGTGTTTGATGATTGCAGGGGGGTGGTTAGAATTTGGATGAACGTATATTTGATTGGAATTAACTTTTACATATGGTTGGTATGTGTTGCTAGTGAGGTCTAGGGTGACGTCTAGGAAGTCTACTCGTTTAACATTAGTGGAAACTATTACTCTGAGACCTAGATCCTTAAATACCTTATGTATCATTTTTCTAATACGATCTACTTTAATTTTAGTGGAATTCCTAACTACTAATAACCCGTCGTCCCTATATAATCCTACACTATCAGAATCTAGGCAATCAAATGCACTTAAATTATACAAAAGAAATAATCCAACAAGATCAGAAGCTTCAGCAGAATCCAGAGAACCCATTGAAATGTCAAATCTTTCGTTACAGGACTTTTTGGTCCACTGTTCATCTTTGTAGATTAGAACCGAATTTCGGCACTCCATGATGGTATTCACTTCTCTTTCAGAAATGTTGGAGTATTCCCGAGCGAAATCCAGGGCACAAGTGAACAGATTTTTGGATATAGATGGATAATAGTCTGTAATGTCAAACTGTATGAAGGTACATTTATCCTTAAATCCGATGTTAGTAAACCAGTTGATGACATCCGCAGTGTTAATCCATTGTAATAGTCCGAGGGTTTTCTTTATGGAGTTGTTGGTTCTTTCTAAGATGTTCTTACTAATCCTGCCGATTTCCGGTCTAGTTGGGTTTATAATCCTAGTTGATGGCTTAGATCTGAAATCGGGTTTGTGATCTTTTAATAAAATATAGGCTTCTTTAGGTTGTAATTTACTAACTCGATCACTTATCTTTAGTTTATCAGTAATTGATTTGCTGATAGAGTTAATTTTATCTTGTTGGATTATTTCTTTTGTATAATTTAAGTGCATTTGATTGCCTAGATTCTGATAGTGTAGGATTATATAGGGACGACGGGTTATTAGTAGTTAGGAATTCCACTAAAATTAAAGTAGATCGTATTAGAAAAATGATACATAAGGTATTTAAGGATCTAGGTCTCAGAGTAATAGTTTCCACTAATGTTAAACGAGTAGACTTCCTAGACGTCACCCTAGACCTCACTAGCAACACATACCAACCATATGTAAAAGTTAATTCCAATCAAATATACGTTCATCCAAATTCTAACCACCCCCCTGCAATCATCAAACACATACCCTATTCTATTGAATGTAGGATCAGTAACAACTCTTCAAACAGTGATATTTTTAATAAGCATAGTGACCTTTACAATTCCGCACTTAAACATAGTGGATATAAAAATATTAATATTAAATATAAAAGCCCTATAAATAGCAACAATAATGGTAGAAAGAGATCTAGAAAAATCATATGGTATACTCCCCCTTTTAACATTATGGTTAAAACCAAATTGGGGCACCTGTTTCTAAACCTCATTAAAAAACATTTCCCCAAATCTGGAACCAACTCACTCAGTAAAATATTTAACTCTAATACTCTTAAGTTAAGCTATAGTTGTGCTGATAACCTAGAAAAAATAATTAAAAAACATAACAATAGTATATTCAGCAAGTATATAAATTCGGAGAGCCTGACAACCCACAAGGTTGCACATAGCAACATTAAGCAAAATGACACAAATAATAAATCATGTAACTGCAGGAATCCCAATAATTGTCCACTAAATAATAACTGTTTAACTAGCTCTGTAGTTTATCTCAGTACTATATCAACACTAGAAAATCCAAATATAAAGAAATTCTACATAGGTTGCACCATGAGACCATTCAAGGAACGCTGGCGGGGTCACCTGCAATCTTTTAATAATAGTAACTATAAATATATGACTTCATTATCCAAATACTTTTGGAGTCTAAAAGAGAAAAATAAAACACCTAAGGTTAAATGGAAATTAATTAGAAAGGCCCGGACATGTAACTCACTATATGCCCCGTGTTACTTATGCCTTAACGAGAAACTTGAAATAATTAGATTTAAAAATAAGACTGATCTTTTAAATCAAAGATATGAACTAACAGTTAACTGTAAGCATCGTCTTAAATTTAACTTAGTATAGAAATCATATACTTTCTATGATAATGATAAATGAAACTTAATAGACTATTACCTTTTTAGCATGATAGTCGCCTTATCGATATGAATGTGTACTGGGTACTTACAAAGTATCATACGTGTCTGTATTTAGATGTATATATGTGTATGTTATGTAGAGTTATTTCTACTGTAGGATATGTATATGTGTATATAGGGATATATAAATGATTTTTTTTTTTTTTTTTTATGAAGGTATATCGTTGCGTATATTGGCTTCTATCATGGGTTAACCTGTTTATGTGTATGAGTAAGGGAGTAAATTCTGGTAAGTGTCTACCACTAAATGTGTGAGTATATGTATGGGTATATGGGGATATTTATGTGTACTTGTGTGAGTGTAGATATATGTATGCCTATTGCATATGTATGTATATGTATGTGTGAGTGTGCATATATGTATGTATATGTAGTATGTATGTTTCTATGTGTATGTATAGGTTTATATATGCATATATATGTATATATATGTATGTTTAAATATGTATATGTTTATGTATATGTGTTTGTATATGGGTGTATATTTATATGTATGTGTGGGTGATTATATGGTTGAGCTCGACTGTCTCTGTATTGTTTATCTGGATGTGTCGATATGGGTATTTATATAGGATTAGATATTTATATATATATGTTGGTGTGTCATTGTATGTGTATTTGTATGTAGGCTTTAGTGTCTTGGAATGTATCATAGATACAAACTAAAATCTACTTTTGTTGATAAAGTACCTTTAATTGCTTACAGACCTTTGTTCTTTTCTTAAATTATGATTAACTTTTAATATATTTTATCATAATGTTGTTGGAATATTATTAGAATATAAGTTGGTCTATGTATGCTTATTTCTTTTTCCTTTTTTATGCATGTGTCTATATGTTTATGTATATATGTATATGTGTTTGTATATGTATATGTGTGTGTGCGTATATGTGTATGTGTGTGTATGTATATGTGTATGTGTGTTTATGTGTGTATGTATATATATATATATATATATATATATATATATATATATATGTATATGTGTATATATGCGTATGTATATTTGTGAATATGTATGTATGTATGTATATGTTTGTCTGTAGATATATATGTGTATATATCTATGTGTAGTTGCGTATGTATGTGTGTATATATATGTACTAGCGGATGTGTATATGCATTTTTATACTCATGTCGTTTTAATTTACGTTTGTTTAATTTTTCATGTATACACTTGTATTTGTAAATGTCTATATATATATTTAGTGTATATACATATATGCATGCGTGCTTATGTATGTACATCTAGATGTGTATGTATGTATGTATGTGTGTGCTTGTATATGGTTGCATCTTTATATGTATTTCTTCACTTGCCTTATTTACTTTTCTGCGTCGACGTATGGGTCAATATATTTATATGTGCTTATCTATGTGTATGTTTATGTACGTAGGTCTGTGTATGCGTACCTATTATCCTTATATGTGTCTATGCGGGTGCATGTATTAATTTATATGCGGATGTGCGAGTGTTCAATTATATGTGGAGGTGGTTATTTACTTTTGTCTGTAAATGTGTCGAAAACTATATGTTTTCAAAAATGTATATATGTATATATATGTGTATGTGTGTGTATATGTATATATATATATATATATGTATATATATATATATATATATATATTTATATATGGTTATTTGTTTAAATTTTTCAAGTTTAAATTCGTTTAATAACATATTAAGCCACGAATAGCTTCGACATTTGACCGTCTGGATCATATTGAATGTAGATGTGTGTGCCTGTGTGTATCGATGTGTGTGTGTAGGTGTAGTGCATTTGCCTATGTGTGGTTTGCTTTTTTGTATGTGTGTGTATATATCTAGATGCGTCCGAGCGTTTGGCATGCCGTTGTTCGAGTGATTTCACGTGAGAGGCGACTAACATGCTGAAATGTAACGAAAAATGTATACATCTATGTCTGGGACTCTAAATACAACTTTCAACTTAATTTCAATGAAAATACAAATTAAATAGCATATATATCTTTTATTTTTATTTTTAGATTTATTTTTTTTTTTTTTTTTTTTTTTCTCCTTAGTAATTTTACAATTTAAAACTTAATAGAGATCTGATTTAGATTTCTTAATAGGTAATTTTAATTTTTTACTTTTAATTTTAATTTCAAATTTTATAAATCTTTTAATATCTAGATAGCCTTGCTTAGTTGTCAAATTTTTCGAATCATCCTATACTTGCTTTTTGATTGGCCACTCTGGCTTACGTAACAGCGTTTACTCTTAGCTAAGGATCGTTGATTAATTTGAAACTTTTAAAACCATTTATTCTATATTCTATATCATCACTTGACAAGACACAAGAAGTGTTGAAACAAAATGGCTACTTTTGTCGTGATTTTATAACATATTTATGTTGTAATATTCAAATAAATATGATAATTGTGTATTTAGGCAGCAATCTTTCATTTATGCATGTTTCATTAAAAACGACAGACAAGGTACTACGATGAAGCTTTTTATTTAATTTTTCTTGTGTTCGAACAAGTGTTTTTTTTGGGGGGGGGGCACAGAGTGTGTAGAAACTGTCCTAATGTTCTATAATTCCGAGGGCTTTCGGTTGTACTTTTTGTTATCAAGGATGACTTTATTTAATCAGTTTAATTGAGTGTGTGCCTTGTGTGTATGTTTTTACTGTTATAGAGATGTTTTATTTTCCGAACAAAGCTCATTGTGGCCGTGTTCGTAGTTAATTTTCTTTTTTATTATTAAGTCTTCCCTTATTTTTAATCGTTTTTACACGTGAATGAGGTTATTATGTTTGTATTTTCTACTAGTATGTTTCGGTTGGAGTCTGGTAAGTTTGTGTGTGTGTTTAAATGGGTTTTAATGGAGCTGTGGTCAGATAGGTATAACGTAAGGCGTCTGGATAGGCATGTAGTCATGTGACCTATGTAATTATTTATGAATTCGGGTTGATCAGGAACACAGTTCCTTAATGGGTATTTGAACACAGAGATAATGTTCGTTCATTGTAATTTTGACTTTGCTGGTGTGTCGTTATTTCTGAGGATAAGGTCAACTGCTTTAAATTTTTTTGTAGTAGATAATAAATTTGATTTTTTTATTCGGGTAATTGGGGTAGTGTATTTCTTTAATACTGCTTTTGAACACGGCCACAATGTGCTAACTGTGTTCAGAAAATAAAACACCTCTATAGCATTAAAAACATACAAACAACGCACACCCTCAATTTTAAACTGAATAAACAAAATCATCCTTGATAACGGCTAAAAAAGTATAACCGAAAGCGCTCGGAATTATTAGAACATTTGGACAACACAAGAAAATTTAGATAAAAAGCTTAATCGTAATACCTTGTCTGTCGTTTTTAATGAAGCATGCATACGTATGCAGGTGTAGGTATTTATGGGTATAGATCTTTTTTTGTATATATATATATATATATATATATATATATATATATATATATATATATGTATGTATGTATGGAAAGTATTCTAAGGGAAGGACTTAAAGTTCTTTTATTAATGTTTATCTTATTTTCTCTTAATATTCTCTAATTAGAATTGTGAGATTGAATTTTTTTTTTTTTAGTCACCTGGAGGTAATTTCAGTTTAAATTGATAATTTAATTTAAATTTAAATATATTACTCTTTAACTATCAATATTGATAGTAAAATTAGAAAATTAGAAATATTTGTTTTGATATTTAAACACTTAAGTCATCACCTAACGTTAAACATTAACTGTGAAATTTAAGGAAAAATCTAAATATGTGTAAAGATTTGAAAATATAGGTGTAAGCATTGATATATGAATATACATAGGTACCTGTGTATATTGATACATGTGTATGTGCCTATGTGTGTAATTGCACATGTAAATGAACGTATGTATATGTGAGATTTACATAAGTGTATGTGTGTGGTATACATATATGTATGTGATAAAACTAAATCTTTAATATTGTCTTCAGATATTACTCCATCTTAATTTAAAACTTAAACTTTAAGTAAAAAAGATTTCCCATCTAAAAATAGTCACAAATTACATTCATAAATTAGATTCAAACTGATAGAGATGTTACCGTAACAATCATTTACAATGTTAAAAGATTACTATCAGTAAACTGTTATATTTTAAATAAATTTCTTTTAATGAACTTTCTATGAATGTGTTTTTAAATATACTATTTAACTCATATTAAATCCCTAAATTATTTGTAAAAGAGTTAAATATTTAAATTGCTAGCAAACATCAAATTAATTTCTTCGGTGATTTTAAAAAATTAAATTACTATCAAACATTAAAATCTGTTTTTTTACATAAATTGCTAAAAATTACCACTCCTCTCTCTTCCTAAAGCCAAATTACAGCTTCTTTCTCTTTACTTCCCCCTTCTTTCTTTTTATTTTTTCTCTCTCCCCCCTTCCCTTTCAATATATCACTTCCGTTAAGTTAAGCTATTAAATAGGTCAATGTCTGGTCCCTCCTCCCCTAATACTAAGTATGATAGATAGAAAAATTAAAATAAACCCTCTCTAAGCTCGATTATGTCTATCACACCACTCCTCACTGCCCTCTCTGTTAAATTACATAAACTTAATACTACGCGTCAAAAGAGTAAATGTTCATTTCATTTTTCGTTTCACCTTTTGGAAGTGAAGTCTGATGATCCAGTGTCTTTTAAAAGGGCTATGGTGAAATAAATTATTACATGGAGCCTTAAAGTGGTCTGTTTTTCTTTAAATTATTAGCTCTGAATTTACATTGAGCTCTCGGGATTTCATCCTCTTTGGGACTACCTATACGGATTACCAAATTTTCGTAACTTATATATATATATATATATATATATATATATATAGTGCTGTTCGGTAAAAGTGACTCACCTGATTTTTTTTTACTTAAAATTTTTTTCGCCTATTGTTTTTGGGGTCTAACTAATTTTCAATCTTACTTATATAAAGACCACTTCCCGATCACCTAGTAAAAAAGTTTACCCACCCTAAGGTATTCTATTGATAATTATAATTTTGGATATTAAGATGATATTAAAGGAAAAACTCTGTGCAAAAAAATGTGGCTCACTTATTTCCTGTGACAGGGAACATTATGCTGCATAAAAATGAGCTTGGTGGGGTCGATTTGCACCCTTTCAGCAGAAGGGAGCAGACAAGACTCTAAAATTCTCTTGTACTGCTTGCTCCTGAGGGTCTTAAGAGTTCGTACTTGCGTGAATGTTGCAATGATCTTAAACGTCTGACTGCATGGTTAAGACGGCAGTTCTTGAAGGTTACATCTTGGCAGCAAGGAATGAGACGAAAGAGTGACGAAGAGACGGAGAAAGAGACGGAGAAAAGAGATAGAGAACCATTCGTGTTTTGTTTATATAAGATGGTGTATCACGTGATCGACTCAACCTTAGTACGCAGGAAAAGCAGATTTGTCGCGTGCAGGTGATTTGATTGGTCAGCGAGCTAGTTTTGAGAAGATTAACCAATGAATGCTTGTCGTACAATTTCTATGTATGATGGTGGTGGTAATCATCACATATGTATATATTTTTATATATGTATATATATGTATATAAATATATATGTATATATATGTATATATATATATATAAATATATACATATACACATATATACATATATATATGTATATATGTGTGTGTATATATATAATATAAAAAGATAAAAAGACAACAAAATAACAATATTGCCAAAAATATATACAGATATACGTATATACATATATATATGCATATAAACATATGTACATAAATACTGTATCTACATATATATTTATATTTAAAATATATATATATATATATGTATATATCTACTAATACGCCGAAAAAAACCAGCATAGCACGATGAAAAAGGCTCCAAAATTACTAAAAACGAAGTTTTGTCGTCAAAATATGCTGTTATTAAGTAGATCTCTTTATACAGATCATAGATTTGAAAACCTATTACAATCTTCGACACACAAGTATTTTAAAAAGAATTTTACTCTTTTATAAAAACGTTTTTCTAAATAAATGGATGGACTTGCTTCATATAATAACAAGTATTTTAAGAGTTTTTTTTCCCTTGACAGCAAGAAATTGACATCAGAAAATTTTGCGTTTTTGTTCTGCGTGCACGTATTGAATTCTCTGACTTACTGATTATTTATATGACCATCATCGTCACATTTTCAAAATTTTTAATTTTCTTTTTATATCCTATTTCACTAAATATTTCAATTTAATTTTTTTTAAATATAATTAATTTATTGTTTTTCAGTGAGAGACCTACTGCAATTATTAATTATTTTCATTTTTAGTTTCAAGTTTAGGGATGGAAACAATGCAGGCTTTGGACATATCTTCGTTAAAAAAGGACCTTAAAAAATCAATAAAATATTAGAATTTTTAAAGTATTTAATTATATTTTTCCAGTAAGGATATATAGCTAAAGTAACTAAATAAAATCAATAGAATAGACTTTTGAAAAGATAAATTTAAAAATTACTCTATAGTAATAGTTAAATAAGTTGGTTCACTTAAAATTCGAAAATATTGTCACTTCTGTTCTTCCGTCTGATAACTTAACCTGACGTAAACTGTCAATTCATCGACGTAAACGTCAATTCACACATCCAAAAACAAGTCACCACTGTTCGACATGCTTCACATATTTTCTACTAAAAAAATTAAGTAATGTTTATTTCTAATTGCATTAAGCAAACTTCTAATTCTCCTCAACTTTTGAAATAGGTATAATTGATTTTTACTAGATCTTTAAACGTAGAATTTAACTTTTGTTTACAAATTTCTCAAAAATGGTTGATATCCCGCTACCACCTTTTTTATCAATATCAATTTTCGTACAAAAAGTGTATCACAGAGCTTATTCAGCTTAATATATATTTTCAGAAAATCTCAACTTCTAATTGGTCACTTAATATTTAATAACATCGGCCTAGTTCTAGACCTGACCAAAAAAATAATTCCGCGAAAATCTTTCAAGCCTCTTTGAGCCTAACACGTGACCAAAGTTAGCAATAAAATATAAACGTCTTTCATCTTCGACAGTGAGCCGATTGGAATCCTTTGAATTCGTCACACAGTTCCAGGCTTTACGTTAAAGTTCCTTAACATGATTCCAGCCTGAAAGAACACTCACTCACACAGCAATATTTTATCACGAACAATCAACTCAAGTTTTCCACATTCAAAAATCTTTTCCATACGCTTTCAAGCTCAACGTTAATTATTGCAATTAGCATAAACACAACTTGTTAAAAACCACTTATTCCAACTACTGAATATTCTTTTCGAACAAGTGAAAACAAATCAAAAAGCGACTGTAGAAGGCCCCGAAACGACGAGGTTTCCATTATTGTAGCGGTGAATGTCGGCGTCACCAAATATGTTGTGGATGTGCACGTTGCGGGTCCCGCCACAATTATTTTATTTTGTCTAGGAAAGGCGTGGAAAGGATCATGCCATTATGCTGGAGGTCGCTATTCAATGTGGTGGTCACAATACAATTTATATTTGACGTAAAATAGCACATGGTATAAAATACAAGACAGAACGTAGGGTTGAAAACATAACAATTGAATTTATTAGTGTTTCATGTACATGCATATAAACTGAAAGGTTTGAAAGTGTTATGTCTCTTAGATTTAGAAATATTTGTACCTGAGCTCATAAAGATTAGATTAACTATTAAACTGTAGTTTATAAGAATGAGTATGTTGCATGTTAGAGATTGTCTATTGGACAAGTTGGTAAGATTTCAGAATTGTACTTGCGTGATTGTTGTAAAGTTCTTTTACGTCTGACTGCATTAGTCAAGACAGTTCTTGAGGGTCACATTTTGGCAGCAGAGATTAAATGCACGAGTGAGTAAAGCGAGCGAGAATTACTCGTGTTTGGTTTTTATAGTATGTTGTATCATGTGACAGGATCAACCTTAGAAGGCGCGAAAACAGACTTGTCGCGTGCAGGCGATTTGATTGGTCGGTATTGGTGATAGTAGTCGTGGCTCCAGGGGACACAGTCCTATGGTTAAAGTGAATCTCAGTAGTTCCACCACGGAATATGTGAGTGAGCGGCGCTATATTGCACTATAACAATATCACTGAAGGAGAACGGGTGGCACATAGAGATGACCTAATTTCCCAAGCTGAAAAAGTAATCTGATACTTTAAATATGTAACCATATTAAACACACCAATTCATTCACTAGCTCAGTTACTAATACTACTTTCAACAAAAATGCCTACAAAATGAAAAGCCTGCTCCCAGACCCACTACCCGAATACGGAAGATCTTAACAAGCACGCTAAAAATGATGCTTCAAAGTTAAAAAAAACTAATTGACAAGGAAATATGCACAACACTCACACCCACAAACATCACACCTGTCTGCTTCTATTTCCTTCCCAAAATACACAAAAATATCAAAACCTAGGAAAGCCGATCATTCATCATTTAACTGCAACACAACTAAAATATCTAAATATGTAGATCACTATCTACAGCCGCTAGTTAAGGAAGTAAAATCCTACATCAGACATAGCAGACCTCCTAAACAGAATTAAACATATGCAAACAGTACCAGAAAATGCAACTAGTTATCATGGACGTTAGATTGTTGTGGACCCGATAGCGGTGCAGATCTGGCTTACGAAAATAAGGCCCTGTGCCAGACGCTACACACTACTACCGAATCCACAAACAAAGTAAAAAAAAAGAAAAATGTAAGGACGTGCTCTTTCCACCGTACAAACGTACAAAGTGAAAAGAAGTAGACAGGCAAAACAACGAAAGGTTAAGAACAAACATAAATTTTATTAGAGTTTAACAAGTAGTTTGTCTTCAGTGAAGACCTTCAGTAAATGTACTGGAAAATGTAGTTGAAAAAGAGGCCAAGTAGATTGTCTTCAGTAAGGTACTGAAAATATTGTAGTGAATGAAATTTAATTGTCTTGAGTGAAAACCTTCAGTAAGATACTGGAAATATGGTAGTTGACAAGATAGAATTCCGCGCCAAAATTCAAATCCAAGATGGCTAAATGGCGGGAAGGAGTTCCTAGAGAAGAAGGTCAGAAAGTCAGTTGTAATGCATAGTAACATACGGCAAGAAAAAAAATACTCACTGCGAGAGTTTATAATTGTGAGTGTATGTAATTCTTTTTAAAGTAACAGGTTCTGAGAGGACAGTTCGAAGAATATGAAAAATGCTTGTTCATAAGGTTGGAAGTTGGCAGCTCGTTAGATGTTAGCTTCTGTCATGAAGGTGACGACCGTGTCGTATGTATTAAGATACCAAGACGAGCCATGAGGTCTAGGCAAGGTTTTGCCAAATAAAATGTCTCTGTCTGTATATATGGGGTTACCGGCCAGAGACAAGTGAGCCAGCCCGTGCCGATGGTCAGACGACCACGGGGGCGACTAATTTTGAAAAGCCAAATTTGCCGTGACGTCAACGCAAAAACCGCGCGAAAAAAATGAATTCTTCCTCATCTTCGGCTAAGACAACGGTTTACTACTATAACCGGCCGAAAGTGAGAGGAAGGGGTGAATTGTCGCGCGTGCGTCAAAATGAAGGTGGGGGTAGCGTGAATCCCACAAGATCTCTTTATTCCAACATCAAACACAACGAAGAACTAACCGCACTTAAAGAAGCACTTGCTAAAAGAACTGTGGAAAAAAATAAAAATTGAAGAAGAAATAAAGTGGAGAAAATATAAAACTTTTTCTAGAGAGAGATATAGTGTCCTCTGTGCGTCAGTGTGAAGGGTGATGTCAAAGACCAAAATTTAAATGAAAAATTAAATTCTCAATCAAATTTAAATTTTACCCGTATACGATCTTAAAGTAATTATTTAAATTACAATTTAATACACTAATAACACACAGGACTAAACTCCCGATTTCTTTCTCGGCTTCTTCAAAGGAAATCAATAACAAACCCACTCAATGAAGCAGACGATCTTATAAACAACTATACTATACCGTTAGTGTTCACAGATTAAATATTTATTTCAACAAATCATAATTACATGCATATTGGTCCATATGCTAAGTGGGTAACAGACAAAAATGAACAAAAGGATTTTTACTTACAAAACAATGTTGTCAGCAAGCAGACAACGCAAACATCTTTCAACACTTTCTTTACAACAAACAATATTGTTAAAGCATTTTCTTTTTTTTTTTTTACAATCAATTCAATTTCTTTTGTGTTTCTTCTTTCTTCAAATATTTTCCTTTCTTTCTATGAGACTCTTTTTCACTTCCTCTGGAGCTGAAAGGGTAAATTGAAAAACACAAATCCTAACCTAGTCTAGGATCTTAAAATCTTATTCCATGAAGAATATCTTTCAAAATATTTTAAAACTTTAGCTTCGGAATTCTTTTAAATCTTATTTTAATATAAAGAACGTGAATAGGGGCAGAATTCCCCGCATCAATTGACTCTGTCAAGCAAATAGAAACGTTGATTCTCCGAATCAACAAACAAATAAATCAAATGAAACAATTCCCCTTCTAGGGAATAAAATTACTTCTTTTAGCTTCGGAATTCTACCGAAGCTAACCAAATCTTTTCTTCCAAATTTCACAAATCTTAGCTACGGAATTCTACCGAAGCTCACGAAATCTTTTCTTCAAAGATTCTCAAATATAAACAAATCTTAGCTACGGATTTCTACTGAAGCCAGTTAAATTCTTCTCTTCTGAAATTCCACATATTCAAACAAAACTTAGCTACGGAATTCTACCGAAGCTGAACAAATCTTCTCTTCAAAGTTTTTCAAATATAAACAAATCTTAGCTACGGATTTCTACCGAAGCCAATTAAATTTTCCAACAAAGCCCTTCGATGCGAAAACTCACACTCCCCTGTTCCCATCCATAAATAAAATCAGTAATATAGCTATTAAAAGCTAAATAAATATTAATTCTATAATCTTTAAAGGCAAATAATTCGATACTGTTGTAGTGGACCATGCGGTGTGTGAATGTGAGAAGAGAAGATGAGTTATCTCTGGGTTATGACTTCCGCTGGCCGGTCCAGCTACATAAGAATGTTGGACTTTAATGGAGTCCAAAGAAACAAACAAGATCGATATATATGTACGCGAACAAATATATATTAATAACAAATAGATTAATACACAAATTACAAATACGTAGAAGACATGAATAAAATGTTACAGTCTGTATGGAAAGTTGTGTGTGTGTTGAGTTGAATGTCCGTACGGGTGAATTTTGTTTTAGCGTGTTCCCAGAATATGGGAAACGCTGGTTGTGTATAGGAGTTCACATATTGGAAATTTTAAGAGAAAGTTTTATATACCTCGCCTCACATGCGAGGTTGCGGCCCGCGGCCTAAGTCGAGATAGTTGCTCGCACGTGCGCGTAGGCAGAAAAAAAGAGGAAGAGGCGAAAGGTCAGCCAGTATTTATACTCCCGGGAGAGAGAGACCCCTGTTGAAGGGTTAAGGAAATGAAGAGGAGCTAACTGCGACACTGTAATTCGAATTATTTATGGTAACATTAATATACGTGGCAAACTAGAGTAGTTCACCATGGAGTCAGAATTCTATACGTGGCAAACTAGAGTAGTTCACCACGGAGCCAGAATAAACACGTCTTTATCGTCCGAGGATAAAATTCTGACTGAAGACAAAATCTTCCGATACAAAGGACTCGCTTTCAGCTTCCAAATTCCATGACAAAGCGCGGCAACAAATTTACCAACCGCCCCGTCCACAGGCGCCACCGACCCCATACACCAAAATAACATATCATATCCAATACCGAAGTCGTTGAAAGATCTCTTCTCACCTTATGTTAAATTTCTGGCAACAAAAATTTCCAAAAAACACTCAAAACATCAATCTCACCACCGAAGTCATTGAAAGGTGACCTCTCACACTTATGTTAAATTTCTGTCAACAAAAATTTCCAAAGAACAAAACAAGACCCCCCGTAGTACCACCACCACAGAAGGAAAAATAAAACTTGTGGTATACATCCTCACATTGAATAGTTTCGATTTCAATGAAAGATCCTACCTACAAGTAAAAGGATCTGCCATGGGCATTGTTGCAGCTTCATTATATGCCACACTCTTCATGGGCAAATTTGAAGAGACTAATATTTATCCTTTTATCGGTAATGTCTGCATGTTCTACGCAAGATATATCGATGATATCTTCATATATACGGACATGAGGAAAAGCTTACTGATTTCCTTATGGCCCTAAACACAGTACACGACTCCATTAATTTCGACCACGAAAGATTAACATGATCGGTAACATTTCTAGACTCCCGTATCTACATTGATAAAAATAGAAAACTACAAATGACACTACACACTAACTAAAATCACCAACACCAGCAACTATCTATACTTTAAGTCTCCCCACCCAAAAGAAATATCTCAAAGAGAAACTTTCCTATTCACAAGCACTTCGACATAGAAGGATATGTTCCAACAATGAAGAACTAACTAAACATACAAAAAATCTCTAGCAACAATTCAACACGTGGCTATAAACTAAATTTATTCGAGGAACAAATAAATACAACAATTTTTCACATCGAGAGAAGACACCCTAAAATATAAAATTTTAAAAAAATCCAAACGCATCCATCCAGTAACCACTTTCAATACTATTCTACTCCTACTATCTAAAATAATCAAAAGTTGCTGGGAAATACTACATCTCAGACCAAACCTAAAAAACTTTGTTCGAGGAACCTGACATTTTAGCATATAGTAGATCAAAGAACATTAAAGAAATCATAGGTAATAACAAGATTTTAGACGATAAAGTAACTCGTAATAGACCCAGAATAAAAACAATACGATTTCCCCAACAATGTGACAACAGAAGGAGTTTATGCTGTAACCATATTAAACACACCAATTCATTCACTAGCTCAGTCACTAACACTACCTTCAAAATCTACCACAACTCTCACTGTAGAAGTCATAACATAATTTATTTATTAGAATGCACACTATCCCAGAAACAATATGCGGGAAAATCTGAATGACCATTTCACTACAGAATTAATAATTATCGGAATCGGATTAAGTCGGCTCCCCACGAAAAATTATTACCTGTAGAATAATATTTCTGCCTAGAAAAATATGATTTTAATAGCCATGCACAATTCACTATCATTGAAAGAATAGAAATAGACACAAAAGACAAAGTTAGGAAAATACCAAAAGAACATGAAGACACGTGGATTTTGCGCCCCAATACACTTTATCTAGATGGATTCAACAACAAACCAAACAGCACAGATAGAATTAACATATAACTCCCATAAATCAAACCCCCATATTTTTCCATCACACATTATCTCTGTATAGTTAAATATACCCTACTGCTACTACACAGAAAATGGCACCACCCATGAATGACCCAAGCTGACTCACCTAACCTATCCACCTTACAGAGGTGATGAGGTCTCCGATAAACACACACACACACACACACACACACACACACACACACATAAACATGTACACATACATACATCACACACACACTCCCCCAAAATTAAAAGATAACATATGCATAACACACACATCCCCTTCCCAGCAACCTATAAAGCTGTCAAAATGACTAAAGAGGTACATCTGATATTCATGGGTCTCCCTATCTCACCTTAATAAAAACAACTTGAAAAAGACCTTTGACAAATTCTAGAACTGACCAGAAATGACCAAATGAAAACTACAGAAATTCAGCTTCCTCAGAGACTGTCATTCACCCCTGTAGTTCACTGCTACTAACAAGTATGAATACTTTTTCTACTGATGATGGCCATACTGGCCGAAACTAGTCGGGGAACCTAATTAAAAAATAAAACAAAAATATTAATATACAATCCAGGGTGTCTGAAATTTTAATTTTTATCAATTTTTTTGTTGAAGACAATTCATATTGTTCATATACATCGATACACACACACACACACACACACACACACACACACACACACACACACACACATATGGAATGTATCTTTTGAGAAAGGGCAAATTAAATTTAGCCCGACTTAAATTCGGCGAAAATCAAAGAAAATGGCATCCTTAACTCATCGACTGGAGGGTTGGCTTGATAAGTGTGACTGGAGTAGTGTTGAGGAAACGCACACACATTGACTTGATAGCCAGGCTATAAAACAATAAAAAATAGAAAGGGGGCAAGAAAGAGACGGACATATCAAAGAGTTTGCCTTCACTCTTTTTCTTACATGTCTGAAAATATTTTTAAAAATAAAAGTTTATTTTTATAGAATTATTACAATTAATATTAAAATACCAAAATGTAAAATAGATGTGTTAGTTAATAAAACAAGGACAAACGAAATCAGTACGATAAACACTTATTAAATATTAATTATTACCATATGACAGAAACGAAGCACGGAGAGAAAGGTTTTAAGTTCGGAATTTTCGGGCAAGCCTATGCCCTTCATCAACGGACCGAGGAATAAATAGAGAAATGAGAAATGCTCACCGACAAATGTTTTTCTAGATGGGGTGTTTTATAGTGGAAATTGTATCGTTAGCAAAACCCCGATCTCTGTCTGATTCTTCGATGTGCAAAACATTTTATGAAAATAAACGTAAATTTAAAATTTTGATCGGTGTAAAAGCATTAGGCAGGTCTATTTTTACTAGTGTGTTTGCGTAAAGGGAGTGAGATTGTAAACATAGATGAAGAGAGTTATAGTTTGGGGAGGGGAAAAGACATCTCGCATGTCGAGTTGTAGCCCAAATTGTCGAACCAAGTTGTCAAGTGTAGAAAAAATCGAGGAGAAAAAATGGAATATATAATAATAAAATATTATTAAATAAAATGAAATGAAACGAAAAAAGTGAAGGAACAAAAATTGGATAAAAATCTGGATAAAATTTTTTTGAAATCTATTGTTAACAAAAATGGGTACAGAAAATAAAAAATAAAGGAAAAACTGCGAGGAAAGGCTTATACTTATGTAGTTGAATACATAAGTGCACATAATAGTGTGTAAATATACAAAAACCACAACACGAACATATGAATCTCAATACACGTAAAGATATGTTATATTCCGTTCTAATAGGAATATATACTTGAACAACACGGTGGATAAAACAAGTAAAGGTTTATTGTAAAAAAACTAGTACAATAAGAAATAAGGTAACAGTTATGTGCACGATCGTCGCAAGTCAATCCAGTAGCGGAAGGTCGGTAGCCCTCGCGTAAGTCTGATTCGTACTCACAGATCCCAGCTTGACTCCGTAGTCCGTTGACGTACCGATACTTATAGGCAGTTACTACCTATGGTGTAGTTATTCATGGGGGTGACAGGTTATTTCATTACATCAAGATATAAATACATTTACAGATTAATATGTATCTATACTAACCTTCCCCACTCCTTACATAAGCTTATATGTAAAGGAGCCATAATGATAGAATCAATGATGGTATAAAAGATAGTGAATGGAAAGTAGCCCTCAATGTACAGGGCAATACTTCTATTATTGAATAGTGCCTCTTGAGGGAAATCTTATACCAGTAGAACATAAAAATATATTAGTTAGGGGGGGGGGTGATTGTTGTTAAAATTTAGAGTTAAAATATGGGTGGAAGGCTTACTCATCCGAGGAGTGGTGTTGTTGATAATGGATTTCCTTGTGGAAATTGTACGCCCTGTTTAGTCCCTCAATGTGGAAATTTATTTTTAGGATATACTTCATCTCCGATCTGCGTCTGTCTTCCCGTCTACCGAACAAAGACGCTAAAAGCACGTTCCCGACATCGTCGATGCTATGACCAGGTTGGTTGAAGTGTACAGAGACCGGAAAAAAAATTGTTGTTGTTGTCCTTGATATTTTTCTTGTGGTTATTGAACCGGAAACGGAACTCTATTCCGGTTACTCCCACATAATTTCCCTTCTCGCATTTGTGACAGAAAAATAAATATGCGAGATTTGAATTCACACTTCACTCGTACATTAAAACGCAGACATACACAAATTTAATGTTTTTAAAATAACACTTACTTTATTTAAATATATAAATCCCAAGCGCCTTGGAATGTATATACTCCTCGAATATCTTGTATAATATTTTTTGCTGTTCTAAATCGATAAGAATTTGTTTCTCAATCGAAATACGAGTCAGTGAAGACAAGCGTTCTTTAGCCATTGTGCATCTTAAAAATGATCGAATTCTGTTCGCAACAGAAGTGGCAGGGATGGTTAGAAAACGTTGAATCAATTTTATACAGATGAGAACCAGCTTATGAAGTAATTCCAAAATACCATGACTTGACTCACATTTTTTAAATTTGTAGTCGTGGTACAAATATTTCAGTTCGTTTACTAAAGATTTGTAATAAAATAAATTTGAGTATTTGCGTTGCTAATTTTTATACACTTCATTGGAAAATTTTATGCAAACATTTCAAATTTTTTCACATTGAATAGTTCAAAATATTGAAATTCTTCAATGTGAACAAATCACTTCCTTTACGACATTAAAATACTCTGAAATATTTCCAGATATTTTAGTTCAATTGCTTCCCTTTGGTCATCAAAGGGAAAGGCTTTTTTATGTGGGACTGTGAACCACAAGAGACCTAATAACCAAAGACCTAATTATGCGCACTAAATATGAAGGCAGACGGAGGACCAATGTTTCAGTATATGAGGTTCCTCCTAAGATCGTCGGGGAGCACTTGGCTGCCTATCTGTACCAGTTTGGACATATACTCAGTGCTTTCTCTGATGATTTGACCGGGGGGAGGGAGTTTTGAGATCATGATTGATAGGAAGGCCTTCATCTTCATTCCCAACTGTCTGGATGTAGAGGGCCAGAAAATGCCGATAATCGTCACAGCGCGTTCTGGCTCCTGCCCAACCAAATCCCCCTTTGGTCGAGTCTGTTGTTTCCGTCTCGCCTGTAATGGGCATGTCAACGATCAGGACTGGTGTGGATAATCCCCCAGTTGGGTCCAACTCTCAGCCACCATTCCCCGAGGAGCCTTTGCTCGCCGCTAGTGCAGTTGCGGAGAAGGGAGAGGGGAATGGCAGGTCGTTGGTAGGGCAAAAGGGATGCTTCAGGCAGCGGGACCTCGTTCCACAACAACTAAAATAGGCAAAGGTTACAAACAGACCCGCTCCCTCTAACAGCTCCAAAGGCGACTCTCCGACCAGCTATTCCGAAAGACTCAAGCAATACGAACCATTCTACGAAAAAAAAAAATACAAAAATTGAAAGAATCACTTACACAGAAACGCCTGCAAGCTAAAAAACTAAGTGGCTCATCTTGGCTTCAACATCTCCAGCTAATAAACAGAAGCATATGACTCCACCTCCTATAACAAAAATACTGCCTCGCACCTCTTTCAAAATGACTACCCTCAAGACGGCTCCTAATTCCAAATCCTTTGCCCAGAAAAAAACCTATCCCTTCTGTTGAGTCTTGACTCAATGTTGAATCTCGCCTAATGCATGGAATAATAATACAACACAAAATGTACTTAGAACAAGAATGTATTATAACAAGAAAGTGTACACAATAAGTACATATAGTATTTCTGTATATTTCTGGGAAGACGTTCCTGGAGAATGTGTTGACTAGTCGCAGTCGATCAGAGTCTCTAGTTGGATCTCGTGATTCCCCCTCGTCTTCCGGTACCAACCATTATTTATATAGTTGGTAGTCACCTATGCAGATTAGGTGGATCCTACCACAACACCTTCCCATACCCCTAACCCATCCCCTGTCCAAACTTCCATCAGCTCCGCACAAAAAAACAGAAAAACAAAAAAGACAAAGTCCGTCAACGGACGAGATAGAATCTGTTACAAAAAAAAAAAGATCACCAACCCTAGTTTTAATACCGGAGAAGATGTTTGAAAAATATCTAAAGTACAAAAAGAAAGGTTAGCGACACAAGTAAAAAATTTTAGAGACTTAAAACCTCTACTAAAACTCAAGAAAATTACCAACTTAGATGTTGAAAATCCTAAAAACTTTCCAAATGCAAAGAGGATTATAACTGTCTGGTGTTCCTGGCCAAAAGATATGGTCGATGATAACAGAGACAAATACTGCCTTTGGCATGTTTCCCCCTTTAGCATGTTTTGATAACGACAATGTTAGAAAACTAAATCAATTTTGTTCACCCCTCCTTTTACAGAGCTTTAAAACTTACGTTCCCATTGGACATTGGCGACCTGTTTCCAGATGACATCATCAGGACTGAGATGGGTACAGGATCGTTGAGGGGAGCCGTCGGTGTCCGTAACCCGGCCATGTTCAATGAAGGATGGCAACTCTAATTGCTTTGATAAATGTCTCTCTGGTTAGCAAGTCTGAATCTCCGAGGCCTGAGGTTTGAGTTTCGCAGGGTGAGGCTCCCTCGACTTCAGTTTTTGTACATATTGAACACTAAAGTGGATCACAGAGCCTTGATATTTCTCTGACTTCTGATTGGTCAACTAATGCCAATATCATGCTTTCGTCTATGTCCGTACGGTTAAAATTAATTTACCGCCAAAAATCTGTCTATGTGTTTCACGTGACATATAACATTATAAATGTTTAGCGATATCTTCAACTCTTTCTCTTTTGCTAGAGAGATTACGTCTGTAAATTATGTGAAGACGTTATGACACACGCACGCACACACGTACGTAGGAACATTGCACATCTCTTAATTCATCTTATTCACTCCTTCAACTACAAGCAACAGAAACTTATCAACTTTTAACGGTGAGCTTTGCGGTATCAAACAAATTCACGCCGTTCAAATCTTTGAAGTTTCTTAACATAATCCCAAAGTTCGACTGCACTCACTCACCAACAAACTACACTTCTATTTTAATATCTACAATTTTTATCGAGACAACAAGAATTCTACTCAAAGAACGTACATTTTGCCAAACAAACATTTTATTCAAAAAGCAACTTTGAAAATTTCTTTCATTGAGACTAAACTTTATTTCATGAACTGAAACCTTTTCTATGAATTCAGATACAAATATTTTCTCTTAAAAAGCTTTAAGAAATTCAAATTAAAGGTAAATAACTCCTGCTATATTAATAATTATAAATGCTACATATTGGCATACACTTTGCAACTCAGTTTAAATTACCTGAGTAAATTCATTCTTCAGTTTTGTATATTGTCGATATAATAATGTTTTGTTATTTCTAGAAAACTTATTGTTGTTTTATATTTTGGATTTGTGCCATACAAAATTTAAATGTTTATGGAGATGATTTTTATTCACGCAGCCAACCAAACTAAAAATATCCTTCTGATCTATAATTAATAATTCAAGCAACCATTCACTCCGCAACATATTGGTAACCCCGACGTTCAAACAAAATTGCTATCCTGACATTCCAACAAAACTGAAAACTTTGAACATAACCGCTACGCAAACTTACTTACAAGCAAATTTTAAAATAATCATCTTTTACGATGGACGATACCGTAAACCAGACGGAAACCGTCACTTCATTCAGCGATCGCATCCTATTCAATCTTAAATCTAAGAAATGACGCAAATACAATTTTTCGGCACCATGTGCGAAATTTTGCATGGCACAAAAATCCAAAATATAAAACAACAATATGTTTTCTAGAAATAAGAATAAAATATAATAATGTTCAAAGTTGATTTTGGAATAAAATGTTTGTTTGGCAAACTGTAGAATAGAATTCTTGGTGTCTCGATAAAAATCGTAGATGTTAAAATAGAAGTGTAGTTTGTTGGTGAGTGAGTGAATTCGAATGTTTCATTCGTACAAACTTTAAATCCAGTCAAAGGGAAGTAACCCCTACGCATGTACATCTTTACAGATATAAATATAAATATTCTTTGTTGGTTATAAAACCGTTTTGTGTTTCTTCTTATTATTATTTCATATTTTGTGGTATTTTGCGTTAAATATAAATTCGAGAGGCAAGCGGCCTCTACACGTGTATAAACACTGTACCAATTTAGGGAGTGGGTGTCAGTCACAGTAACAAAAGAAGGGTTGTTTGATTGATTTGATTTTGATTTTTATGGTTTATTAATTTAACACAATATCAACGCCAAAACATTTCGGGTTGGAGGAGGTCACCTACAGTACCTAGTGGTCCCCTATCTAAGTATTGACTAGGCTCGACACTGCTTAACTGTTTTCAGCGCGATTTGATCTTCAGTTAAGAGAAGAGAAAATACGCATGCCTCGGTAGATCTGATTTTGCATGGAGAGAGCTACCAAATTGTAATTGAATATTCAAATGAATTCATTTTATTGATCAAGAAACCGATCAAACTTAGGATACATGCGATGATATGAGCGTCAAACAACGCCAGATTAATCGCGTAATAAATTAAATGAGATTCTGTTTGTCATTTCAGCTGGATAGAGAGAAATAATGTATATAGGAAGTCGACATATTATATAACGACATGGAGTATGTAGGAAAGGAGAATGGAACAAGAGATGTACAACGTAACAGGTTTATTCACCGACTGACTTACAACAGAAAATATATACAGGAAGTAAAAAAATTAACCCCTTTTTAGACTTAGAAAGAGAGATAACTGTATCCACCCCCACCCTTAAACTTTGGATAGTAGTAATTTTGGTAACAATAATTGTTAAATTGTATCTTTGTCTTCGGCAAAGATTTTGTAAAAATATCTGCAATATTCTTATCTGTCGGTACTTATTTTAAGTTTTATGGTAGCATCGTTAATTTTGGTTCTTATGAAATGATATTTTATATCACCATGTTTAGTCCTTTGACTTGTGATAGGATCCTTTGCAATACATATTGCACTCTGATTGTCTGAGTATAGATTTGTTGATTTTATAGGTTTATCAATACTCGTTTCATTCAGCAGCTGGATTAGGAATTGTTCTTCTTGGATAGCTGGCGTGTAGGAGTTACCTCCTCCTTAGTTCCCTAATTCTTAACCAGGGGTCTCTCTCCCCATACTATAAATACTGGGAAACTTCTTGCTCTTCCTCTTCTTTCCTTCAGGCCTCGTGTCGAATCTCGCGTGGAGGTGAGGTAAATCTCTCTCTCTCTCTCTCTCTCTCTTCTTCATTTCAGCGACAAGATGTAAGCTCTTAGAAGATCAGCGTTTCTCATTACTGGGAAATGCTATGAACATTACAAACATACACGTACGTACGAACATTGATCAAAATACGAACATTCACCAAAGAACAAACACAATGTTCCCACTCACACAAAAGTTATGTATATGTGCCTTGTAATTTGTTTAATACATACATGTTGACATATATATATCTGTCTTTTTTGTCTTCATTCATCTTCGGCTGGACAGATTAAGTCCGCCAATTTTCATGTAGTAGGGCCTTTTAATATTCTACCAGGAGTTACACACTTGTCTCTAATACAACGACACGTAAATACACACACGGTCCTCTACAGGTGTCATAGCTACATATTCTGCTACAGTAGGCTGTTTTTTTAATTTTTCCAAGGTTTGTTTGCATACAGAATAACAATAGGCTGAAGTGCTGACAGAATGGGCAAATTTAATGTGAAAGATGCTTACATTCTCTTCAAAGACCATAAGCCTAACTTTGTCAATAGCTTGCAGTCCCGTCTAATTAATCCCTCAAAATCTGAGTTGGGATTAATTTCCAAGAGTATTATCAAGAAAATACCATCATGTGTCCTGGATAAATACCCAGTCAACCTTTGGAAAGACTCGGCTGAGACGATCAGAAAGATCCCAAACAAAAGAAGAGCCATTTTCATCCAATTTGACATCTTGGATTTTTAACCTTCTATTTTGGAGGAACTCTTAATTAATAGCCTTAATTTCGCTAAAGGATACATCGAAATAACGGATAATGATCTGGACATTATTTTAGCGTCAAGAAGATTAATACTTACATACAATGACGCTACTTGGGTGAAGAAGAATAATGAAAGTTTCGATGTACCTGTGGGAGCTTTCGATTCTGCCGAAATTGCAGATGTAGTGAGCATATATATTCTAGACACCTTGAGTAGAGTAGTTAGCCTTAACCAAGTCGGAATTTATAGAGATGACGGTCTAATCTTTGTCCCTAATAGCAATGGCCCCTTGAATTCCAGCTTACACAAGAAAATAGTTAGGGCCTTCAAATACTAGGCCTTAGGATTGAAATATCTTCCAACCTGAAAATAGTCAAATTAAACTTAGTCAAATTACACTCAATCTATCTAATGATACCTTTAAACCGTTCCATAAAGTTGATCTGACACCCCTATACATCAACGTCCACTCTAACCACCCTAAATCTGTGATCCGCGGGTGATTGGAAGCAGCGTCTATAAAATCATAGACGCTCTTTTAGATATAGATACCTCAAAAATCAAACTTCCTTATACAAACACTACTGGGATCTGGTGGATAAGAGACTAACCCCACTTTTCGAATGGAGATACTTATCAAGAGCTAGAACCCCTAATAACTTCCGTGATCGGTGTGATCTGTGCATTGCGGAAAAAAATTTTATTATTAAAGATAATAATCAAGATGAGTTGCTAAATCTTCGTAGTGATATCTTTTCTAAATGTAGACATAAAAACGATTCCAAACATAAACACGGTTTTATAACGTGTTGTCGCTTGTGACAGTTCCATCTTGGTTCAATAACATCGGGCATGACATTTTAATGGAATGACTATTGTGATTATCTATATGTATCATTGTGTGATTATCTATATGTAGCATTGTGATGCGCTATGTATTTAAATTTTTTTGTTAATCTTTATTCATGTGGTGATATATGTGTAAGTGGGTATGTAGGTAGACGTTTTCCTTAATAACTGATATGCAAAATAAGATAGTCTTATAATATTTATATACCGAGGTATATATGTAAACGTAAGAGACGAATACGCGTTAATCACTCAGCCGGTTTTTAATATTTTTAATATTCTTAACGTTCAATGTTCTTGAAGTATAAATTAATTTAATTCCACCCGTATATTTTTATATGTTAAATGCATATATGGATGGATATGGTCCTTAAATTTTTTTTTTTAATTAATTTTTTGATTTTGAGAAAAATATTTTTAGCTCTTACATTTTGATTTATATATAGATATGTATATGTGCGTTCATGTGCATGTGCGTTTGTGTGTGTGTATATATATATATATATATATATATATATATATATATATATATATATATATGTGTGTGTGTGTGTGTGTGTGTGTGTATGTATGTATATATATATATATGCGTATATTGATGTATGTATATGTAGGTAGATGTGTATGTAGATGTGTTTATATGTGTGTGTGCATGTTTAGGTATGTATGTATACATATATATCTGTATATGGGTGTATATGTACTTATGTATAGTTAGACCGATAGATAGAGGGATACACTGTTTATTTGTTTGTAAGCCAGTACTGCAACCCTAATCTGTTTTCATTATGGCACTCTGGTTAGCAAGTGTAAATATCCGGGGCTTGAGGTCCGAGTCTCGCAGGGCGAGGCTCTCTCGCGACCTTCAGCGCCTCGGGGTGAATGTTTGTTGCGTGCAAGAGATCCGGTTTTCTTCTCATGACCGTGACGACTTGCTGTCCCTAGGGGTTCTCCCTTTATTCAGCATGTTTTGATGGTCGTTCGAGGGGTGTCTCTTGGCTAGTGAGCAAGTCTTTGAAGGCTGCATGTACTCTTGTCTTCGCAGATCCGGCTGGCAGGATTTGCGTGCTGGATGTTACCATAAAGGATAAGGCTCTACGACTCATTGGGGTTTATGCGCCCAATAACCATTCTGAACGGCCTGCTTTGTTTCGGCAGATCGGGCCGTATTTGACGACATCTCGTCGGGTAGTTTTAGCGGGGGATTGGAATGCCGTCCTTGACCCCGATATAGATAGTATAGGGCACAATTCGGGTACTAACAACTGAGACGTGAAACCATTTCGGGACTTTATCGACGAGTTAGATCTTGTCGATAAGTACCGGAATGAGCACCCTCGGGAGGTAGCATGGACTTGGACAAATAGTGGCAACTCGGCTCCTGGGGCGCTTGCGAGCTCCCTCGACTGAGTCTTAGTTAGGAGAGTCGATGTAGACCTCTTAGGGTGTCCAAGCTTCCACTATATAGTTTATACGGATCTAGCAGAATTTATTGTGTCATTTTCTATATCATTAGAATGAAAGTTAAGATATTATTTGATAGATACTACTCAAGATATTACATATTACTGACAGAATTCTACTGGTAACTAATCTGCAAACTGACGAAGAAAACTTCTTGATTAAATAAAGTGTTAAGTGTATTCCTTAGGAGTAAAATCACAGGCAAGTCATAGAAAATAGTAAAGAAGACATTTAAGGTGAAAGGCAAGTACATTATGTTGAAGACGTGAGCTGAGTAATAATTGACACAAAGAAATGCAATCAAAATCAATTTATCATACCTTGTTGATTATAACACCTCCTTTCAGAGTTTGTTTAGCAACAAGACGATTATCTAAGGCGTTAGCTACCATTCCTTCAATCTTGTTAGCACTGAAGAGGAAAAAACAAAAGACCCTCATGAAAATAATTTCAGCAAAAAGATTTTCTGATTGTAATGGAAATCAGTATTGGCCAATTTTGGATAGTGTTATGGTGTAAAACCATAGAAAAATAACACAGACTCGGATATAGGTTAAATATTATATTCTCGGAAACGTAGTACGAAGGTAAATGTGGATTGGAGGGTACCTTCTCTCACTGGTGTCCCGACTCACTCATTCATTCACTCTGTGGCTACTACTCGGTGACCATCACTTGGTGACTGACCTTACTCAGAATTGGTAGCCATATTATATAGATGTGGAAGAGTCCATTTGTAGGGAGGTCCCCACAATACCTCCCTCCCAAGCCTTTTACTCGGTAAAAAGGTTTATTACTTTCCAGAAATTTAATACCTTTTCTTTTTGGGGTTGATTGTTAAAAGCTCGGTAAATTTCCTCTTTCTCCCCGACCTTCGTTGTTCAGGCATATGCTGCGGGGGCTTGAGGTCAAATGTGTCGTAAATGATCTCGATGGGTTCTTCCACTTCATCCTGTGTGCTGTTAGAATCTATTTCATGCCGTTTTTTAATTTGTCTTTTGTGGGTATGTCTTGTTCCTTGTATTATATACACCATCTCGCAGACCCTTCTAGTGATCGTGCCCTCCTCCCAATATGGCATATTCTTCTGAAAACTTTTAAAAAAGATTTTCTGACCTGGAAGAAATCGTTTTTTTTTTTGTTCTTTTTCGGTCTTACATATTTTTGACTGTTTGGGAATTAATTTGTCAAAAACGGATCTCACCTTTCTGGCAAACATGATTTCTGCCGGTGAGCCAGTTGATGGTGTATTCGGGTTCGGTGTAATGCGATAAACTTGCAGAAACTGCTGTAATGCTATGTCGGTAAGAGTTCCTTGAGCTTTTTTAAATGCTCTTTTCAGCGTGTCAACGAACCTCTCTGATCTAGGGTGGTATTGAGGCGTAGTTATGTTCTTGACTTGGAAGATGTCGCAAAAATTCTTAAATTCTGCTGACGTAAACTGCGTACCATTGTCGCTGACCACGCAGTCCCTACTCTAAATCTCGCAAACAGCTCATGTAGGAAACTGATTGTTACAGCCGTTGTCGGCCTCTTGCATCTTAAAACCTCCGGCCACTTGGAGTAACTGTCAAAAACGATTAAGTAATAATAATCGTCAATCGGTCAATATGTACACGTGACCAAGGCTGGTCCGTTTTTGGCCAGGGTTTGAAAGTGGTAGGTGGAGCTTTGGCCGCCAAGGCACATCCTCTGCATGTGTTAATCATTTCCATTATGTCCTTGTCCATCGCTGGCCAGTAGACATAACTCCGCATGAGACTCTTCATACGGTTTCTACCGAGGTGTCCACCGTGGAAGTCTTTTAAAATTCGCTTCTGTAATTTTTCCGGAATTACAACTCTATCGCTGTACAACAAGACATTGTCACATAGTGAGTAGACGTCTGACACGCTATTATCGTTTGTTGCGATTTTACGTTTTATCTCGCAAATAAAGTAATCTTCTAGCGCTTCGTTTTTGATTTCCAACAACGTTATAGGTAGATCCCGGACGGTATTCGCTATTATTGATTTTATTTCACAGTCTGAACGAAGAGCTGTTATAACTGAGTCTTCAAGTGGTTGATTCTGATTAGCGATTAGTCTGGATAGACCATCTGCATGGCCAATTTTATTAGTTGGTAAATAATTTAATTTAAAATTATAGTTGAGAAGGATGGTACCCCATCTCAAAAGTCTATTCGCCGTATAAACCGGTAAACCCTTTTTAGAGCTAAATATCATTAATAAAGGTTTATGATCGGTCTGTAGATTGAAATACCTTCCATGCAGATATCTGTGAAATTTTGTTACCGAAAATGAAACTGAGGTGTTCTTTTTCAATTTGGTTCTACGATTTTTCTGCGGGTATTATCGTTCTCGATGCGTGTGCTATGGGTTTCCGTGTACCGTCTGGCATATGTAAGATACACGCACCGATACCGTATGAACTAGCATCGCAGGCCACAATGATATCTAATTGAAGGTTGAAGTGAGTCAGAAATAGTTCTGATGTTAATATATTTTTTATTTTTTCAAAAATTGACTGACACTCCGTTGTCCAGTTCCAAATTTTCTCTTTTTTTCATTCAGAGGAGCGCGTAGCTCGTGCATATTTTTTATGAATACTGTGTAATAGTTGGCAAGACCCAGAAAACTTTGGAGCTCGTTGACATTTTTTGGAGCAGGCATAGATTTTATAGCTTCTACCCGCCGTGGGTCAGGCCGTCTTCTCTTCTTATCAATGATATGCCCGAGATACCTTATTTCATTCATATAAAAATCACATTTCGATTCTTTTACTTTGAGACCGAAATCCTGAATTCTCTCAAAAACCTTGTGGATATGTTTGCGTTGTTCTTCAGTAGATTTGCTTGCTATTACAATGTCATCCAGATAGGCACACGCGAAGTCAAGGCCGCCCAGCATGGTATCCATGACCCGCTGAAATATTGCAGGTGCAACTTTGACCCCGAAATCCAATCTATCAAACTTGTATAAACCCCTGTGGGTGTTGATACATAGAAGTTTTGCGCACTCCTCCTCAACAGGGATTTGAAGGTATGCATCGCATAAGTACAAATTGGAGAATATTTCCCCACCATTCAGTTTATTAAATACCTTCTCCGGTGTGGGGAGAGGGTAATGGTAATCTTTTAGAGCCGCATTGAGGCCCGTTGAGAAATCCGCACAGACGTGAATTTGGTTGGACTTTTTTCTTACGTATACAGCGGGGTCCGCCCATTCGCTAAAACAGATTTTGGACAGTATACCGGCATTTTCTAGTTGGTCTAATTCTTCGTTAATTTTGCTTAAATGGGACATTTCTTTTACTTTTGAAAACGGGTTGAACGTTTTCTTTCAGCTCGAATCTGGCTTTTGTCTTATTACATTTTCCTAGCCCCGCCGAGAAAACTTCGCGAAATTTTTCTTTTAATTCGTCTTTCAGGTCTTCGGCATCCGTTGTCATATTTTCCAGCTTTTGGCAAAAATTGTTGATTGGTTGATCCCACAACTTAAACCGCTCCATCCAATCCGTCCTAAATAAATTCTCAGAGTTTTTATGGACGAAAACTTTTAGTTTCTTTGTGATGCCATTTAGTGTTACAGGTAGCGTTAGCTCACTTTCAGATTTGATTTTGTCACCTGTTACTGCACGGGCTGTTTTGTTTACCTTTTTCATCGTTGGTTTTTTTAATTTCCTCCAAGTCTGAAGATTAATGATTGAGAGATCCGAGCCAGAATCTAGTTGCAGCTTAACTGTTTTGTTTAGAATGTTAAGTACAACGTATTTTAGTAGATTCTTATCTACTTTTTCATTTGATACAGTTTGCCTGACTGTTTCTGTTGGTCCATTTTGTTTCTACAGTGCGCCCCCTTGTGGCCAATTTTGCCACAATAATTACATGTCTTGTTTCGGTAAAAACAGTCTAGTTCCCAATGTTGTCCACCACAACGTCCGCATGGCCTTGGGGGTAACTTTTGTTTCTCACAGGGTCGTCTACTTTTAGATTGTGAATGGGCGTACTCTTTGCTTTCTTTACCTTTTCCTGGGGAGTATTTTTTTGGCTTGTACTTAATTCTCCTAACATACGATATGCCTGATTCCTCGATGTTTTTGGAATCGCTTTTAACACTAATTACTCGCATGACAATCTTCAGCTAGTTTTAGTAATGTGAGACCTGATTCGCTTTCTAGTCTTGATAGAACTCTCCGTCTAATCTCCGAGTTTTTTGCGGAGACTAAACCTTGGGCAAATATTAAACATTTGAAATCGTCAGCTGACAATTCTGCCAAACGAAAATCGTCACAGTGCTTATTTACAATGGACACAAAAGTAAGATAATCCTCGTCATCCCGTTTTGACAAGTTAAAACACTTCCATCTTTTGTGAAACAGTGTTGTATTAGGGCTAAATAACTCATACAAAAGTTTTACTGTCTCCCCAACCCCAACTCACTTGTTTTCTTCGGAAGAATGTAATCGACGAACTTACTATGTTCCGCTGTTCCCAACTTTCTCAAAAGTAGGCGAACTTTTTTAGCGTTCGGCCAATCCTCACAATCAACCGCAAAAAGATCTTCATATCTTCTATAGAAAGCTTCAAATGATTTATCTTCTTCAGGAAGATAATTGAATGTCTCCATAGAATTCCAAATTGTGTTGTGAGAAAATGCAGTGTTGTTTTCACTAACATCCTTTTTATTTAATGTTTTTAGAAGTAATTCTTCTGTTGTTGTTCTCTCTGCTGTAGAAGCAATTTTTCTTCCCGTTCTTTTTGCTTCTCTTCCTGTTCTTTTTGTTGTAGGAACAATTTTTCTTCCAACATTTGTTGCCGTTCCTCAGACTTCTGTTACTGCTGTAGTATACGTCTTCTGTTGATGATCAAGTTGTGCCTTCATCATCTGAGCAATGATTGCTTTAAAGACCTCCATAATGACTTAAAATACGTGTTTTCAGAGAGAAAGAAAATTTCAATTTGTTTTTTAACTTTTCTACAGCAAATTATAAAAATATGATACATTTCAATTTCTAACTAAAAATTTGAAATATTTCAATATATTTTCTAAATTTTCTATTGCAAAATATCAAAATATGCTATATTACTATATATTAACTAACTTTTCTATTCAAAAATATCAAAATATGTTATATTTTAAATTGTTTCCTAGATTTTCTATTTCTTTTGAGAAATATCAAAGTATGCCATATTTCAATTATTTTTTTAAGTTTTCTACAGAAACTAACAAAAGATTATATATTTCTATTTATTTTCTAACTTTTCTATTGAAACATATCAAAATGTGCTCTATATCCATTACTTTTCAATAATTGTATTAAAAAGTTTCAAAATATGTTATACTTCAATTTGTTTTGTGACATTTATATTCAGAAATATCAAAATATGATATTTCAATTTGTTTCTTAACTTTAAATATATTTGAATATATAAGGTATATTTGAATTTGTATCATAATTTCTTCAAGAAAAATTTCAAAATTTGAATTTGTTTTCTAATGCTTCTATTGAAAAATATACAACTATGCAATATTTCAATTTTTTTCTAAGTTTTCTATTGAAAAATATCAAAATACACAATATTGCAATTTGTTTTCTAACTTTGCTATGGAAAAATATCGAAATATGCATTATGTCAATTTGTTAAGTTTATTATTGAAAAATATCAAATATGAAATGTTTCAATTTGTTTTCAACTTTTATATTGAAAAATATCAAAATATGGTGTATTTCAATTAGTTTTCAAAATTGTTTTGGAGAGTTTCAAAATATACTACATGCCAGTGTGTTTCCTAACATTTCCATTGAAAAATCACAAAGCATGCAATATTTCAATTTGTTTTCTAATTGAAAAATATCAAAATATGCAATATTTCTATTTGTTTTCTAAATTTTCTATTGAAACATATATAATTGGAAAATTTGCATTTAAAAATTTCTCATTGCAAAATTACAAAATATGCTTATTTCAACTTGTTTTGTGATTCTCCTATTGAAAGATAACAAAAGATAAATCATTTTATTTCGTTTTTAGCTTTTCTATGGCAATATAAAAACTTTTATATTTAAAAATATCAAAATTTGCAATATTTATTATGTTTTCTAAGTTTTCTTTTGAAAAATCTCAAAATACAGATTATTTCAAAATATTTTCTAACTTTTCTATTGAGAAATATCAAAATATTCAACATTTATATTTGTTTTCTAACATTTATATTGCGAAATAACAAAATATGCATGTTTCAAACTTTTCTATTGAAAAATATCAAAATATGTAAGATTTCTTTTTTTTCTAACTTCACTATTGAAAAATAGTGTGAAATATTTCTATATTTCTTCTGCCATTTCTATTGAAAAATATCAAAATATGCAATATTTCTATTTGTTTTACATCTTATCTATTGACAAATAAACTATGCAATATTTCTATTAATTTTTTAACTTTTATATTGAAAATATGAAAATATGCAATATTTCCATTTGTTTTGACAATTTTCTATTGTAAAATAACAAAATATGCAATATTTCTATTTGTTTTTCTGACTTGTATTGCAAAATGACTAAATATGCATATTTCAATTTGTTTTCCAACTTTTCTTGTGAAAAATATCAAAATATTCATTATTCTATTTGTTTTCTGTATTTTCTATTGAAAAAATTCAAAATACAAAACATGTCTATTTGTTTTTTAACTTTTCCATTGAAAAATATCAAAATATGCAATATTTCAATTTGTTTTCTTACTATTGCAAAATCATAAAATATATTTGAATAGGTTTCATAACTTTCCTTTTGCAAATCAAAATAAGTAATTATTTCAATTTGTTTTCCGATGAATAATATGAAAATGTGCAATATGTCAATATGTTTTCTATTGAAAAATATTAAAATATACAATTTGTCTATTTGTATTCTATTATTTCTATTGAAAAGTATATAATTATGATACATTTCTATATGTTTCCCAACTTTTCTATAGGAAAAGAAAAAAATAGGCATATTTCAATCAGTTTTCTAACATTTCTTTGCAACATTTTATTTCGTTTTCTAACTTTCCTAATGAAAAATATCAACATATGCAATATTCCAATTTGTTTTCTAACATTTATTTAGAAGAATATCAAAATATGCATCCTTCCTGAATGTTTTCTAACTTTTCTATTGAAAAATAACAAAATATGCAATATTTCTATTCGCATTCTAACTTTTTTATTGCAAAACAACAAAAGATGCAATATTTCAATATGTTGTGAAAGTTTTCTATTGAAAAATATCAAAATATGCAATATTTCTATTTGCATTCTAACTTTTGTATTGAAAATAACAAAAGATGCAATATTTCAATATGTTTTCTAACTTTCCTATGGAAAAATATCAAAATATACAATATTTCTATTTGCATTCTAACTTTCTTATTGCAAAATAACAAAAGATGCAATATTTCAATGTGTTTTCTAAATTTCTATTGAAAAATATCAAAATATGCAATATTTCTATTTGCATTCTAACTTTTTTATTTCAAAATAACAAAAGATGCAATATTTCAATCTGTTTTCTAACTTTTCTATTGAAAAATATCAAAATATGCAATATTTCTATTTGCATTCTAACTTTTTTATTGCAAAATAACAAAAGATGCAATATTTCAATGTGTTTTCTAAATTTCTATTGAAAAATATCAAAATATGCAATATTTCTATGTGGATTCTAACTTTTTTATTGCAAAATAACAAAAGATGCAATATTTCAATATGTTTTCTTACTTTTCTATTGAAAAATATCAAATTATGCAATATTTCTACTTGCATTCTAACTTTTGTATTGCAAAATAACAAAAGATGCAATATTTCAATATGTTTTCTAACTTTTCTATTGAAACATATCAAAATATGCAATATTTCTATTTGCATTCTAACTTTTTTATTGCAAAATAACAAAAGATGCAATATTTCAATGTGTTTTCTAACTTTTCTATTGAATCATATCAAAATATGCAATATTTCTATTTGCATTCTAACTTTTTTATTGCAAAATAACAAAAGATGCAATATTTCAATGTGTTTTCTAACTTTTCTATTGAAAAATATAAAAATATACATTATTTCTATTTGCCTTTTAACTTTTTTATTGCAAAATAACAAAAGATGCAATATTTCAATGTTTTCTAACTTTTCTATTGAAAAATAACAAAATATTTAGTATTTCTATTTGCATTCTAACGTTTTTATTGCAAAATAACAAAAGATGCAATATTTCAATATGTTTTCTAACTTTTCTATTGAAAAATAACAAAATATTTAGTATTTCTATTTGCATTCTAACTTTTTCATTGCAAACTAACAAAAGATGCAATATTTCAATGTGTTTTCTAACTTTTCTATTGAAAAATATAAAAATATACATTATTTCTATTTGCATTCTAACGTTTTTATTCCAAAATAACAAAATATGCAATATTTCAATATGTTTTCTAACTTTTCTATTGAAACATATCAAAATATGCAATATTACTATTTGCATTCTAACTTTTTTATTCCAAAATAACAAAAAATGCAATATTTCAATATGTTTTCTAACTTTTCTATTGAAAAATATAAAAATATACATTATTTCTATTTGCATTCTAACTTTTTTATTCCAAAATAACAAAAGATGCAATATTTCAATGTGTTTTCTAACTTTTCTATTGAAAAATATCAAAATATGCAATATTTCTATTTGCATTCTAACTTTTTTATTCCAAAATAACAAAAAATGTAATATTTCAATATGTTTTCTAACTTTTCTATTGAAAAATAACAAAATATGCAATATTTCTATTTTCATTCTAACTTTTTTATTCCAAAATAACAAAAAATGCAATATTTCAATATGTTTTCTAACTTTTCTAATGAAACATATCAAAATATGCAATATTTCTATTTGCATTCTAACGTTTTTATTGCAAAATAACAAAAGATGCAATATTTCAATATGTTTTCTAACTTTTCTATTGAAACATATCAAAATATGCAATATTTCTATTTGCATTCCAACGTTTTTATTCCAAAATGACAAAAGATGCAATATTTCAATATGTTTTCTAACTTTTCTATTGAAAAATATAAAAATATACATTATTTCTATTTGCATTCTAACTTTTTTATTGCAAAATAACAAAAGATGCAATATTTCAATGTGTTTTCTAACTTTTCTATTGAAAAATATCAAAATATGCAATATTTCTATTTTCATTCTAACTTTTTTATTCCAAAATAACAAAAAATGCAATATTTCAATATGTTTTCTAACTTTTCTAATGAAACATATCAAAATATGCAATATTTCTATTTGCATTCTAACTTTTTTATTCCAAAATAACAAAAAATGCAATATTTCAATATGTTTTCTAACTTTTCTATTGAAAAATAACAAAATATACAATATTTCTATTTGCATTCTAACGTTTTTATTCCAAAATAACAAAAGATGCAATATTTCAATGTTTTCTAACTTTTCTATTGAAAAATATAAAAATATACATTATTTCTATTTGCATTCTAACTTTTTTATTCCAAAATAACAAAAGATGCAATATTTCAATATGTTTTCTAACTTTTCTATTGAAAAATATAAAAATATACATTATTTCTATTTGCATTCTAACTTTTTTATTGCAAAATAACAAAAGATGCAATATTTCAATGTGTTTTCTAACTTTTCTATTGAAAAATATCAAAATATGCAATATTTCCATTTGCATTCTAACTTTTTTATTCCAAAATAACAAAAAATGCAATATTTCAATATGTTTTCTAACTTTTTTATTGAAACATATCAAAATATGCAATATTTCTATTTGCATTCTAACTTTTTTATTCCAAAATAACAAAAAATGCAATATTTCAATATGTTTTCTAACTTTTCTATTGAAAAATAACAAAATATGCAATATTTCTATTTGCATTCTAACTTTTTTATTCAAAAAATAACAAAAAATGTAATATTTCAATAAGTTTTCTAACTTTTCTATTGAAAAATAACAAAATATGCAATATTTCTATTTGCATTCTAACTTTTTTATTGCAAAATAATAAAAGATGCAATATTTCAATGTGTTTTCTAACTTTTCTATTGAATCATATCAAAATATGCAATATTTCTATTTGCATTCTAACTTTTTTATTCCAAAATAACAAAAGATGCAATATTTCAATATGTTTTCTAACTTTTCTATTGAAAAATAACAAAATATTTAGTATTTCTATTTGCATTCTAACTTTTTCATTGCAAACTAACAAAAGATGCAATATTTCAATGTGTTTTCTAACTTTTCTATTGAAAAATATAAAAATATACATTATTTCTATTTGCATTCTAACGTTTTTATTCCAAAATAACAAAATATGCAATATTTCAATATGTTTTCTAACTTTTCTAGTGAAACATATCAAAATATGCAATATTTCTATTTGCATTCTAACTTTTTTATTCCAAAATAACAAAAAATGCAATATTTCAATATGTTTTCTAACTTTTCTATTGAAAAATATAAAAATATACATTATTTCTATTTGCATTCTAACTTTTTTATTCCAAAATAACAAAAGATGCAATATTTCAATGTGTTTTCTAACTTTTCTATTGAAAAATATCAAAATATGCAATATTTCTATTTGCATTCTAACTTTTTTATTCCAAAATAACAAAAAATGTAATATTTCAATATGTTTTCTAACTTTTCTATTGAAAAATAACAAAATATGCAATATTTCTATTTTCATTCTAACTTTTTTATTCCAAAATAACAAAAAATGCAATATTTCAATATGTTTTCTAACTTTTCTATTGAAAAATAACAAAATATGCAATATTTCTATTTGCATTCTAACTTTTTTATTCTAAAATAACAAAAAATGCAATATTTCAATATGTTTTCTAACTTTTCTATTGAAAGATAACAAAATATGCAATATTTCTATTTGCATTCTAACGTTTTTATTGCAAAATAACAAAAGATGCAATATTTCAATATGTTTTCTAACTTTTCTATTGAAAAATATAAAAATATACATTATTTCTATTTGCATTCTAACTTTATTATTCCAAAATAACAAAAGATGCAATATTTCAATGTGTTTTCTAACTTTTCTATTGAAAAATATCAAAATATGCAATATTTCTATTTGCATTCTAACTTTTTTATTCCAAAATAACAAAAAATGCAATATTTCAATATGTTTTCTAACTTTTCTATTGAAATATCTCAAAATATGCAATATTTCTATTCGCATTCTAATTTTTTTAGTCCAAAATAACAAAAAATGCAATATTTCAATATGTTTTCTAACTTTTCTATTGAAAAATAACAAAATATGCAATATTTCTATTTGCATTCTAACGTTTTTATTCCAAAATAACAAAAGATGCAATATTTCAATGTTTTCTAACTTTTCTATTGAAAAATATGAAAATATACATTATTTCTATTTGCATTCTAACTTTTTTATTGCAAAATAACAAAAGATGTAATATTTCAACGTGTTTTCTAACTTTTCTATTGAAAAATATCGAAATATGCAATATTTCTATTTGCATTCTAACTTTTTTATTCCAAAATAACAAAAAATGCAATATTTCAATATGTTTTCTAACTTTTCTATTGAAACATATCCAAATATGCAATATTTCTATTTGCATTCTAACGTATTTATTCCAAAATAACAAAAAATGCAATATTTCAATATGTTTTCTAACTTTTCTATTGAAAGATAACAAAATATGCAATATTTCTATTTGCATTCTAACGTTTTTATTGCAAAATAACAAAAGATGCAATATTTCAATATGTTTTCTAACTTTTCTATTGAAAAATATAAAAATATACATTATTTCTATTTGCATTCTAACTTTTTTATTCCAAAATAACAAAAGATGCAATATTTCAATGTCTTTTCTAACTTTTCTATTGAAAAATATCAAAATATGCAATATTTCTATTTGCATTCTAACTTTTTTATTCCAAAATAACAAAAAATGTAATATTTTAATATGTTTTCTAACTTTTCTATTGAAAAATAACAAAATATGCAATATTTCTATTTGCATTCTAACTTTTTTATTGCAAAATAAAAAAAGATGCAATTTTTCAATGTGTTTTCTAACTTTTCTATTGAAACATATCAAAATATGCAATATTTCTATTTGCATTCTAACTTTTTTATTCCAAAATAACAAAAAATGCAATATTTCAATGTTTTCTAACTTTTCTATTGAAAAGTAACAAAATATTCAATATTTCTATTTGCATTCTAACGTTTTTATTCCAAAATAACAAAAGATGCAATATTTCAATAAGTTTTCTAACTTTTCTATTGAAAAATATAAAAATATACATTATTTCTATTTGCATTCTAACTTTTTTATTGCAAAATAACAAAAGATGCAATATTAACAATGTGTTTTCTCTACTTTTCTATTGAAAAATATCAAAATATGCAATATTTCCATTTGCATTCTAACTTTTTTATTACAAAATAACAAAAAATGCAATATTTCAATATGTTTTCTAACTTTTCTATTGAAACATATCAAAATATGCAATATTTCTATTTGCATTCTAACTTTTTTATTCCAAAATAACAAAAAATGCAATATTTCAATATGTTTTCTAACATTTCTATTGAAAAATAACAATATATGCAATATTTCTATTTGCATTCTAACGTTTTTATTCCAAAATAACAAAAGATGCAATATTTCAATGTGTTTTCTAACTTTTCTATTGAAAAATATCAAAATATGCAATATTTCTATTTGCATTCTAACTTTTTTATTCCAAAATAACAAAAAATGCAATATTTCAATATCTTTTCTAACTTTTCTATTGAAACATATCAAAATATGCAATATTTCTATTTGCATTCTAACTTTTTTATTCAAAAAATAACAAAAAATGTAATATTTCAATATGTTTTCTACCTTTTCTATTGAAAAATAACAAAATATGCAATATTTCTATTTGCATTCTAACTTTTTTATTGCAAAATAATAAAAGATGCAATATTTCAATGTGTTTTCTAACTTTTCTATTGAAACATATCAAAATATGCAATATTTCTATTTGCATTCTAACTTTTTTATTCCAAAATAACAAAAAATGCAATATTTCAATATGTTTTCTAACTTTTCTATTGAAAAATAACAAAATATGCAATATTTCTATTTGCATTCTAACTTTTTTATTCTAAAATAACAAAAAATGCAATATTTCAATATGTTTTCTAACTTTTCTATTGAAAAATAACAAATTATGCAATATTTCTATTTGCATTCTAACTTTTTTATTGCAAAATAACAAAAGATGCAATATTTCAATGTGTTTTCTAACTTTTCTATTGAAACATATCAAAATATGCAATATTTCTATTTGCATTCTAACTTTTTTATTCCAAAATAACAAAAAATGCAATATTTCAATGTGTTTTCTAACTTTTCTATTGAAAAATATCAAAATATGCAATATTTCTATTTTCATTCTAACTTTTTTATTCCAAAATAACAAAAAATGCAATATTTCAATATGTTTTCTAACTTTTCTAATGAAACATATCAAAATATACAATATTTCTATTTGCATTCTAACTTTTTTATAGCAAAATAAAAAAAGATGCAATATTTCAATGTGTTTTCTAACTTTTCTATTGAAACATATCAAAATATGCAATATTTCTATTTGCATTCTAACTTTTTTATTGCAAAATAACAAAAGATGCAATATTTCAATATGTTTTCTGACTTTTCTATTGAAAAATATAAAAATATACATTATTTCTATTTGCATTCTAACTTTTTTATTCCAAAATAACAAAAGATGCAATATTTCAATGTGTTTTCTAACTTTTCTATTGAAACATATCAAAATATGCAATATTTCTATTTGCATTCTAACTTTTTTATTCCAAAATAACAAAAAATGCAATATTTCAATATGTTTTCTAACTTTTCTATTGAAAAATATAAAAATATACATTATTTCTATTTGCATTCTAACTTTTCTATTGAAAAATATCAAAATATGCAATATTTCCATTTGCATTCTAACTTTTTTATTCCAAAATAACAAATAATGCAATATTTCAATATGTTTTCTAACTTTTCTATTGAAACATATCAAAATATGCAATATTTCTATTTGCATTCGAACTTTTTTATTCCAAAATATCAAAAAATGCAATATTTCAATATGTTTTCTAACTTTTCTATTGAAAAATAACAAAATATGCAATATTTCTATTTGCATTCTAACGTTTTTATTGCAAAATAACAAAAGATGCAATATTTCAATGTGTTTTCTAACTTTTCTATTGAAAAATAACAAAATATGCAATATTTCTATTTGCATTCTAACGTTTTTATTCCAAAATATCAAAAAATGCAATATTTCAATATGTTTTCTAACTTTTCTATTGAAACATATCAAAATAAGCAATATTTCTATTTGCATTCTAACGTTTTTAGTGCAAAATAACAAAAGATGCAATATTTCAATGTGTTTTCTAACTTTTCTATTGAAAAATATCAAAATATGCAATATTTCTATTTGCATTCTAACTTTTTTATTCCAAAATAACAAAAAATGCAATATTTCAATATGTTTTCTAACTTTTCTATTGAAAAATAACAAAATATGCAATATTTCTATTTGCATTCTAACGTTTTTATTGCAAAATAACAAAAGATGCAATATTTCAATGTGTTTTCTAACTTTTCTATTGAAAAATATCAAAATATGCAATATTTCTATTTGCATTCTAACTTTTTTATTGCAAAATAACAAAAGATGCAATATTTCAATGTGTTTTCTAACTTTTCTATTGAAAAATATCAAAATATGCAATATTTCTATTTGCATTCTAACTTTTTTATTCCAAAATAACAAAAGATGCAATATTTCAATGTGTTTTCTAACTTTTCTATTGAAAAATAACAAAATATGCAATATTTCTATTTGCATTCTAAATTTTTATTCCAAAATAACAAAAAATGTAATATTTCAATATGTTTTCTAACTTTTCTATTGAAAAATAACAAAATATGCAATATTTCTATTTGCATTCTAACTTTTTTATTGCAAAATAAAAAAAGATGCAATATTTCAATGTGTTTTCTAACTTTTCTATTGAAACATATCAAAATAAGCAATATTTCTATTTGCATTCTAACTTTTTTATTCCAAAATAACAAAAAATGCAATATTTCAATATGTTTTCTAACTTTTCTATTGAAAAATAACAAAATATGCAATATTTCTATTTGCATTCTAACGTTTTTATTCCAAAATAACAAAAGATGCAATATTTCAATATGTTTTCTAACTTTTCTATTGAAAAATATAAAAATATACATTATTTCTATTTGCATTCTAACTTTTTTATTCCAAAATAACAAAAAATGCAATATTTCAATGTTTTCTAACTTTTCTATTGAAAAATATAAAAATATACATTATTTCTATTTGCATTCTAACTTTTTTAGTGCAAAATAACAAAAGATGCAATATTTCAATATGTTTTCTAACTTTTCTATTGAAACATATCAAAATATGCAATATTTCTATTTGCATTCTAACTTTTTTATTGCAAAATAACAAAAGATGCAATATTTCAATGTTTTCTAACTTTTCTATTGAAAAATATAAAAACATACATTATTTCTATTTGCATTCTAACTTTTTTATTCCAAAATAACAAAAGATGCAATATTTCAATGTGTTTTCTAACTTTTCTATTGAAAAATATCAAAATATGCAATATTTCTATTTGCATTCTAACTTTTTTATTCCAAAATGACAAAAAATGCAATATTTCAATATGTTTTCTAACTTTTCTATTGAAACATATCAAAATATGCAATATTTCTATTTGCATTCGAACTTTTTTATTCCAAAATATAAAAATATACATTATTTCTATTTGCATTCTAACTTTTTTATTGCAAAATAACAAAAGATGCAATATTTCAATGTGTTTTCTAACTTTTCTATTGAAAAATATCAAAATATGCAATATTTCTATTTGCATTCTAACTTTTTTATTCCAAAATAACAAAAAATGCAATATTTCAATATGTTTTCTAACTTTTCTATTGAAAAATAACAAAATATGCAATATTTCAATGTGTTTTCTAACTTTTCTATTGAAAAATAACAAAATATGCAATATTTCTATTTGCATTCTAACTTTTTTATAGCAAAATAAAAAAAGATGCAATATTTCAATGTGTTTTCTAACTTTTCTATTGAAACATCAAAATAGGCAATATTTCTATTTGCATTCTAACTTTTTTATTCCAAAATAACAAAAAATGCAATATTTCAATATGTTTTCTAACTTTTCTATTGAAAAATAACAAAATATGCAATATTTCTATTTGCATTCTAACGTTTTTATTCCAAAATAACAAAAGATGTAATATTTCAATATGTTTTCTAACTTTTCTATTGAAAAATATAAAAAAATACATTATTTCTATTTGCATTCTAACTTTTTTATTGCAAAATAACAAAAGATGCAATATTTCAATGTGTTTTCCAACTTTTCTATTGAAAAATATCAAAATATGCAATATTTCCATTTGCATTCTAACTTTTTTATTCCAAAATAACAAATAATGCAATATTTCAATATGTTTTCTAACTTTTCTATTGAAACATATCAAAATATGCAATATTTCTATTTGCATTCTAACGTTTTTATTCCAAAATAACAAAAGATGCAATATTTCAATATGTTTTCTAACTTTTCTATTGAAAAATATAAAAATATACATTATTTCTATTTGCATTCTAACTTTTTTATTGCAAAATAACAAAAGATGCAATATTTCAATGTGTTTTCTAACTTTTCTATTGAAAAATATCAAAATATGCAATATTTCTATTTGCATTCGAACTTTTTTATTCCAAAATAACAAAAAATGCAATATTTCAATATGTTTTCTAACTTTTCTATTGAAAAATAACAAAATATACATTATGTCGATTTGCATTCTAACTTTTTTATTGCAAAATAAAAAAAGATGCAATATTTCAATGTGTTTTCTATCTTTTCTATTGAAACATATCAAAATAAGCAATATTTCTATTTGCATTCTAACTTTTTTATTCCAAAATAACAAAAAATGCAATATTTCAATATGTTTTCTAACTTTTCTATTGAAAAATAACAAAATATGCAATATTTCTATTTGCATTCTAACGTTTTTATTCCAAAATAACAAAAGATGGAATATTTCAATATGTTTTCAAACTTTTCTATTGAAAAATATACATTATTTCTATTTGCATTCTAACTTTTTTATTGCAAAATAACAAAAGATGCAATATTTCTATATGTTTTCTAACTTTTCTAATGAAACATATCAAAATATGCAATATTTCTATTTGCATTCTAACTTTTTTATTCCAAAATAACAAAAAATGCAATATTTCAATGTTTTCTAACTTTTCTATTGAAAAATATCAAAATATACAATATTTCTATTTGCATTCAAACTTTTTTATTCCAAAATAACAAAAAATGCAATATTTCAATATGTTTTCTAACTTTTCTATTGAAAAATAACAAAATATGCAATATTTCTATTTGCATTCTAACGTTTTTATTGCAAAATAACAAAAGATGCAATATTTCAATGTGTTTTCTAACTTTTCTATTGAAAAATAACAAAATATGCAATATTTCTATTTGCATTCTAACTTTTTTATAGCAAAATAAAAAAAGATGCAATATTTCAATGTGTTTTCTAACTTTTCTATTGAAACATATCAAAATATGCAATATTTCTATTTGCATTCTAACTTTTTTATTCCAAAATAACAAAAAATGCAATATTTCAATATGTTTTCTAACTTTTCTATCGAAAAATAACAAAATATGCAATATTTCTATTTGCATTCTAACGTTTTTATTCCAAAATAACAAAAGATGCAATATTTCAATATGTTTTCTAACTTTTCTGTTGAAAAATATAAAAATATACATTATTTCTATTTGCATTCTAACTTTTTTATTGCAAAATAACAAAAGATGCAATATTTCAATGTGTTTTCTAACATTACTATTGAAAAATATCAAAATATGCAATATTTCTATTTTCATTCTAACTTTTTTATTCCAAAATAACAAAAAATGCAATATTTCAATGTGTTTTCTAACTTTTCTAATGAAACATATAAAAATATGCAATATTTCTATTTGCATTCTAACTTTTTTATTCCAAAATAACAAAAAATGCAACATTTCAATGTTTTCTAACTTTTCTATTGAAAAATATAAAAATATACATTATTTCTATTTGCATTCTAACTTTTTTATTGCAAAATAACAAAAGATGCAATATTTCAATGTGTTTTCTAACTTTTCTATTGAAAAATATCAAAATATGCAATATTTCTATTTGCATTCGAACTTTTTTATTCCAAAATAACAAAAAATGCAATATTTCAATATGTTTTCTAACTTTTCTATTGAAAAATAACAAAATATGCAATATTTCTATTTGCATTCTAACGTTTTTATTCCAAAATAACAAGAGATGCAATATTTCAATATGTTTTCTAACTTTTCTATTGAAAAATATAAAAATATACATTATTTCTATTTGCATTCTAACTTTTTTATTGCAAAATAACAAAAGATGCAATATTTCAATGTGTTTTCTAACTTTTCTATTGAAAAATATCAAAATATGCAATATTTCCATTTGCATTCTAACTTTTTTATTCCAAAATAACAAATAATGCAATATTTCAATATGTTTTCTAACTTTTCTATTGAACCATATCAAAATATGCAATATTTCTATTTGCATTCTAACGTTTTTATTCCAAAATAACAAAAGATGCAATATTTCAATATGTTTTCTAACTTTTCTATTGAAAAATATAAAAATATACATTATTTCTATTTGCATTCTAACTTTTTTATTGCAAAATAACAAAAGATGCAATATTTCAATGTGTTTTCTAACTTTTCTATTGAAAAATATCAAAATATGCAATATTTCTATTTGCATTCTAACTTTTTTATTCCAAAATAACAAAAAATGCAATATTTCAATATGTTTTCTAACTTTTCCAATGAAACATATCAAAATATACAATATTTCTATTTGCATTCTAACTTTTTTATTCCAAAATAACAAAAAATGCAATATTTCAATGTTTTCTAACTTTTCTATTGAAAAATATAAAAATATACATTATTTCTATTTGCATTCTAACTTTTTTATTGCAAAATAACAAAAGATGCAATATTTCAATGTGTTTTCTAACTTTTCTATTGAAAAATATCAAAATATGCAATATTTCTATTTGCATTCTAACTTTTTTATTCCAAAATAACAAAAAATGCAATATTTCAATGTTTTGTAACTTTTCTATTGAAACATATCAAAATATGCAATACTTCTATTTGCATTCGAACTTTTTTATTCCAAAATAACAAAAAATGCAATATTTCAATATGTTTTCTAACTTTTCTATGGGAAAATAACAAAATATGCAATATTTCTATTTGCATTCTAACTTTTTTATTCTAAAATAACAAAAGATGCTATATTTCAATATGTTTTCTAACTTTTCTATTGAAAAATAACAAAATATGCAATATTTCTATTTGCATTCTAACGTTTTTATTGCAAAACAACAAAAGATGCAATATTTCAATGTTTTCTAACTTTTCTATTGAAACATATCAAAATATGCAATATTTCTATTTGCATTCTAACTTTTTTATTGCAAAAAAACAAAAGATGCAATATTTCAATATGTTTTCTAACTTTTCTATTGAAAAATATAAAAATATACATTATTTCTATTTGCATTCTAACTTTTTTATTCCAAAATAACAAAAGATGCAATATTTCAATGTGTTTTCTAACTTTTCTATTGAAATATATCAAGATATGCAATATTTCTATTTGCATTCTAACTTTTTTATTCCAAAATAACAAAAAATGTAATATTTCAATATGTTTTCTAACTTTTCTATTGAAAAATAACAAAATATGCAATATTTCTATTTGCATTCTAACGTTTTTATTCCAAAATAACAAAAGATGCAATATTTCAATATGTTTTCTAACTTTTCTATTGAAAAATATAAAAATATACATTATTTCTATTTGCATTCTAACTTTTTTATTGCAAAATAACAAAAGATGCAATATTTCAATGTGTTTTCTAACTTTTCTATTGAAAAATATCAAAATATGCAATATTTCCATTTGCATTCTAACTTTTTTATTCCAAAATAACAAATAATGCAATATTTCAATATGTTTTCTAACTTTTCTATTGAACCATATCAAAATATGCAATATTTCTATTTGCATTCTAACGTTTTTATTCCAAAATAACAAAAGATGCAATATTTCAATATGTTTTCTAACTTTTCTATTGAAAAATATAAAAATATACATTATTTCTATTTGCATTCTAACTTTTTTATTGCAAAATAACAAAAGATGCAATATTTCAATGTGTTTTCTAACTTTTCTATTGAAAAATATCAAAATATGCAATATTTCTATTTGCATTCTAACTTTTTTATTCCAAAATAACAAAAAATGCAATATTTCAATATGTTTTCTAACTTTTCCAATGAAACATATCAAAATATACAATATTTCTATTTGCATTCTAACTTTTTTATTCCAAAATAACAAAAAATGCAATATTTCAATGTTTTCTAACTTTTCTATTGAAAAATATAAAAATATACATTATTTCTATTTGCATTCTAACTTTTTTATTGCAAAATAACAAAAGATGCAATATTTCAATGTGTTTTCTAACTTTTCTATTGAAAAATATCAAAATATGCAATATTTCTATTTGCATTCTAACTTTTTTATTCCAAAATAACAAAAAATGCAATATTTCAATGTTTTGTAACTTTTCTATTGAAACATATCAAAATATGCAATACTTCTATTTGCATTCGAACTTTTTTATTCCAAAATAACAAAAAATGCAATATTTCAATATGTTTTCTAACTTTTCTATGGGAAAATAACAAAATATGCAATATTTCTATTTGCATTCTAACTTTTTTATTCTAAAATAACAAAAGATGCTATATTTCAATATGTTTTCTAACTTTTCTATTGAAAAATAACAAAATATGCAATATTTCTATTTGCATTCTAACGTTTTTATTGCAAAACAACAAAAGATGCAATATTTCAATGTTTTCTAACTTTTCTATTGAAACATATCAAAATATGCAATATTTCTATTTGCATTCTAACTTTTTTATTGCAAAATAACAAAAGATGCAATATTTCAATATGTTTTCTAACTTTTCTATTGAAAAATATAAAAATATACATTATTTCTATTTGCATTCTAACTTTTTTATTCCAAAATAACAAAAGATGCAATATTTCAATGTGTTTTCTAACTTTTCTATTGAAATATATCAAGATATGCAATATTTCTATTTGCATTCTAACTTTTTTATTCCAAAATAACAAAAAATGCAATATTTCAATATGTTTTCTAACTTTTCCAATGAAACATATCAAAATATACAATATTTCTATTTGCATTCTAACTTTTTTATTCCAAAATAACAAAAAATGCAATATTTCAATGTTTTCTAACTTTTCTATTGAAAAATATAAAAATATACATTATTTCTATTTGCATTCTAACTTTTTTATTGCAAAATAACAAAAGATGCAATATTTCAATGTGTTTTCTAACTTTTCTATTGAAAAATATCAAAATATGCAATATTTCTATTTGCATTCTAACTTTTTTATTCCAAAATAACAAAAAATGCAATATTTCAATGTTTTGTAACTTTTCTATTGAAACATATCAAAATATGCAATACTTCTATTTGCATTCGAACTTTTTTATTCCAAAATAACAAAAAATGCAATATTTCAATATGTTTTCTAACTTTTCTATGGGAAAATAACAAAATATGCAATATTTCTATTTGCATTCTAACTTTTTTATTCTAAAATAACAAAAGATGCTATATTTCAATATGTTTTCTAACTTTTCTATTGAAAAATAACAAAATATGCAATATTTCTATTTGCATTCTAACGTTTTTATTGCAAAACAACAAAAGATGCAATATTTCAATGTTTTCTAACTTTTCTATTGAAACATATCAAAATATGCAATATTTCTATTTGCATTCTAACTTTTTTATTGCAAAATAACAAAAGATGCAATATTTCAATATGTTTTCTAACTTTTCTATTGAAAAATATAAAAATATACATTATTTCTATTTGCATTCTAACTTTTTTATTCCAAAATAACAAAAGATGCAATATTTCAATGTGTTTTCTAACTTTTCTATTGAAATATATCAAGATATGCAATATTTCTATTTGCATTCTAACTTTTTTATTCCAAAATAACAAAAAATGTAATATTTCAATATGTTTTCTAACTTTTCTATTGAAAAATAACAAAATATGCAATATTTCTATTTGCATTCTAACGTTTTTATTCCAAAATAACAAAAGATGCAATATTTCAATATGTTTTCTAACTTTTCTATTGAAAAATATAAAAATATACATTATTTCTATTTGCATTCTAACTTTTTTATTGCAAAATAACAAAAGATGCAATATTTCAATGTGTTTTCTAACTTTTCTATTGAAAAATATCAAAATATGCAATATTTCCATTTGCATTCGAACTTTTTTATTCCAAAATAACAAAAAATGCAATATTTCAATATGTTTTCTAACTTTTCTATGGAAAAATAACAAAATATGCAATATTTCTATTTGCATTCTAACTTTTTTATTGCAAAATAACAAAAGATGCAATATTTCAATATGTTTTCTAACTTTTCTATTGAAAAATATAAAAATATACATTATTTCTATTTGCATTCTAACTTTTTTATTCCAAAATAACAAAAGATGCAATATTTCAATGTGTTTTCTAACTTTTCTATTGAAATATATCAAAATATGCAATATTTCTATTTGCATTCTAACTTTTTTATTCCAAAATAACAAAAAATGCAATATTTCAATGTTTTCTAACTTTTCTATTGAAACATATCAAAATATGCAATACTTCTATTTGCATTCGAACTTTTTTATTCCAAAATAACAAAAAATGCAATATTTCAATATGTTTTCTAACTCTTCTATTGAAACATATCAAAATATGCAATATTTCTATTTGCATTCTAACTTTTTTATTGCAAAATAACAAAAGATGCAATATTTCAATATGTTTTCTAACTTTTCTATTGAAAAATATAAAAATATACATTATTTCTATTTGCATTCTAACTTTTTTATTCCAAAATAACAAAAGATGCAATATTTCAATGTGTTTTCTAACTTTTCTATTGAAACATATCAAAATATGCAATATTTCTATTTGCATTCTAACTTTTTTATTCCAAAATAACAAAAAATGCAATATTTCAATATGTTTTCTAACTTTTCTATTGAAACATATCAAAATATGCAATATTTCTATTTGCATTCTAATGTTTTTATTCCAAAATAACAAAAGATGCAATATTTCAATATGTTTTCTAACTTTTCTATTGAAAAATATAAAAATATACATTATTTCTATTTGCATTCTAACTTTTTTATTGCAAAATAACAAAAGATGCAATATTTCAATGTGTTTTCTAACTTTTCTATTGAAAAATATCAAAATATGCAATATTTCTATTTTCATTCTAACTTTTTTATTCCAAAATAACAAAAAATGCAATATTTCAATATGTTTTCTAACTTTTCTAATGAAACATATCAAAATATACAATATTTCTATTTGCATTCTAACTTTTTTATTCCAAAATAACAAAAAATGCAATATTTCAATGTTTTCTAACTTTTCTATTGAAAAATATAAAAATATACATTATTTCTATTTGCATTCTAACTTTTTTATTGCAAAATAACAAAAGATGCAATATTTCAATGTGTTTTCTAATTTTTCTATTGAAAAATATCAAAATATGCAATATTTCTATTTGCATTCTAACTTTTTTATTCCAAAATAACAAAAAATGCAATATTTCAATGTTTTCTAACTTTTCTATTGAAACATATCAAAATATGCAATACTTCTATTTGCATTCGAACTTTTTTATTCCAAAATAACAAAAAATGCAATATTTCAATATGTTTTCTAACTTTTCTATGGAAAAATAACAAAATATGCAATATTTCTATTTGCATTCTAACTTTTTTATTCTAAAATAACAAAAGATGCAATATTTCAATATGTTTTCTAACTTTTCTATTGAAAAATAACAAAAGATGCAATATTTCAATATGTTTTCTAACTTTTCTATTGAAAAATAACAAAATATGCAATATTTCTATTTGCATTCTAACGTTTTTATTCCAAAATAACAAAAGATGCAATATTTCAATATGTTTTCTAACTTTTCTATTGAAACATATCAAAATATGCAATATTTCTATTTGCATTCTAACTTTTTTATTCCAAAATAACAAAAAATGCAATATTTCAATATGTTTTCTAACTCTTCTATTGAAACATATCAAAATATGCAATATTTCTATTTGCATTCTAACGTTTTTATTCCAAAATAACAAAAGATGCAATATTTCAATATGTTTTCTAACTTTTCTATTGAAAAATATAAGAATATGCATTATTTCTATTTGCATTCTAACTTTTTTATTGCAAAATAACAAAAGATGCAACATTTCAATGTGTTTTCTAACTTTTCTATTGAAAAATATCAAAATATGCAATATTTCTATTTGCATTCTAACTTTTTTATTCCAAAATAACAAAAAATGCAATATTTCAATGTTTTCTAACTTTTCTATTGAAACATATCAAAATATGCAATACTTCTATTTGCATTCAAACTTTTTTATTCCAAAATAACAAAAAATGCAATATTTCAATATGTTTTCTAACTTTTCTATGGAAAAATAACAAAATATGCAATATTTCTATTTGCATTCTAACTTTTTTATTCTAAAATAACAAAAGATGCAATATTTCAATATGTTTTCTAACTTTTCTATTGAAAAATAACAAAATATGCAATATTTCTATTTGCATTCTAACGTTTTTATTCCAAAATAACAAAAGATGCAATATTTCAATATGTTTTCTAACTTTTCTATTGAAACATATCAAAATATGCAATATTTCTATTTGCATTCTAACTTTTTTATTCCAAAATAACAAAAAATGCAATATTTCAATATGTTTTCTAACTCTTCTATTGAAACATATCAAAATATGCAATATTTCTATTTGCATTCTAACGTTTTTATTCCAAAATAACAAAAGATGCAATATTTCAATATGTTTTCTAACTTTTCTATTGAAAAATATAAAAATATACATTATTTCTATTTGCATTCTAACTTTTTTATTGCAAAATAACAAAAGATGCAATATTTCAATGTGTTTTCTAACTTTTCTATTGAAAAATATCAAAATATGCAATATTTCTATTTTCATTCTAACTTTTTTATTCCAAAATAACAAAAAATGCAATATTTCAATATGTTTTCTAACTTTTCTATTGAAAAATATCAAAATATGCAATATTTCTATTTGCATTCTAACTTTTTTATTCCAAAATAACAAAAAATGTAATATTTCAATGTTTTCTAACTTTTCTATTGAAACATATCAAAATATGCAATATTTCTATTTGCATTCTAACTTTTTTATTCCAAAATAACAAAAAATGCAATATTTCAATATGTTTTCTAACTCTTCTATTGAAACATATCAAAATATGCAATATTTCTATTTGCATTCTAACGTTTTTATTCCAAAATAACAAAAGATGCAATATTTCTATTTTCATTCTAACTTTTTTATTCCAAAATAACAAAAAATGCAATATTTCAATATGTTTTCTAACTTTTCTAATGAAACATATCAAAATATACAATATTTCTATTTGCATTCTAACTTTTTTATTCCAAAATAACAAAAAATGCAATATTTCAATGTTTTCTAACTTTTCTATTGAAAAATATAAAAATATACATTATTTCTATTTGCATTCTAACTTTTTTATTGCAAAATAACAAAAGATGCAATATTTCAATGTGTTTTCTAACTTTTCTATTGAAAAATATCAAAATATGCAATATTTCTATTTGCATTCGAACTTTTTTATTCCAAAATAACAAAAAATGTAATATTTCAATGTTTTCTAACTTTTCTATTGAAACATATCAAAATATGCAATACTTCTATTTGCATTCAAACTTTTTTATTCCAAAATAACAAAAAATGCAATATTTCAATATGTTTTCTAACTTTTCTATGGAAAAATAACAAAATATGCAATATTTCTATTTGCATTCTAACTTTTTTATTCTAAAATAACAAAAGATGCAATATTTCAATATGTTTTCTAACTTTTCAATTGAAAAATAAAAAAATATGCAATATTTCTATTTGCATTCTAATGTTTTTATTGCAAAATAACAAAAGATGCAATATTTCAATGTTTTCTGACTTTTCTATTGAAACATCAAAATATGCAATATTTCTATTTGCATTCTAACTTTTTTATTCCAAAATAACAAAAAATGCAACATTTCAATGTTTTCTAACTTTTCTATTGAAAAATATAAAAATATACATTATTTCTATTTGCATTCTAACTTTTTTATTGCAAAATAACAAAAGATGCAATATTTCAATGTGTTTTCTAACTTTCCTATTGAAAAATATCAAAATATGCAATATTTCTATTTTCATTCTAACTTTTTTATTCCAAAATAACAAAAAATGCAATATTTCAATATGTTTTCTAACTTTTCTAATGAAACATATCAAAATATGCAATATTTCTATTTGCATTCTAACTTTTTTATTCCAAAATAACAAAAAATGCAATATTTCAATATGTTTTCTAACTTTTCTATTGAAACATATCAAAATATACAATATTTCTATTTGCATTCTAACTTTTTTATTCCAAAATAACAAAAAATGCAATATTTCAATGTTTTCTAACTTTTCTATTGAAAAATATAAAAATATACATTATTTCTATTTGCATTCTAACTTTTTTATTGCAAAATAACAAAAGATGCAATATTTCAATGTGTTTTCTAACTTTTGTATTGAAAAATATCAAAATATCCAATATTTCTATTTGCATTCTAACTTTTTTATTCCAAAATAACAAAAAATGTAATATTTCAATGTTTTCTAACTTTTCTATTGAAAAATAAAAAAATATGCAATATTTCTATTTGCATTCTAACGTTTTTATTGCAAAATAACAAAAGATGCAATATTTCAATGTTTTCTAACTTTTCTATTGAAAAATAAAAAAATATGCAATATTTCTATTTGCATTCTAACGTTTTTATTGCAAAATAACAAAAGATGCAATATTTCAATGTTTTCTAACTTTTCTATTGAAACATATCAAAATATGCAATATTTCTATTTGCATTCTAACTTTTTTATTGCAAAATAACAAAAGATGCAATATTTCAAGATGTTTTCTAACTTTGCTATTGAAAAATAACAAAATATTTAGTATTTCTTTTTGCATTCTAACGTTTTTATTGCAAAATAACAAAAGATGCTATATTTCAATATGTTTTCTAACTTTTCTATTGAAAAATAACAAAATATTTAGTATTTCTATTTGCATTCTAACGTTTTTAGTGCTAAATAACAAAAGATGCAATATTTCAATGTGTTTTCTAACTTTACTATTGAAAAATATAAAAATATACATTATTTCTATTTGCATTCTAACGTTTTTATTCCAAAATAACAAAATATGCAATATTTCAATATGTTTTCTAACTTTCCTATTGAAACATATCAAAATATGCAATATTTCTATTTGCATTCTAACTTTTTTATTGCAAAACAACAAAAGATGCAATATTTCAATGTGTTTCCTAACTTTTCTATTGAAAAATATCAAAATATGCAATATTTCTATTTGCATTCTAACTTTTTTATTGCAAAATAACAAAAGATGCAATATTTCAATATGTTTTCTAACTTTTCTATTGAAACATATCAAAATATGCAATATTTCGATTTGCATTCTAACTTTTTTATTCCAAAATAACAAAAGGTGCAATATTTCAATATGTTTTCTAACTTTTCTATTGAAAAATATAAAAATATACATTATTTCTATTTGCATTCTAACTTTTTTATTGCAAAATAACAAAAGATGCAATATTTCAATGTGTTTTCTAACTTTTCTATTGAAAAATATCAAAATATGCAATATTTCTATTTGCATTCTAACTTTTTTATTCCAAAATAACAAAAAATGCAATATTTCAATATGTTTTCTAACTTTTCTATGGAAAAATAACAAAATATGCAATATTTCTATTTGCATTCCAACTTTTTTATTCTAAAATAACAAAAGATGCAATATTTCAATATGTTTTCTAACTTTTCTATTGAAAAATAACAAAATATGCAATATTTCTATTTGCATTCTAACATTTTTATTGCAAAATTTCAATGTTTTCTAACTTTTCTATTGAAACATCAAAATATGCAATATTTCTATTTGCATTCTAACTTTTTTATTGCAAAATAACAAAAGATGCAATATTTCAATATGTTTTCTAACTTTTCTATTGAAAAATATAAAAATATACATTATTTCTATTTGCATTCTAACTTTTTTTTGCAAAATAACAAAAGATGCAATATTTCAATGTGTTTTCTAACTTTTCTATTGAAAAATATCAAAATATTTAATATTTCCATTCTAACTTTTTTATTCCAAAATAACAAAAAATGCAATATTTCAATATGTTTTCTAACTTTTCTATTGAAAAATATCAAAATATGCAATATTTCTATTTTCATTCTAACTTTTTTATTCCAAAATAACAAAAAATGCAATATTTCAATATGTTTTCTAACTTTTCTAATGAAACATATCAAAATATACAATATTTCTATTTGCATTCTAACTTTTTTATTCCAAAATAACAAAAAATGCAATATTTCAATATGTTTTCTAACTTTTCTATTGAAAAATAACAAAATATTTAGTATTTCTTTTTGCATTCTAACGTTTTTATTGCAAAATAACAAAAGATGCTATATTTCAATATGTTTTCTAACTTTTCTTTTGAAAAATAACAAAATATTTAGTATTTCTATTTGCATTCTAACGTTTTTAGTGCTAAATAACAAAAGATGCAATATTTCAATGTGTTTTCTAACTTTACTATTAAAAAATATAAAAATATACATTATTTCTATTTGCATTCTAACGTTTTTATTCCAAAATAACAAAATATGCAATATTTCAATATGTTTTCTAACTTTTCTATTGAAACATATCAAAATATGCAATATTTCTATTTGCATTCTAACTTTTTTATTCCAAAATAACAAAAAATGCAATATTTCAATATGTTTTCTAACTTTTCTATTGAAACATATCAAAATATGCAATATTTCTATTTGCATTCTAACGTTTTTATTCCAAAATAACAAGAGATGCAATATTTCAATATGTTTTCTAACTTTTCTATTGAAAAATAACAAAATATTTAGTATTTCTTTTTGCATTCTAACGTTTTTATTGCAAAATAAAAAAAAATGCAATATTTCAATATGTTTTCTAACTTTTCTATTGAAAAATAACAAAATATTTAGTATTTCTATTTGCATTCTAAAGTTTTTAGTGCTAAATAACAAAAGATGCAATATTTCAATGTGTTTTCTAACTTTACTATTCAAAAATATAACAATATACATTATTTCTATTTGCATTCTAACGTTTTTATTCAAAAATAACAAAAAATGCAATATTTCAATATGTTTTCTAACTTTTCTATTGAAATATATCAAAATATGCAATATTTCTATTTGCATTCTAACTTTTTTATTCCAAAACAACAAAAAATGCAATATTTCAATATGTTTTCTAACTTTTCTATTGAAAAATAACAAAATATGCAATATTTCTATTTGCATTCTAACATTTTTATTGCAAAATAACAAAAGATGCAATATTTCAATATGTTTTCTAACTTTTCTATTGAAAAATATAAAAATATACATTATTTCTATTTGCATTCTAACTTTTTTATTGCAAAATAACAAAAGATGCAATATTTCAATGTGTTTTCTAACTTTTCTATTGAAAAATGTCAAAATATGCAATATTTCTATTTGCATTCTAACTTTTTTATTCCAAAATAACAAAAAATGCAATATTTCAATATGTTTTCTAACTTTTCTATTGAAACATATCAAAATATGCAATATTTCTATTTGCATTCTAACTTTTTTATTCCAAAATAACAAAAAATGCAATATTTCAATATGTTTTGTAACTTTTCTATTGAAACATATCAAAATATGCAATATTTCTATTTGCATTCTAACTTTTTTATTCCAAAATAACAAAAAATGCAATATTTCAATATGTTTTCTAACTTTTTCTATTGAAATATATCAAAATATACAATATTTCTATTTGCATTCTAACTTTTTTATTCCAAAATAACAAAAAATGCAATATTTCAATATGTTTTCTAACTTTTCTATTGAAAAATAAAAAAATATTCAATATATCTATTTGCATTCTAACTTTTTTATTGCAAAATAAAAAAAGATGTAATATTTCAACGTGTTTTCTAACTTTTATATTGAAAAATATCGAAATATGCAATATTTCTATTTGCATTCTAACTTTTTTATTCCAAAATAACAAAAAAAGCAATATTTCAATATGTTTTCTAACTTTTCCATTGAAACATATCAAAATATACATTATTTCTATTTGCATTCTAACTTTTTTATTGCAAAATAACAAAAGATGCAATATTTCAATGTGTTTTCTAACTTTTCTATTGAAAAATATCGAAATATGCAATATTTCTATTTGCATTCTACCTTTTTTATTCCAAAATAACAAAAAATGCAATATTTCAATATGTTTTCTAACTATTCTATTGAAACATATCAAAATATGCAATATTTCTATTTGCATTCTAACTTTTTTATTCCAAAATAACAAAAAATGCAATATTTCAATATGTTTTCTATCTTTTCTATTGAAACATATCAAAATATGCAATATTTCTATTTGCATTCTAACTTTTTTATTGCAAAATAACAAAAGATGCAATATTTCAATATGTTTTCTAACTTTTCTATTGAAACATATCAAAATATGCAATATTTCGATTTGCATTCTAACTTTTTTATTCCAAAATAACAAAAGGTGCAATATTTCAATATGTTTTCTAACTTTTCTATTGAAAAATATAAAAATATACATTATTTCTATTTGCATTCTAACTTTTTTATTGCAAAATAACAAAAGATGCAATATTTCAATATGTTTTCTAACTTTTCTATTGAAAAATAACAAAATATTTAGTATTTCTTTTTGCATTCTAACGTTTTTATTGCAAAATAACAAAAGATGCAATATTTCAATATGTTTTCTAAGTTTTCTATTGAAAAATAACAAAATATTTAGTATTTCTATTTGCATTCTAACGTTTTTAGTGCTAAATAACAAAAGATGCAATATTTCAATGTGTTTTCTAACTTTACTATTGAAAAATATAAAAATATACATTATTTCTATTTGCATTCTAACGTTTTTATTCCAAAATAACAAAATATGCAATATTTCAATATGTTTTCTAACTTTCCTATTGAAACATATCAAAATATGCAATATTTCTATTTGCATTCTAACTTTTTTATTGCAAAACAACAAAAGATGCAATATTTCAATGTGTTTCCTAACTTTTCTATTGAAAAATATCAAAATATGCAATATTTCTATTTGCATTCTAACTTTTTTATTGCAAAATAACAAAAGATGCAATATTTCAATATGTTTTCTAACTTTTCTATTGAAACATATCAAAATATGCAATATTTCGATTTGCATTCTAACTTTTTTATTCCAAAATAACAAAAGGTGCAATATTTCAATATGTTTTCTAACTTTTCTATTGAAAAATATAAAAATATACATTATTTCTATTTGCATTCTAACTTTTTTATTGCAAAATAACAAAAGATGCAATATTTCAATATGTTTTCTAACTTTTCTATTGAAAAATTAAAAAATATTTAGTATTTCTTTTTGCATTCTAACGTTTTTATTGCAAAATAACAAAAGATGCAATATTTCAATATGTTATCTAACTTTTCTATTGAAAAATAACAAAATATTTAGTATTTCTATTTGCATTCTAACGTTTTTATTCCAAAATAACAAAATATGCAATATTTCAATATGTTTTCTAACTTTTCTATTGAAACATATCAAAATATGCAATATTTCTATTTGCATTCTAACGTTTATATTCCAAAATAACAAAAGATGCAATATTTCAATATGTTTTCTAACTTTTCTATTGAAAAATATAAAAATATACATTATTTCTATTTGCATTCTAACTTTTTTATTGCAAAATAACAAAAGATGCAATATTTCAATGTGTTTTCTAACTTTTCTATTGAAAAATATCAAAATATGCAATATTTCTATTTTCATTCTAACTTTTTTATTCCAAAATAACAAAAAATGCAATATTTCTATATGTTTTCTAACTTTTCTATTGAAACATATCAAAATATGCAATATTTCTATTTGCATTCTAACGTTTTTTTCCAAAATAACAAAAGATGCAATATTTCAATATGTTTTCTAACTTTTCTATTGAAACATATCAAAATATGCAATATTTCTATTTGCATTCTAACGTTTTTATTCCAAAATAACAAGAGATGCAATATTTCAATATGTTTTCTAACTTTTCTATTGAAAAATATAAAAATATACATTATTTCTATTTGCATTCTAACTTTTTTATTGCAAAACAACAAAAGATGCAATATTTCAATGTGTTTCCTAACTTTTCTATTGAAAAATATCAAAATATGCAATATTTCTATTTGCATTCTAACTTTTTTATTGCAAAATAACAAAAGATGCAATATTTCAATATGTTTTCTAACTTTTCTATTGAAAAATAACAAAATATTTAGTATTTCTATTTGCATTCTAACGTTTTTAGTGCTAAATAACAAAAGATGCAATATTTCAATGTGTTTTCTAACTTTACTATTGAAAAATATAAAAATATACATTTGCATTCTAACGTTTTTATTCCAAAATAACAAAATATGCAATATTTCAATATGTTTTCTAACTTTTCTATTGAAACATATCAAAATATGCAATATTTCTATTTGCATTCTAACGTTTTTATTCCAAAATAACAAAAGATGCAATATTTCAATATGTTTTCTAACTTTTCTATTGAAACATATCAAAATATGCAATATTTCTATTTGCATTCTAACTTTTTTATTGCAAAATGACAAAAGATGCAATATTTCAATGTGTTTTCTAACTTTTCTATTGAAAAATATCAAAATATGCATTATTTCTATTTGCATTCTAACTTTTTTATTGCAAAATGACAAAAGATGCAATATTTCAATATGTTTTCTAACTTTTCTATTGAAACATATAAAAATATGAAATATTTCTATTTGCATTCTAACTTTTTTATTCCAAAATAACAAAAAATGCAATATTTCAATATGTTTTCTAACTTTTCTATTGAAAAATAACAAAATATGCAATATTTCTATTTGCATTCTACCTTTTTTATTGCAAAATAACAAAAGATGGAATATTTCAATGTGTTTTGTAACTTTTCTATTGAAAAATATCGAAATATGCAATATTTCTATTTGCATTCTAACTTTTTTATTCCAAAATAACAAAAAATGCAATATTTCAATATGTTTTCTAACTTTTCTATTGAAACATATCAAAATATGCAATATTTCTATTTGCATTCTAACTTCTTTATTCCAAAATAACAAAAAATTCAATATTTCAATATGTTTTCTAACTTTTCTAATGAAACATATCAAAATATACAATATTTCTATTTGCATTCTAACTTTTTTATTCCAAAATAACAAAAAATGCAATATTTCAATATGTTTTCTAACTTTTCTATTGAAAAATAACAAAATATTTAGTATTTCTTTTTGCATTCTAACGTTTTTATTGCAAAATAACAAAAGATGCTATATTTCAATATGTTTTCTAACTTTTCTTTTGAAAAATAACAAAATATTTAGTATTTCTATTTGCATTCTAACGTTTTTAGTGCTAAATAACAAAAGATGCAATATTTCAATGTGTTTTCAAACTTTACTATTAAAAAATATAAAAATATACATTATTTCTATTTGCATTCTAACGTTTTTATTCCAAAATAACAAAATATGCAATATTTCAATATGTTTTCTAACTTTTCTATTGAAACATATCAAAATATGCAATATTTCTATTTGCATTCTAACTTTTTTATTCCAAAATAACAAAAAATGCAATATTTCAATATGTTTTCTAACTTTTCTATTGAAACATATCAAAATATGCAATATTTCTATTTGCATTCTAACATTTTTATTGCAAAATAACAAAAGATGCAATATTTCAATATGTTTTCTAACTTTTCTATTGAAAAATATAAAAATATACATTATTTCTATTTGCATTCTAACTTTTTTATTGCAAAATAACAAAAGATGCAATATTTCAATGTGTTTTCTAACTTTTCTATTGAAAAATGTCAAAATATGCAATATTTCTATTTGCATTCTAACTTTTTTATTCCAAAATAACAAAAAATGCAATATTTCAATATGTTTTCTAACTTTTCTATTGAAACATATCAAAATATGCAATATTTCTATTTGCATTCTAACTTTTTTATTCCAAAATAACAAAAAATGCAATATTTCAATATGTTTTGTAACTTTTCTATTGAAACATATCAAAATATGCAATATTTCTATTTGCATTCTAACTTTTTTATTCCAAAATAACAAAAAATACAATATTTCAATATGTTTTCTAACTTTTTCTATTGAAATATATCAAAATATACAATATTTCTATTTGCATTCTAACTTTTTTATTCCAAAATAACAAAAAATGCAATATTTCAATATGTTTTCTAACTTTTCTATTGAAAAATAAAAAAATATTCAATATATCTATTTGCATTCTAACTTTTTTATTGCAAAATAAAAAAAGATGTAATATTTCAACGTGTTTTCTAACTTTTATATTGAAAAATATCGAAATATGCAATATTTCTATTTGCATTCTAACTTTTTTATTCCAAAATAACAAAAAAAGCAATATTTCAATATGTTTTCTAACTTTTCCATTGAAACATATCAAAATATACATTATTTCTATTTGCATTCTAACTTTTTTATTGCAAAATAACAAAAGATGCAATATTTCAATGTGTTTTCTAACTTTTCTATTGAAAAATATCAAAATATGCAATATTTCTATTTGCATTCTAACTTTTTTATTGCAAAATGACAAAAGATGCAATATTTCAATGTGTTTTCTAACTTTTCTATTGAAAAATATCGAAATATGCAATATTTCTATTTGCATTCTACCTTTTTTATTCCAAAATAACAAAAAATGCAATATTTCAATATGTTTTCTAACTATTCTATTGAAACATATCAAAATATGCAATATTTCTATTTGCATTCTAACTTTTTTATTCCAAAATAACAAAAAATGCAATATTTCAATATGTTTTCTATCTTTTCTATTGAAACATATCAAAATATGCAATATTTCTATTTGCATTCTAACTTTTTTATTGCAAAATAACAAAAGATGCAATATTTCAATATGTTTTCTAACTTTTCTATTGAAACATATCAAAATATGCAATATTTCGATTTGCATTCTAACTTTTTTATTCCAAAATAACAAAAGGTGCAATATTTCAATATGTTTTCTAACTTTTCTATTGAAAAATATAAAAATATACATTATTTCTATTTGCATTCTAACTTTTTTATTGCAAAATAACAAAAGATGCAATATTTCAATATGTTTTCTAACTTTTCTATTGAAAAATAACAAAATATTTAGTATTTCTTTTTGCATTCTAACGTTTTTATTGCAAAATAACAAAAGATGCAATATTTCAATATGTTTTCTAAGTTTTCTATTGAAAAATAACAAAATATTTAGTATTTCTATTTGCATTCTAACGTTTTTAGTGCTAAATAACAAAAGATGCAATATTTCAATGTGTTTTCTAACTTTACTATTGAAAAATATAAAAATATACATTATTTCTATTTGCATTCTAACGTTTTTATTCCAAAATAACAAAATATGCAATATTTCAATATGTTTTCTAACTTTTCTATTGAAACATATCAAAATATGCAATATTTCTATTTGCATTCTAACTTTTTTATTGCAAAACAACAAAAGATGCAATATTTCAATGTGTTTCCTAACTTTTCTATTGAAAAATATCAAAATATGCAATATTTCTATTTGCATTCTAACTTTTTTATTGCAAAATAACAAAAGATGCAATATTTCAATATGTTTTCTAACTTTTCTATTGAAACATATCAAAATATGCAATATTTCGATTTGCATTCTAACTTTTTTATTCCAAAATAACAAAAGGTGCAATATTTCAATATGTTTTCTAACTTTTCTATTGAAAAATATAAAAATATACATTATTTCTATTTGCATTCTAACTTTTTTATTGCAAAATAACAAAAGATGCAATATTTCAATATGTTTTCTAACTTTTCTATTGAAAAATTACAAAATATTTAGTATTTCTTTTTGCATTCTAACGTTTTTATTGCAAAATAACAAAAGATGCAATATTTCAATATGTTATCTAACTTTTCTATTGAAAAATAACAAAATATTTAGTATTTCTATTTGCATTCTAACGTTTTTATTCCAAAATAACAAAATATGCAATATTTCAATATGTTTTCTAACTTTTCTATTGAAACATATCAAAATATGCAATATTTCTATTTGCATTCTAACGTTTATATTCCAAAATAACAAAAGATGCAATATTTCAATATGTTTTCTAACTTTTCTATTGAAAAATATAAAAATATACATTATTTCTATTTGCATTCTAACTTTTTTATTGCAAAATAACAAAAGATGCAATATTTCAATGTGTTTTCTAACTTTTCTATTGAAAAATATCAAAATATGCAATATTTCTATTTTCATTCTAACTTTTTTATTCCAAAATAACAAAAAATGCAATATTTCTATATGTTTTCTAACTTTTCTATTGAAACATATCAAAATATGCAATATTTCTATTTGCATTCTAACGTTTTTTTCCAAAATAACAAAAGATGCAATATTTCAATATGTTTTCTAACTTTTCTATTGAAACATATCAAAATATGCAATATTTCTATTTGCATTCTAACGTTTTTATTCCAAAATAACAAGAGATGCAATATTTCAATATGTTTTCTAACTTTTCTATTGAAAAATATAAAAATATACATTATTTCTATTTGCATTCTAACTTTTTTATTGCAAAACAACAAAAGATGCAATATTTCAATGTGTTTCCTAACTTTTCTATTGAAAAATATCAAAATATGCAATATTTCTATTTGCATTCTAACTTTTTTATTGCAAAATAACAAAAGATGCAATATTTCAATATGTTTTCTAACTTTTCTATTGAAAAATAACAAAATATTTAGTATTTCTATTTGCATTCTAACGTTTTTAGTGCTAAATAACAAAAGATGCAATATTTCAATGTGTTTTCTAACTTTACTATTGAAAAATATAAAAATATACATTTGCATTCTAACGTTTTTATTCCAAAATAACAAAATATGCAATATTTCAATATGTTTTCTAACTTTTCTATTGAAACATATCAAAATATGCAATATTTCTATTTGCATTCTAACGTTTTTATTCCAAAATAACAAAAGATGCAATATTTCAATATGTTTTCTAACTTTTCTATTGAAACATATCAAAATATGCAATATTTCTATTTGCATTCTAACTTTTTTATTGCAAAATGACAAAAGATGCAATATTTCAATGTGTTTTCTAACTTTTCTATTGAAAAATATCAAAATATGCATTATTTCTATTTGCATTCTAACTTTTTTATTGCAAAATGACAAAAGATGCAATATTTCAATATGTTTTCTAACTTTTCTATTGAAACATATAAAAATATGCAATATTTCTATTTGCATTCTAACTTTTTTATTCCAAAATAACAAAAAATGCAATATTTCAATATGTTTTCTAACTTTTCTATTGAAAAATAACAAAATATGCAATATTTCTATTTGCATTCTACCTTTTTTATTGCAAAATAACAAAAGATGGAATATTTCAATGTGTTTTGTAACTTTTCTATTGAAAAATATCGAAATATGCAATATTTCTATTTGCATTCTAACTTTTTTATTCCAAAATAACAAAAAATGCAATATTTCAATATGTTTTCTAACTTTTCTATTGAAACATATCAAAATATGCAATATTTCTATTTGCATTCTAACTTCTTTATTCCAAAATAACAAAAAATTCAATATTTCAATATGTTTTCTAACTTTTCTATTGAAACATATCAAAATATGCAATATTTCAATTTGCATTCTAACGTTTTTATTGCAAAATAACAAAATATGCAATATTTCAATATGTTTTCTAACTTTTCTATTGAAACATATAAAAATATACATTATTTCTATTTGCATTCTAACTTTTTTATTGCAAAATGACAAAAGATGCAATATTTCAATGTGTTTTCTAACTTTTTCTATTGAAAAATATCGAAATATGCAATATTTCCATTTTCATTCTAACTTTTTTATTCCAAAATAACAAAAAATGCAATATTTCAATATGTTTTCTAACTTTTCTATTGAAACATATCAAAATATGCAATATTTCTATTTGCATTCTAACTTTTTTATTAAAATAACAAAAAATGCAATATTTCAATATGTTTTCTAACTTTTCTATTGAAACATATCAAAATATGCAATATTTCTATTTGCATTCTAACTTTTTTATTCCAAAATAACAAAAAATGCAATATTTCAATATGTTTTCTAACTTTTCTATTGAAAAATAACAAAATATGCAATATTTCTATTTGCATTCTAATGTTTTTATTCCAAAATAACAAAAGATGCGATATTTCAATATGTTTTCTAACTTTTCTATTGAAAAATATAAAAATATACATTATTTCTATTTGCATTCTAACTTCTTTATTCCAAAATAACAAAAAATGCAATATTTCAATATGTTTTCTAACTTTTCTATTGAAAAATAAAAAAATATGCAATATTTCTATTTGCATTCTAACGTTTTTATTCCAAAATAACAAAAGATGCAATATTTCAATGTTTTCCAACTTTTCTATTGAAACATATAAAAATATGCACTATTTCTATTTGCATTCTAAGTTTTTTATTCCAAAATAACAAAAAATGCAATATTTGAATATGTTTTCTAACTTTTCTATTGACAAATAACAAAATATGCAATATTTCTATTTGCATTCTAACGTTTTTATTCCAAAATAACAAAAGATGCAATATTTCAATGTTTTCTAACTTTTCTATTGAAAAATATAAAAATATACATTATTTCTATTTGCATTCTAACTTTTTTATTGCAGAATAACAAAAGATGGAATATTTCAATGTGTTTTGTAACTTTTCTATTGAAAAATATCGAAATATGCAGTATTTCTATTTGCATTCTAACTTTTTTATTCCAAAATAACAAAAAATGCAATATTTCAATATTTTTTCTAACTTTTCTATTGAAACATATCAAAATATGCAATATTTCTATTTGCATTCTAACTTCTTTATTCCAAAATAACAAAAAATGCAATATTTCAATATGTTTTCTAACTTTTCTATTGAAACATATCAAAATATGCAATTTTTCTATTTGCATTCTAACGTTTTTATTGCAAAATAACAAAATATGCAATATTTCAATATGTTTTCTAACTTTTCTATTGAAACATATCAAAATATACAATATTTCTATTTGCATTCTAACGTTTTTATTGCAAAATAACAAAAAATGCAATATTTAAATATGTTTTCTAACTTTACTATTGAAACATATCAAAATATGCAATATTTCTATTTGCATTCTAACGTTTGTATTCCAAAATAACAAAATATGCAATATTTCAATATGTTTTCTAACTTTTCTATTGAAACATATCAAAATATGCAATATTTCTATTTGCATTCTAACTTTTTTATTGCAAAATAACAAAAGATGCAATATTTCAAAGTGTTTTCTAACTTTTCTATTGAAAAATATCAAAATATGCAATATTTCTATTTGCATTCTAACTTTTTTATTCCAAAATAATAAAAAATGCAATATTTCAATATGTTTTCTATCTTTTCTATTGAAACATATCAAAATATGCAATATTTCTATTTGCATTCTAACTTTTTTATTCCAAAATAACAAAAAAATGCAATATTTCAATATGATTTCTAACTTTTCTATTGAAACATATCAAAATATGCAATATTCTATTTGCATTCTAACTTCTTTATTCCAAAATAACAAAAAATGCAATATTTCAATATGTTTTCTAACTTTTCTATTGAAAAATAACAAAATATTTAGTATTTCTATTTGCATTCTAACGTTTTTAGTGCTAAATAACAAAAGATGCAATATTTCAATGTGTTTTCTAACTTTACTATTGAAAAATATAAAAATATACATTATTTCTATTTGCATTCTAACGTTTTTATTCCAAAATAACAAAATATGCAATATTTCAATATGTTTTCTAACTTTTCTATTGAAACATATCAAAATATGCAATATTTCTATTTGCATTCTAACGTTTTTATTCCAAAATAACAAAAAATGCAATATTTCAATATGTTTTCTAACTTTTCTATTGAAAAATAACAAAATATGCAATATTTCTATTTGCATTCTAATGTTTTTATTCCAAAATAACAAAAGATGCGATATTTCAATATGTTTTCTAACTTTTCTATTGAAAAATATAAAAATATACATTATTTCTATTTGCATTCTAACTTTTTTATTGCAAAATAACAAAAGATGCAATATTTCAATGTGTTTTGTAACTTTTCTATTGAAAAATATCGAAATATGCAATATTTCTATTTGCATTCTAACTTTTTTATTCCAAAATAACAAAAAATGCAATATTTCAATATTTTTTCGAACTTTTCTATTGAAACATATCAAAATATGCAATATTTCTATTTGCATTCTAACTTCTTTATTCCAAAATAACAAAAAATGCAATATTTCAATATGTTTTCTAACTTTTCTATTGAAACATATCAAAATATGCAATATTTCTATTTGCATTCTAACTTTTTTATTCCAAAATAACAAAAAAATGCAATATTTCAATATGATTTCTAACTTTTCTATTGAAACATATCAAAATATGCAATATTCTATTTGCATTCTAACTTCTTTATTCCAAAATAACAAAAAATGCAATATTTCAATATGTTTTCTAACTTTTCTATTGAAACATATCAAAATATGCAATATTTCTATTTGCATTCTAACTTTTTTATTCCAAAATAACAAAAAATGCAATATTTCAATATGTTTTCTAACTTTTCTATTGAAAAATAAAAAAATATGCAATATTTCTATTTGCATTCTAACGTTTTTATTCCAAAATAACAAAAGATGCAATATTTCAATATGTTTTCCAACTTTTCTATTGAAACATATAAAAATATGCACTATTTCTATTTGCATTCTAAGTTTTTTATTCCAAAATAACAAAAAATGCAATATTTGAATATGTTTTGTAACTTTTCTATTGACAAATAACAAAATATGCAATATTTCTATTTGCATTCTAACGTTTTTATTCCAAAATAACAAAAGATGCAATATTTCAATGTTTTCTAACTTTTCTATTGAAAAATATAAAAATATACATTATTTCTATTTGCATTCTAACTTTTTTATTGCAGAATAACAAAAGATGGAATATTTCAATGTGTTTTGTAACTTTTCTATTGAAACATATCAAAATATGCAATATTTCTATTTGCATTCTAACTTTTTTATTCCAAAATAACAAAAAAATGCAATATTTCAATATGATTTCTAACTTTTCTATTGAAACATATCAAAATATGCAATATTCTATTTGCATTCTAACTTCTTTATTCCAAAATAACAAAAAATGCAATATTTCAATATGTTTTCTAACTTTTCTATTGAAACATATCAAAATATGCAATATTTCTATTTGCATTCTAACGTTTTTATTCCAAAATAACAAAATATGCAATATTTCAATATGTTTTCTAACTTTTCTATTGAAACATATCAAAATATACAATATTTCTATTTGCATTCTAACGTTTTTATTGCAAAATAACAAAAAATGCAATATTTCAATATGTTTTCTAACTTTACTATTGAATCATATCAAAATATGCAATATTTCTATTTGCATTCTGACGTTTTTATTCCAAAATAACAAAATATGCAATATTTCAATATGTTTTCTAACTTTTCTATTGAAACATATCAAAATATGCAATATTTCTATTTGCATTCTAACTTTTTTATTCCAAAATAACAAAAGATGCAATATTTCAATGTGTTTTCTAACTTTTCTATTGAAAAATATCAAAATATGCAATATTTCTATTTGCATTCTAACTTTTTTATTCCAAAATAATAAAAAATGCAATATTTCAATATGTTTTCTAACTTTTCTATTGAAACATATCAAAATATGCAATATTTCTATTTGCATTCTAACTTTTTTATTCCAAAATAACAAAAAAATGCAATATTTCAATATGATTTCTAACTTTTCTATTGAAATATATCAAAATATGCAATATTTCTATTTGCATTCTAAGTTTTTTATACCAAAACAACAAAAAATGCAATATTTCAATATGTTTTCTAACTTTCCTATTGAAAAATAACAAAATATGCAATATTTCTATTTGCATTCTAACGTTTTTATTGCAAAATAACAAAAGATGCAATATTTCAATATGTTTTCTAACTTTTCTATTGAAACATATAAAAATATACATTATTTCTATTTGCATTCTAACTTTTTTATTGCAAAATGACAAAAGATGCAATATTTCAATGTGTTTTCTAACTTTTTCTATTGAAAAATATCGAAATATGCAATATTTCCATTTTCATTCTAAGTTTTTTATTCCAAAATAACAAAAAATGCAATATTTCAATATGTTTTCTAACTTTTCTATTGAAACATATCAAAATATGCAATATTTCTATTTGCATTCTAACTTTTTTATTCCAAAATAACAAAAAATGCAATATTTCAATATGTTTTCTAACTTTTCTATTGAAAAATAAAAAAATATGCAATATTTCTATTTGCATTCTAACGTTTTTATTCCAAAATAACAAAAGATGCAATATTTCAATATGTTTTCCAACTTTTCTATTGAAACATATAAAAATATGCACTATTTCTATTTGCATTCTAAGTTTTTTATTCCAAAATAACAAAAAATGCAATATTTGAATATGTTTTCTAACTTTTCTATTGACAAATAACAAAATATGCAATATTTCTATTTGCATTCTAACGTTTTTATTCCAAAATAACAAAAGATGCAATATTTCAATGTTTTCTAACTTTTCTATTGAAAAATATAAAAATATACATTATTTCTATTTGCATTCTAACTTTTTTATTGCAGAATAACAAAAGATGGAATATTTCAATGTGTTTTGTAACTTTTCTATTGAAAAATATCGAAATATGCAGTATTTCTATTTGCATTCTAACTTTTTTATTCCAAAATAACAAAAAATGCAATATTTCAATATTTTTTCTAACTTTTCTATTGAAACATATCAAAATATGCAATATTTCTATTTGCATTCTAACTTCTTTATTCCAAAATAACAAAAAATGCAATATTTCAATATGTTTTCTAACTTTTCTATTGAAACATATCAAAATATGCAATCTTTCTATTTGCATTCTAACGTTTTTATTGCAAAATAACAAAATATGCAATATTTCAATATGTTTTCTAACTTTTCTATTGAAACATATCAAAATATACAATATTTCTATTTGCATTCTAACGTTTTTATTGCAAAATAACAAAAAATGCAATATTTAAATATGTTTTCTAACTTTACTATTGAAACATATCAAAATATGCAATATTTCTATTTGCATTCTAACGTTTGTATTCCAAAATAACAAAATATGCAATATTTCAATATGTTTTCTAACTTTTCTATTGAAACATATCAAAATATGCAATATTTCTATTTGCATTCTAACTTTTTTATTGCAAAATAACAAAAGATGCAATATTTCAAAGTGTTTTCTAACTTTTCTATTGAAAAATATCAAAATATGCAATATTTCTATTTGCATTCTAACTTTTTTATTCCAAAATAATAAAAAATGCAATATTTCAATATGTTTTCTATCTTTTCTATTGAAACATATCAAAATATGCAATATTTCTATTTGCATTCTAACTTTTTTATTCCAAAATAACAAAAAAATGCAATATTTCAATATGATTTCTAACTTTTCTATTGAAACATATCAAAATATGCAATATTCTATTTGCATTCTAACTTCTTTATTCCAAAATAACAAAAAATGCAATATTTCAATATGTTTTCTAACTTTTCTATTGAAACATATCAAAATATGCAATATTTCTATTTGCATTCTAACGTTTTTATTCCAAAATAACAAAATATGCAATATTTCAATATGTTTTCTAACTTTTCTATTGAAACATATCAAAATATACAATATTTCTATTTGCATTCTAACGTTTTTATTGCAAAATAAGAAAAAATGCAATATTTCAATATGTTTTCTAACTTTACTATTGAAACATATCAAAATATGCAATATTTCTATTTGCATTCTGACGTTTTTATTCCAAAATAACAAAATATGCAATATTTCAATGTGTTTTCTAACTTTTCTATTGAAAAATATCAAAATATGCAATATTTCTATTTGCATTCTAACTTTTTTATTCCAAAATAATAAAAAATGCAATATTTCAATATGTTTTCTAACTTTTCTATTGAAACATATCAAAATATGCAATATTTCTATTTACATTCTAACTTTTTTATTCCAAAATAACAAAAGATGCAATATTTCAATATGTTTTCTAACTTTTCTATTGAAAAATAACAAAATATTTAGTATTTCTATTTGCATTCTAACGTTTTTAGTGCTAAATAACAAAAGATGCAATATTTCAATGTGTTTTCTAACTTTACTATTGAAAAATATAAAAATATACATTATTTCTATTTGCATTCTAACGTTTTTATTCCAAAATAACAAAATATGCAATATTTCAATATGTTTTCTAACTTTTCTATTGAAACATATCAAAATATGCAATATTTCTATTTGCATTCTAACGTTTTTATTCCAAAATAACAAAAGATGCAATATTTCAATATGTTTTCTAACTTTTCTATTGAAACATATCAAAATATGCAATATTTCTATTTGCATTCTAACTTTTTTATTGCAAAATGACAAAAGATGCTATATTTCAATGTGTTTTCTAACTTTTCTATTGAAAAATATCAAAATATGCATTATTTCTATTTGCATTCTAACTTTTTTATTGCAAAATGACAAAAGATGCAATATTTCAATATGTTTTCTAACTTTTCTATTGAAACATATAAAAATATGCAATATTTCTATTTGCATTCTAACTTTTTTATTCCAAAATAACAAAAAATGCAATATTTCAATATGTTTTCTAACTTTTCTATTGAAAAAATAACAAAATATGCAATATTTCTATTTGCATTCTAAAGTTTTTATTCCAAAATAACAAAAGATGCAATATTTCAATGTTTTCTAACTTTTCTATTGAAAAATATAAAAATATACATTATTTCTATTTGCATTCTACCTTTTTTATTGCAAAATAACAAAAGATGGAATATTTCAATGTGTTTTGTAACTTTTCTATTGAAAAATATCGAAATATGCAATATTTCTATTTGCATTCTAACTTTTTTATTCCAAAATAACAAAAAATGCAATATTTCAATATGTTTTCTAACTTTTCTATTGAAACATATCAAAATATGCAATATTTCTATTTGCATTCTAACTTCTTTATTCCAAAATAACAAAAAATTCAATATTTCAATATGTTTTCTAACTTTTCTATTGAAACATATCAAAATATGCAATATTTCTATTTGCATTCTAACGTTTTTATTGCAAAATAACAAAATATGCAATATTTCAATATGTTTTCTAACTTTTCTATTGAAACATATAAAAATATACATTATTTCTATTTGCATTCTAACTTTTTTATTGCAAAATGACAAAAGATGCAATATTTCAATGTGTTTTCTAACTTTTTCTATTGAAAAATATCGAAATATGCAATATTTCCATTTTCATTCTAAGTTTTTTATTCCAAAATAACAAAAAATGCAATATTTCAATATGTTTTCTAACTTTTCTATTGAAACATATCAAAATATGCAATATTTCTATTTGCATTCTAACTTTTTTATTCCAAAATAATAAAAAATGCAATATTTCAATATGTTTTCTAACTTTTCTATTGAAAAATAAAAAAATATGCAATATTTCTATTTGCATTCTAACGTTTTTATTCCAAAATAACAAAAGATGCAATATTTCAATATGTTTTCCAACTTTTCTATTGAAACATATAAAAATATGCACTATTTCTATTTGCATTCTAAGTTTTTTATTCCAAAATAACAAAAAATGCAATATTTGAATATGTTTTCTAACTTTTCTATTGACAAATAACAAAATATGCAATATTTCTATTTGCATTCTAACGTTTTTATTCCAAAATAACAAAAGATGCAATATTTCAATGTTTTCTAACTTTTCTATTGAAAAATATAAAAATATACATTATTTCTATTTGCATTCTAACTTTTTTATTGCAGAATAACAAAAGATGGAATATTTCAATGTGTTTTGTAACTTTTCTATTGAAAAATATCGAAATATGCAGTATTTCTATTTGCATTCTAACTTTTTTATTCCAAAATAACAAAAAATGCAATATTTCAATATTTTTTCTAACTTTTCTATTGAAACATATCAAAATATGCAATATTTCTATTTGCATTCTGAGGTTTTTTTCCAAAATAACAAAAGATGCAATATTTCAATATGTTTTCTAACTTTTCTATTGAAACATATCAAAATATGCAATATTTCTATTTGCATTCTAACTTTTTTATTCCAAAATAACAAAATATGCAATATTTCAATATCTTTTCTAACTTTTCTATTGAAACATATCAAAATATGCAATATTTCTATTTGCATTCTAACTTTTTTATTGCAAAATAATAAAAGATGCAATATTTCAAAGTGTTTTCTAACTTTTCTATTGAAAAATATCAAAATATGCAATATTTCTATTTGCATTCTAACTTTTTTATTCCAAAATAATAAAAAATGCAATATTTCAATATGTTTTCTATCTTTTCTATTGAAACATATCAAAATATGCAATATTTCTATTTGCATTCTAACTTTTTTATTCCAAAATAACAAAAAATGCAATATTTCAATATGATTTCTAACTTTTCTATTGAAACATATCAAAATATGCAATATTCTATTTGCATTCTAACTTCTTTATTCCAAAATAACAAAAAATGCAATATTTCAATATGTTTTCTAACTTTTCTATTGAAACATATCAAAATATGCAATATTTCTATTTGCATTCTAACGTTTTTATTCCAAAATAACAAAATATGCAATATTTCAATATGTTTTCTAACTTTTCTATTGAAACATATCAAAATATACAATATTTCTATTTGCATTCTAACGTTTTTATTGCAAAATAACAAAAAATGCAATATTTCAATATGTTTTCTAACTTTACTATTGAAACATATCAAAATATGCAATATTTCTATTTGCATTCTGACGTTTTTATTCCAAAATAACAAAAAATGCAATATTTCAATATGTTTTCTAACTTTTCTATTGAAACATATCAAAATATGCAATATTTCTATTTGCATTCTAACTTTTTTATTGCAAAATAACAAAAGATGCAATATTTCAATGTGTTTTCTAACTTTTCTATTGAAAAATATCAAAATATGCAATATTTCTATTTGCATTCTAACTTTTTTATTCCAAAATAATAAAAAATGCAATATTTCAATATGTTTTCTAACTTTTCTATTGAAACATATCAAAATATGCAATATTTCTATTTACATTCTAACTTTTTTATTCCAAAATAACAAAAAATGCAATATTTCAATATGTTTTCTAACTTTTCTATTGAAACATATCAAAATATGCAATATTTCTATTTGCATTCTAACGTTTTTATTCCAAAATAACAAGAGATGCAATATTTCAATATGTTTTCTAACTTTTCTATTGAAAAATATAAAAATATACATTATTTCTATTTGCATTCTAACTTTTTTATTGCAAAACAACAAAATATGCAATATTTCAATGTGTTTTCTAACTTTTCTATTGAAAAATATCAAAATATGCAATATTTCTATTTGCATTCTAACTTTTTTATTCCAAAATAACAAAAAATGCAATATTTCAATGTTTTCTAACTTTTCTATTGAAACATATCAAAATATGCAATATTTCTATTTGCATTCTAATGTTTTTATTCCAAAATAACAAAAGATGCAATATTTCAATATGTTTTCTAACTTTTCTATAGAAAAATATAAAAATATACATTAATTCTATTTGCATTCTAACTTTTTTATTGCAAAATAACAAAAGATGCATTATTTCAATGTGTTTTCTAACTTTTCATTTGAAAAATATCAAAATATGCAATATTTCTATTTGCATTCTAACTTTTTTATTCCAAAATAACAAAAAATGCAATATTTCAATATGTTTTCTAACTTTTCTATTGATAAATACCAAAATATGCAATATTTCTATTTGCATTCTAAAGTTTTTATTGCAAAATGACAAAATATGCAATATTTCAATATGTTTTCTAACTTTTCTATTGAAACATATCAAAATATGCAGTATTTCTATTTGCATTCTAACGTTTTTGTTCCAAAATAACAAAATATGCAATATTTCAATATGTTTTCTAACTTTTCTATTGAAACATATCAAAATATGCAATATTTCTATTTGCATTCTAACTTTTTTATTGCAAAATAACAAAAGATGCAATATTTCAATATGTTTTCTAACTTTTCTATTGAAAATATCAAAGTATGCAATATTTCTATTTGCATTCTAACTTTTTTATTCCAAAATAATAAAAAATGCAATATTTCAATATGTTTTCTAACTTTTCTATTGAAACATATCAAAATATGCAATATTTCTATTTGCATTCTAACTTTTTTATTCCAAAATAAGAAAAAAATGCAATATTTCAATATGATTTCTAACTTTTCTATTGAAATATATCAAAATATGCAATATTTCTATTTGCATTCTAAAGTTTTTATTGCAAAATGACAAAATATGCAATATTTCAATATGTTTTCTAACTTTTCTATTGAAACATATCAAAATATGCAATATTTCTATTTGCATTCTAACGTTTTTATTGCAAAATAACAAAAGATGCAATATTTCAATATGTTTTCTAACTTTACTATTGAAACATATCAAAATATGCAGTATTTCTATTTGCATTCTAACGTTTTTATTCCAAAATAACAAAATATGCAATATTTCAATATGTTTTCTAACTTTTCTATTGAAACATATCAAAATATGCAATATTTCTATTTGCATTCTAACTTTTTTATTCCAAAACAACAAAAAATGCAATATTTCAATATGTTTTCTAACTTTTCTATTGAAAAATAACAAAATATGCAATATTTCTATTTGCATTCTAACATTTTTATTGCAAAATAACAAAAGATGCAATATTTCAATATGTTTTCTAACTTTTCTATTGAAAAATATAAAAATATACATTATTTCTATTTGCATTCTAACTTTTTTATTGCAAAATAACAAAAGATGCAATATTTCAATGTGTTTTCTAACTTTTCTATTGAAAAATATCAAAATATGCAATATTTCTATTTACATTCTAACTTTTTTATACCAAAATAACAAAAAATGCAATATTTCAATATGTTTTCTAACTTTTCTATTGAAACATATCAAAATATGCAATATTTCTATTTGCATTCTAACTTTTTTATTCCAAAATAACAAAAAATGCAATATTTCAATATGTTTTCTAACTTTTCTATTGAAATATATCAAAATATGCAATATTTCTATTTCAATTCTAACTTTTTTATTCCAAAACAACAAAAAATGCAATATTTCAATGTGTTTTCTAACTTTTCTATTGAAAAATGTAAAAATATGCAATATTTCTATTTGCATTCTAACTTTTTTATTGCAAAATAACAAAAGATGCAATATTTCAATATGTTTTCTAACTTTTCTATTGAAAAATATAAAAATATACATTATTTCTATTTGCATTCTAACTTTTTTATTGCAAAATAACAAAAAATGCAATATTTCAATATGTTTTCTAACTTTTCTATTGAAAAATATCACAATATGCAATATTTCTATTTACATTCTAACTTTTTTATTCCAAAATAACAGAAAATGCAATATTTCAATATGTTTTCTAACTTTTCTATTGAAAAATAACAAAATATGCAATATTTCTATTTGCATACTAACTTTTTTATTCCAAAATAACAAAAGATGCAATATTTCAATGTGTTTTCTAACTTTTCTATTGAAAAATATAAAAATATGCAATATTTCTATTTGCATACTAACTTTTTTATTGCAAAATAACAAAAGATGCAATATTTCAATATGTTTTCTAACTTTTCTATTGAAACATATCAAAATATGCAATATTTCTATTTGCATTCTAACTTTTTTATTCCAAAATAACAAAAAATGCAATATTTCAATATGTTTTCTAACTTTTCTATTGATAAATACCAAAATATGCAATATTTCTATTTGCATTCTAAAGTTTTTATTGCAAAATAACAAAATATGCAATATTTCAATATGTTTTCTAACTTTTCTATTGAAACATATCAAAATATGCAATATTTCTATTTGCATTCTAACGTTTTTATTGCAAAATAACAAAAGATGCAATATTTCAATATGTTTTCTAACTTGTCTATTGAAACATATCAAAATATGCAATATTTCTATTTGCATTCTAACGTTTTTATTGCAAAATAACAAAAGATGCAATATTTCAATGTGTTTTCTAACTTTTCTATTGAAACATATCAAAATATGCAATATTTCTATTTGCATTCTTACGTTTTTATTGCAAAATAACAAAATATGCAATATTTCAATATGTTTTCTAACTTTTCTATTGAAACATATCAAAATATGCAATATTTCTATTTGCATTCTAACGTTTTTATTGCAAAATAACAAAAGATGCAATATTTCAATATGTTTTCTAACTTTACTATTGAAACATATCAAAATATGCAGTATTTCTCTTTGCATTCTAACGTTTTTATTCCAAAATAACAAAATATGCAATATTTCAATATGTTTTCTAACTTTTCTATTGAAATATATCAAAATATGCAATATTTCTATTTGCATTCTAACTTTTTTATTCCAAAACAACAAAAAATGCAATATTTCAATATGTTTTCTAACTTTTCTATTGAAAAATAACAAAATATGCAATATTTCTATTTGCATTCTAACATTTTTATTGCAAAATAACAAAAGATGCAATATTTCAATATGTTTTCTAACTTTTCTATTGAAAAATATAAAAATATACATTATTTCTATTTGCATTCTTACGTTTTTATTGCAAAATAACAAAATATGCAATATTTCAATATGTTTTCTTACTTTTCTATTGAAACATATCAAAATATGCAATATTTCTATTTGCATTCTAACGTTTTTATTGCAAAATAACAAAAGATGCAATATTTCAATATGTTTTCTAACTTTACTATTGAAAAATAACAAAATATGCAATATTTCTATTTGCATTCTAACGTTTTTATTCCAAAATAACAAAAGATGCAATATTTCAATGTGTTTTCTAACTTTTCTATTGAAAAATATAAAAATATGCAATATTTCTATTTGCATTCTAACTTTTTTATTGCAACATAACAAAAGATGCAATATTTCAATATGTTTTCTAACTTTTCTATTGAAACATATCAAAATATGCAATATTTCTATTTGCATTCTAACTTTTTTATTGCAAAATAACAAAAGATGCAATATTTCAATGTGTTTTCTAACTTTTCTATTGAAAAATATCAAAATATGCAATATTTCTATTTGCATTCTAACTTTTTTATTCCAAAATAACAAAAAATGCAATATTTCAATATGTTTTCTAACTTTTCTATTGATAAATACCAAAATATGCAATATTTCTATTTGCATTCTAAAGTTTTTATTGCAAAATGACAAAATATGCAATATTTCAATATGTTTTCTAACTTTTCTATTGAAACATATCAAAATATGCAGTATTTCTATTTGCATTCTAACGTTTTTGTTCCAAAATAACAAAATATGCAATATTTCAATATGTTTTCTAACTTTTCTATTGAAACATATCAAAATATGCAATATTTCTATTTGCATTCTAACTTTTTTATTGCAAAATAACAAAAGATGCAATATTTCAATATGTTTTCTAACTTTTCTATTGAAAATATCAAAGTATGCAATATTTCTATTTGCATTCTAACTTTTTTATTCCAAAATAATAAAAAATGCAATATTTCAATATGTTTTCTAACTTTTCTATTGAAACATATCAAAATATGCAATATTTCTATTTGCATTCTAACTTTTTTATTCCAAAATAAGAAAAAAATGCAATATTTCAATATGATTTCTAACTTTTCTATTGAAATATATCAAAATATGCAATATTTCTATTTGCATTCTAACATTTTTATTGCAAAATAACAAAAGATGCAATATTTCAATGTTTTCTAACTTTTCTATTGAAAAATATAAAAATATACATTATTTCTATTTGCATTCTAACTTTTTTATTGCAAAATAACAAAAGATGCAATATTTCAATGTGTTTTCTAACTTTTCTATTGAAAAATATCAAAATATGCAATATTTCTATTTACATTCTAACTTTTTTATACCAAAATAACAAAAAATGCAATATTTCAATATGTTTTCTAACTTTTCTATTGAAACATATCAAAATATGCAATATTTCTATTTGCATTCTAACTTTTTTATTCCAAAATAACAAAAAATGCAATATTTCAATATGTTTTCTAACTTTTCTATTGAAATATATCAAAATATGCAATATTTCTATTTCAATTCTAACTTTTTTATTCCAAAACAACAAAAAATGCAATATTTCAATGTGTTTTCTAACTTTTCTATTGAAAAATGTAAAAATATGCAATATTTCTATTTGCATTCTAACTTTTTTATTGCAAAATAACAAAAGATGCAATATTTCAATATGTTTTCTAACTTTTCTATTGAAAAATATAAAAATATACATTATTTCTATTTGCATTCTAACTTTTTTATTGCAAAATAACAAAAAATGCAATATTTCAATATGTTTTCTAACTTTTCTATTGAAAAATATCACAATATGCAATATTTCTATTTACATTCTAACTTTTTTATTCCAAAATAACAAAAAATGCAATATTTCAATATGTTTTCTAACTTTTCTATTGAAAAATAACAAAATATGCAATATTTCTATTTGCATACTAACTTTTTTATTGCAAAATAACAAAATATGCAATATTTCAATGTGTTTTCTAACTTTTCTATTGAAACATATCAAAATATGCAATATTTCTATTTGCATTCTAACGTTTTTATTGCAAAATAACAAAAGATGCAATATTTCAATATGTTTTCTAACTTTACTATTGAAACATATCAAAATATGCAGTATTTCTCTTTGCATTCTAACGTTTTTATTCCAAAATAACAAAATATGCAATATTTCAATATGTTTTCTAACTTTTCTATTGAAACATATCAAAATATGCAATATTTCTATTTGCATTCTAACGTTTTTATTGCAAAATAACAAAAGATGCAATATTTCAATATGTTTTCTAACTTGTCTATTGAAACATATCAAAATATGCAATATTTCTATTTGCATTCTAACGTTTTTATTGCAAAATAACAAAAGATGCAATATTTCAATGTGTTTTCTAACTTTTCTATTGAAAAATATCAAAATATGCAATATTTCTATTTGCATTCTAACTTTTTTATTCCAAAATAACAAAAAATGCAATATTTCAATATGTTTTCTAACTTTTCTATTGAAACATATCAAAATATGCAATGTTTCTATTTGCATTCTAACGTTTTTATTGCAAAATAACAAAAGATGCAATATTTCAATATGTCTTCTAACTTGTCTATTGAAACATATCAAAATATGCAATATTTCTATTTGCATTCTTACGTTTTTATTGCAAAATAACAAAATATGCAATATTTCAATATGTTTTCTAACTTTTCTATTGAAACATATCAAAATATGCAATATTTCTATTTGCATTCTAACGTTTTTATTGCAAAATAACAAAAGATGCAATATTTCAATATGTTTTCTAACTTTACTATTGAAACATATCAAAATATGCAGTATTTCTCTTTGCATTCTAACGTTTTTATTCCAAAATAACAAAATATGCAATATTTCAATATGTTTTCTAACTTTTCTATTGAAATATATCAAAATAGGCAATATTTCTATTTGCATTCTAACTTTTTTATTCCAAAACAACAAAAAATGCAATATTTCAATATGTTTTCTAACTTTTCTATTGAAAAATAACAAAATATGCAATATTTCTATTTGCATTCTAACATTTTTATTGCAAAATAACAAAAGATGCAATATTTCAATATGTTTTCTAACTTTTCTATTGAAAAATATAAAAATATACATTATTTCTATTTGCATTCTTACGTTTTTATTGCAAAATAACAAAATATGCAATATTTCAATATGTTTTCTTACTTTTCTATTGAAACATATCAAAATATGCAATATTTCTATTTGCATTCTAACGTTTTTATTGCAAAATAACAAAAGATGCAATATTTCAATATGTTTTCTAACTTTACTATTGAAAAATAACAAAATATGCAATATTTCTATTTGCATTCTAACGTTTTTATTCCAAAATAACAAAAGATGCAATATTTCAATGTGTTTTCTAACTTTTCTATTGAAAAATATAAAAATATGCAATATTTCTATTTGCATACTAACTTTTTTATTGCAAAATAACAAAAGATGCAATATTTCAATATGTTTTCTAACTTTTCTATTGAAAAATATAAAAATATACATTATTTCTATTTGCATTCTTACGTTTTTATTGCAAAATAACAAAAGATGCAATATTTCAATATGTTTTCTAACTTTTCTATTGAAAAGTATAAAAATATACATTATTTCTATTTGCAGTCTAACTTTTTTATTGCAAAATAACAAAAGATGCAATATTTCAATGTGTTTTCTAACTTTTCTATTGAAAAATATCAAAATATGCAATATTTCTATTTACATTCTAACTTTTTTATACCAAAATAACAAAAAATGCAATATTTTAATATGTTTTCTAACTTTTCTATTGAAACATATCAAAATATGCAATATTTCTATTTGCATTCTAACTTTTTTATTCCAAAATAACAAAAAATGCAATATTTCAATATGTTTTCTAACTTTTCTATTGAAAAATAACAAAATATGCAATATTTCTATTTGCATTCTAACGTTTTTATTCCAAAATAACAAAAGATGCAATATTTCAATGTGTTTTCTAACTTTTCTATTGAAAAATATAAAAATATGCAATATTTCTATTTGCATACTAACTTTTTTATTGCAAAATAACAAAAGATGCAATATTTCAATATGTTTTCTAACTTTTCTATTGAAACATATCAAAATATGCAATATTTCTATTTGCATTCTAACTTTTTTATTCCAAAATAACAAAAAATGCAATATTTCAATATGTTTTCTAACTTTTCTATTGATAAATACCAAAATATGCAATATTTCTATTTGCATTCTAAAGTTTTTATTGCAAAATAACAAAATATGCAATATTTCAATGTTTTCTAACTTTTCTATTGAAACATATCAAAATATGCAATATTTCTATTTGCATTCTAACGTTTTTATTGCAAAATAACAAAAGATGCAATATTTCAATATGTTTTCTAAGTTGTCTATTGAAACATATCAAAATATGCAATATTTCTATTTGCATTCTAACGTTTTTATTGCAAAATATCAAAATATGCAATATTTCAATATGTTTTCTAATTTTTCTATTGAAACATATCAAAATATGCAATATTTCTATTTGCATTCTAACTTTTTTATTCCAAAATAACAAAAAAATGCAATATTTCAATATGATTTCTAACTTTTCTATTGAAATATATCAAAATATGCAATATTTCTATTTGCATTCTAACTTTTTAATTCCAAAATAACAAAAAATGCAATATTTCAATAAGTTTTCTAACTTTTCTATTGAAAAATAACAAAATATGCAATATTTCTATTTGCATTCTAACATTTTTATTTCAAAATAACAAAAGATGCAATATTTAAATATGTTTTCTAACTTTTCTATTGAAAAATATAAAAATATACATTATTTCTATTTGCATTCTAACTTTTTTATTGCAAAATAACAAAAGATGCAATATTTCAATGTGTTTTCTAACTTTTCTATTGAAAAATATCAAAATATGCAATATTTCTTTTTACATTCTAACTTTTTTATTCCAAAATAACAAAAAATGCAATATTTCAATATGTTTTCTAACTTTTCTATTGAAACATATCAAAATATGCAATATTTCTATTTGCATTCTAACTTTTTTATTCCAAAATAACAAAAAATGCAATATTTCAATATGTTTTCTAACTTTTCTATTGAAAAATAACAAAATATGCAATATTTCTATTTGCATTCTAACGTTTTTATTCCAAAATAACAAAAGATGCAATATTTCAATGTGTTTTCTAACTTTTCTATTGAAAAATATAAAAATATGCAATATTTCTATTTGCATACTAACTTTTTTATTGCAAAATAACAAAAGATGCAATATTTCAATATGTTTTCTAACTTTTCTATTGAAACATATCAAAATATGCAATATTTCTATTTGCATTCTAACTTTTTTATTCCAAAATAACAAAAAATGCAATATTTCAATATGTTTTCTAACTTTTCTATTGATAAATACCAAAATATGCAATATTTCTATTTGCATTCTAAAGTTTTTATTGCAAAATAACAAAATATGCAATATTTCAATGTTTTCTAACTTTTCTATTGAAACATATCAAAATATGCAATATTTCTATTTGCATTCTAACGTTTTTATTGCAAAATAACAAAAGATGCAATATTTCAATATGTTTTCTAAGTTGTCTATTGAAACATATCAAAATATGCAATATTTCTATTTGCATTCTAACGTTTTTATTGCAAAATATCAAAATATGCAATATTTCAATATGTTTTCTAATTTTTCTATTGAAACATATCAAAATATGCAATATTTCTATTTGCATTCTAACTTTTTTATTCCAAAATAACAAAAAAATGCAATATTTCAATATGATTTCTAACTTTTCTATTGAAATATATCAAAATATGCAATATTTCTATTTGCATTCTAACTTTTTAATTCCAAAATAACAAAAAATGCAATATTTCAATAAGTTTTCTAACTTTTCTATTGAAAAATAACAAAATATGCAATATTTCTATTTGCATTCTAACATTTTTATTTCAAAATAACAAAAGATGCAATATTTAAATATGTTTTCTAACTTTTCTATTGAAAAATATAAAAATATACATTATTTCTATTTGCATTCTAACTTTTTTATTGCAAAATAACAAAAGATGCAATATTTCAATGTGTTTTCTAACTTTTCTATTGAAAAATATCAAAATATGCAATATTTCTTTTTACATTCTAACTTTTTTATTCCAAAATAACAAAAAATGCAATATTTCAATATGTTTTCTAACTTTTCTATTGATAAATACCAAAATATGCAATATTTCTATTTGCATTCTAACGTTTTTTTTCCAAAATAACAAAAGATGCTATATTTCAATATGTTTTCTAACTTTTCTATTGAAACATATCAAAATATGCAATATTTCTATTTGCATTCTAACGTTTTTATTGCAAAATAACAAAATATGCAATATTTCAATATGTTTTATAACTTGTCTATTGAAACATATCAAAATATGCAATATTTCTATTTGCATTCTAATGTTTTTATTGCAAAATAACAAAATATGCAATATTTCAATGTTTTCTAACTTTTCTATTGAAACATATCAAAATATGCAATATTTCTATTTGCATTCTAACTTTTTTATTGCAAAATAACAAAAGATGCAATATTTCAATTTTTTTTCTAACTTTTCCATTGAAATACATCAAAATATACAATATTTCTATTTGCATTCTAACTTTTTTATTGCTAAATAACAAAAGATGCAATATTTCAATATGTTTTCTAACTTTTCTATTGAAAAATAACAAAATATGCAATATTTCTATTTGCATTCTAACTTTTTTATTGCAAAATAACAAAAGATGCAATATTTCAATGTGTTTTCTAACTTTTCTATTGAAAAATATCAAAATATGCAATATTTCTATTTGCATTCTAAAGTTTTTATTGCAAAATAACAAAAAATGCAATATTTCAATTTGTTTTCTAACTCTTCTATTGATAAATACCAAAATATGCAATATTTCTATTTGCATTCTAAAGTTTTTATTGCAAAATAAAAAAAGATGTAATATTTCAACGTGTTTTCTAACTTTTATATTGAAAAATATCGAAATATGCAATATTTCTATTTGCATTCTAACTTTTTTATTCCAAAATAACAAAAAAAGCAATATTTCAATATGTTTTCTAACTTTTCCATTGAAACATATCAAAATATACAATATTTCTATTTGCATTCTAACTTTTTTATTGCAAAATGACAAAAGATGCAATATGTCAATATGTTTTCTAACTTTTCTATTGAAACATATCAAAATATGCAATATTACTATTTGCATTCTAACGTTTTTTTCCAAAATAACAAAATATGCAATATTTCAATATGTTTTCTAACTTTTCTATTGAAAAATAACAAAATATGCAATATTTCTATTTGCATTCTAACGTTTTTATTCCAAAATAAAAAAAGATGTAATATTTCAATATGTTTTCTAACTTTCCCTGTGAAACATATCAAAATATGCAATATTTCTATTTGCATTATAACTTTTTTATTGGAAAAATAACAAAAGATGCAATATTTCAATATGTTTTCTAACTTTTCTATTGAAAAATATCAAAATATGCAATATTTCTATTTGCATTCTAACTTATTTATTGCAAAATAACAAAAGATGCAATATTTCAATATGTTTTCTAACTTTTCCATTGAAACATATAAAAATATGCAATAATTCTATTTGCATTCTAACTTTTTCATGGCAAATTAACAAGAGATGCAATATTTCAATTTGTTTTCTAACTTTACTATGGAAAAATATAAAAATATGCAATATTTCTATTTGCATTCTAACTTTTTTATTGCAAAATAAGAAAAGATGCAATATTTTATTTCGTTTTCTAAACTTTCCATTGAAAAATGTCAAAAAATGTAATATTGCTTTTTGCATTCTAACATTTTTCTTGCAAAATAACAAAAGATGCAATATTTTTTTTTGTTTTCTAGCTTTTCTATTGAAAAATATCAAAATATGCAATATTTCTATTTGGATTCTAACTTTTTTATTGCAAAGTAATAAATAATGCAATATTTCAATATGTTTTCTAACTTTTCTATTGAAAAATATCAAAATATGCAATATTTCTATTTGCATTCTAACTTTTTTATTGCAAAATAACAAAAGATGCAATATTTCAATGTGTTTTCTAACTTTTCTATTGAAAAATATCAAAATATGCAATATTTCTATTTGCATTCTAACTTTTTTATTGCAAAATAACAAAAGATGCAATATTTCAATATGTTTTCTAACTTTACTATTGAAACATATCAAAATATGCAGTATTTCTCTTTGCATTCTAACGTTTTTATTCCAAAATAACAAAATATGCAATATTTCAATATGTTTTCTAACTTTTCTATTGAAATATATCAAAATATGCAATATTTCTATTTGCATTCTAACTTTTTTATTCCAAAACAACAAAAAATGCAATATTTCAATATGTTTTCTAACTTTTCTATTGAAAAATAACAAAATATGCAATATTTCTATTTGCATTCTAACATTTTTATTGCAAAATAACAAAAGATGCAATATTTCAATATGTTTTCTAACTTTTCTATTGAAAAATATAAAAATATACATTATTTCTATTTGCATTCTTACGTTTTTATTGCAAAATAACAAAATATGCAATATTTCAATATGTTTTCTTACTTTTCTATTGAAACATATCAAAATATGCAATATTTCTATTTGCATTCTAACGTTTTTATTGCAAAATAACAAAAGATGCAATATTTCAATATGTTTTCTAACTTTACTATTGAAAAATAACAAAATATGCAATATTTCTATTTGCATTCTAACGTTTTTATTCCAAAATAACAAAAGATGCAATATTTCAATGTGTTTTCTAACTTTTCTATTGAAAAATATAAAAATATGCAATATTTCTATTTGCATTCTAACTTTTTTATTGCAACATAACAAAAGATGCAATATTTCAATATGTTTTCTAACTTTTCTATTGAAACATATCAAAATATGCAATATTTCTATTTGCATTCTAACTTTTTTATTGCAAAATAACAAAAGATGCAATATTTCAATGTGTTTTCTAACTTTTCTATTGAAAAATATCAAAATATGCAATATTTCTATTTGCATTCTAACTTTTTTATTCCAAAATAACAAAAAATGCAATATTTCAATATGTTTTCTAACTTTTCTATTGATAAATACCAAAATATGCAATATTTCTATTTGCATTCTAAAGTTTTTATTGCAAAATGACAAAATATGCAATATTTCAATATGTTTTCTAACTTTTCTATTGAAACATATCAAAATATGCAGTATTTCTATTTGCATTCTAACGTTTTTGTTCCAAAATAACAAAATATGCAATATTTCAATATGTTTTCTAACTTTTCTATTGAAACATATCAAAATATGCAATATTTCTATTTGCATTCTAACTTTTTTATTGCAAAATAACAAAAGATGCAATATTTCAATATGTTTTCTAACTTTTCTATTGAAAATATCAAAGTATGCAATATTTCTATTTGCATTCTAACTTTTTTATTCCAAAATAATAAAAAATGCAATATTTCAATATGTTTTCTAACTTTTCTATTGAAACATATCAAAATATGCAATATTTCTATTTGCATTCTAACTTTTTTATTCCAAAATAAGAAAAAAATGCAATATTTCAATATGATTTCTAACTTTTCTATTGAAATATATCAAAATATGCAATATTTCTATTTGCATTCTAAAGTTTTTATTGCAAAATGACAAAATATGCAATATTTCAATATGTTTTCTAACTTTTCTATTGAAACATATCAAAATATGCAATATTTCTATTTGCATTCTAACGTTTTTATTGCAAAATAACAAAAGATGCAATATTTCAATATGTTTTCTAACTTTACTATTGAAACATATCAAAATATGCAGTATTTCTATTTGCATTCTAACGTTTTTATTCCAAAATAACAAAATATGCAATATTTCAATATGTTTTCTAACTTTTCTATTGAAACATATCAAAATATGCAATATTTCTATTTGCATTCTAACTTTTTTATTCCAAAACAACAAAAAATGCAATATTTCAATATGTTTTCTAACTTTTCTATTGAAAAATAACAAAATATGCAATATTTCTATTTGCATTCTAACATTTTTATTGCAAAATAACAAAAGATGCAATATTTCAATGTTTTCTAACTTTTCTATTGAAAAATATAAAAATATACATTATTTCTATTTGCATTCTAACTTTTTTATTGCAAAATAACAAAAGATGCAATATTTCAATGTGTTTTCTAACTTTTCTATTGAAAAATATCAAAATATGCAATATTTCTATTTACATTCTAACTTTTTTATACCAAAATAACAAAAAATGCAATATTTCAATATGTTTTCTAACTTTTCTATTGAAACATATCAAAATATGCAATATTTCTATTTGCATTCTAACTTTTTTATTCCAAAATAACAAAAAATGCAATATTTCAATATGTTTTCTAACTTTTCTATTGAAATATATCAAAATATGCAATATTTCTATTTCAATTCTAACTTTTTTATTCCAAAACAACAAAAAATGCAATATTTCAATGTGTTTTCTAACTTTTCTATTGAAAAATGTAAAAATATGCAATATTTCTATTTGCATTCTAACTTTTTTATTGCAAAATAACAAAAGATGCAATATTTCAATATGTTTTCTAACTTTTCTATTGAAAAATATAAAAATATACATTATTTCTATTTGCATTCTAACTTTTTTATTGCAAAATAACAAAAAATGCAATATTTCAATATGTTTTCTAACTTTTCTATTGAAAAATATCACAATATGCAATATTTCTATTTACATTCTAACTTTTTTATTCCAAAATAACAAAAAATGCAATATTTCAATATGTTTTCTAACTTTTCTATTGAAAAATAACAAAATATGCAATATTTCTATTTGCATACTAACTTTTTTATTCCAAAATAACAAAAGATGCAATATTTCAATGTGTTTTCTAACTTTTCTATTGAAACATATCAAAATATGCAATATTTCTATTTGCATTCTAACTTTTTTATTCCAAAATAACAAAAAATGCAATATTTCAATATGTTTTCTAACTTTTCTATTGATAAATACCAAAATATGCAATATTTCTATTTGCATTCTAAAGTTTTTATTGCAAAATAACAAAATATGCAATATTTCAATATGTTTTCTAACTTTTCTATTGAAACATATCAAAATATGCAATATTTCTATTTGCATTCTAACGTTTTTATTGCAAAATAACAAAAGATGCAATATTTCAATATGTTTTCTAACTTGTCTATTGAAACATATCAAAATATGCAATATTTCTATTTGCATTCTAACGTTTTTATTGCAAAATAACAAAAGATGCAATATTTCAATGTGTTTTCTAACTTTTCTATTGAAAAATATCAAAATATGCAATATTTCTATTTGCATTCTAACTTTTTTATTCCAAAATAACAAAAAATGCAATATTTCAATATGTTTTCTAACTTTTCTATTGAAACATATCAAAATATGCAATGTTTCTATTTGCATTCTAACGTTTTTATTGCAAAATAACAAAAGATGCAATATTTCAATATGTCTTCTAACTTGTCTATTGAAACATATCAAAATATGCAATATTTCTATTTGCATTCTTACGTTTTTATTGCAAAATAACAAAATATGCAATATTTCAATATGTTTTCTAACTTTTCTATTGAAACATATCAAAATATGCAATATTTCTATTTGCATTCTAACGTTTTTATTGCAAAATAACAAAAGATGCAATATTTCAATATGTTTTCTAACTTTACTATTGAAACATATCAAAATATGCAGTATTTCTCTTTGCATTCTAACGTTTTTATTCCAAAATAACAAAATATGCAATATTTCAATATGTTTTCTAACTTTTCTATTGAAACATATCAAAATATGCAATATTTCTATTTGCATTCTAACGTTTTTATTGCAAAATAACAAAAGATGCAATATTTCAATATGTTTTCTAACTTGTCTATTGAAACATATCAAAATATGCAATATTTCTATTTGCATTCTAACGTTTTTATTGCAAAATAACAAAAGATGCAATATTTCAATGTGTTTTCTAACTTTTCTATTGAAAAATATCAAAATATGCAATATTTCTATTTGCATTCTAACTTTTTTATTCCAAAATAACAAAAAATGCAATATTTCAATATGTTTTCTAACTTTTCTATTGAAACATATCAAAATATGCAATGTTTCTATTTGCATTCTAACGTTTTTATTGCAAAATAACAAAAGATGCAATATTTCAATATGTCTTCTAACTTGTCTATTGAAACATATCAAAATATGCAATATTTCTATTTGCATTCTTACGTTTTTATTGCAAAATAACAAAATATGCAATATTTCAATATGTTTTCTAACTTTTCTATTGAAACATATCAAAATATGCAATATTTCTATTTGCATTCTAACGTTTTTATTGCAAAATAACAAAAGATGCAATATTTCAATATGTTTTCTAACTTTACTATTGAAACATATCAAAATATGCAGTATTTCTCTTTGCATTCTAACGTTTTTATTCCAAAATAACAAAATATGCAATATTTCAATATGTTTTCTAACTTTTCTATTGAAATATATCAAAATAGGCAATATTTCTATTTGCATTCTAACTTTTTTATTCCAAAACAACAAAAAATGCAATATTTCAATATGTTTTCTAACTTTTCTATTGAAAAATAACAAAATATGCAATATTTCTATTTGCATTCTAACATTTTTATTGCAAAATAACAAAAGATGCAATATTTCAATATGTTTTCTAACTTTTCTATTGAAAAATATAAAAATATACATTATTTCTATTTGCATTCTTACGTTTTTATTGCAAAATAACAAAATATGCAATATTTCAATATGTTTTCTTACTTTTCTATTGAAACATATCAAAATATGCAATATTTCTATTTGCATTCTAACGTTTTTATTGCAAAATAACAAAAGATGCAATATTTCAATATGTTTTCTAACTTTACTATTGAAAAATAACAAAATATGCAATATTTCTATTTGCATTCTAACGTTTTTATTCCAAAATAACAAAAGATGCAATATTTCAATGTGTTTTCTAACTTTTCTATTGAAAAATATAAAAATATGCAATATTTCTATTTGCATACTAACTTTTTTATTGCAAAATAACAAAAGATGCAATATTTCAATATGTTTTCTAACTTTTCTATTGAAAAATATAAAAATATACATTATTTCTATTTGCATTCTTACGTTTTTATTGCAAAATAACAAAAGATGCAATATTTCAATATGTTTTCTAACTTTTCTATTGAAAAGTATAAAAATATACATTATTTCTATTTGCAGTCTAACTTTTTTATTGCAAAATAACAAAAGATGCAATATTTCAATGTGTTTTCTAACTTTTCTATTGAAAAATATCAAAATATGCAATATTTCTATTTACATTCTAACTTTTTTATACCAAAATAACAAAAAATGCAATATTTTAATATGTTTTCTAACTTTTCTATTGAAACATATCAAAATATGCAATATTTCTATTTGCATTCTAACTTTTTTATTCCAAAATAACAAAAAATGCAATATTTCAATATGTTTTCTAACTTTTCTATTGAAAAATAACAAAATATGCAATATTTCTATTTGCATTCTAACGTTTTTATTCCAAAATAACAAAAGATGCAATATTTCAATGTGTTTTCTAACTTTTCTATTGAAAAATATAAAAATATGCAATATTTCTATTTGCATACTAACTTTTTTATTGCAAAATAACAAAAGATGCAATATTTCAATATGTTTTCTAACTTTTCTATTGAAACATATCAAAATATGCAATATTTCTATTTGCATTCTAACTTTTTTATTCCAAAATAACAAAAAATGCAATATTTCAATATGTTTTCTAACTTTTCTATTGATAAATACCAAAATATGCAATATTTCTATTTGCATTCTAAAGTTTTTATTGCAAAATAACAAAATATGCAATATTTCAATGTTTTCTAACTTTTCTATTGAAACATATCAAAATATGCAATATTTCTATTTGCATTCTAACGTTTTTATTGCAAAATAACAAAAGATGCAATATTTCAATATGTTTTCTAAGTTGTCTATTGAAACATATCAAAATATGCAATATTTCTATTTGCATTCTAACGTTTTTATTGCAAAATATCAAAATATGCAATATTTCAATATGTTTTCTAATTTTTCTATTGAAACATATCAAAATATGCAATATTTCTATTTGCATTCTAACTTTTTTATTCCAAAATAACAAAAAAATGCAATATTTCAATATGATTTCTAACTTTTCTATTGAAATATATCAAAATATGCAATATTTCTATTTGCATTCTAACTTTTTAATTCCAAAATAACAAAAAATGCAATATTTCAATAAGTTTTCTAACTTTTCTATTGAAAAATAACAAAATATGCAATATTTCTATTTGCATTCTAACATTTTTATTTCAAAATAACAAAAGATGCAATATTTAAATATGTTTTCTAACTTTTCTATTGAAAAATATAAAAATATACATTATTTCTATTTGCATTCTAACTTTTTTATTGCAAAATAACAAAAGATGCAATATTTCAATGTGTTTTCTAACTTTTCTATTGAAAAATATCAAAATATGCAATATTTCTTTTTACATTCTAACTTTTTTATTCCAAAATAACAAAAAATGCAATATTTCAATATGTTTTCTAACTTTTCTATTGATAAATACCAAAATATGCAATATTTCTATTTGCATTCTAACGTTTTTTTTCCAAAATAACAAAAGATGCTATATTTCAATATGTTTTCTAACTTTTCTATTGAAACATATCAAAATATGCAATATTTCTATTTGCATTCTAACGTTTTTATTGCAAAATAACAAAATATGCAATATTTCAATATGTTTTATAACTTGTCTATTGAAACATATCAAAATATGCAATATTTCTATTTGCATTCTAATGTTTTTATTGCAAAATAACAAAATATGCAATATTTCAATGTTTTCTAACTTTTCTATTGAAACATATCAAAATATGCAATATTTCTATTTGCATTCTAACTTTTTTATTGCAAAATAACAAAAGATGCAATATTTCAATTTTTTTTCTAACTTTTCCATTGAAATACATCAAAATATACAATATTTCTATTTGCATTCTAACTTTTTTATTGCTAAATAACAAAAGATGCAATATTTCAATATGTTTTCTAACTTTTCTATTGAAAAATAACAAAATATGCAATATTTCTATTTGCATTCTAACTTTTTTATTGCAAAATAACAAAAGATGCAATATTTCAATGTGTTTTCTAACTTTTCTATTGAAAAATATCAAAATATGCAATATTTCTATTTGCATTCTAAAGTTTTTATTGCAAAATAACAAAAAATGCAATATTTCAATTTGTTTTCTAACTCTTCTATTGATAAATACCAAAATATGCAATATTTCTATTTGCATTCTAAAGTTTTTATTGCAAAATAAAAAAAGATGTAATATTTCAACGTGTTTTCTAACTTTTATATTGAAAAATATCGAAATATGCAATATTTCTATTTGCATTCTAACTTTTTTATTCCAAAATAACAAAAAAAGCAATATTTCAATATGTTTTCTAACTTTTCCATTGAAACATATCAAAATATACAATATTTCTATTTGCATTCTAACTTTTTTATTGCAAAATGACAAAAGATGCAATATGTCAATATGTTTTCTAACTTTTCTATTGAAACATATCAAAATATGCAATATTACTATTTGCATTCTAACGTTTTTTTCCAAAATAACAAAATATGCAATATTTCAATATGTTTTCTAACTTTTCTATTGAAAAATAACAAAATATGCAATATTTCTATTTGCATTCTAACGTTTTTATTCCAAAATAAAAAAAGATGTAATATTTCAATATGTTTTCTAACTTTCCCTGTGAAACATATCAAAATATGCAATATTTCTATTTGCATTATAACTTTTTTATTGGAAAAATAACAAAAGATGCAATATTTCAATATGTTTTCTAACTTTTCTATTGAAAAATATCAAAATATGCAATATTTCTATTTGCATTCTAACTTATTTATTGCAAAATAACAAAAGATGCAATATTTCAATATGTTTTCTAACTTTTCCATTGAAACATATAAAAATATGCAATAATTCTATTTGCATTCTAACTTTTTCATGGCAAATTAACAAGAGATGCAATATTTCAATTTGTTTTCTAACTTTACTATGGAAAAATATAAAAATATGCAATATTTCTATTTGCATTCTAACTTTTTTATTGCAAAATAAGAAAAGATGCAATATTTTATTTCGTTTTCTAAACTTTCCATTGAAAAATGTCAAAAAATGTAATATTGCTTTTTGCATTCTAACATTTTTCTTGCAAAATAACAAAAGATGCAATATTTTTTTTTGTTTTCTAGCTTTTCTATTGAAAAATATCAAAATATGCAATATTTCTATTTGGATTCTAACTTTTTTATTGCAAAGTAATAAATAATGCAATATTTCAATATGTTTTCTAACTTTTCTATTGAAAAATATCAAAATATGCAATATTTCTATTTGCATTCTAACTTTTTTATTGCAAAATAACAAAAGATGCAATATTTCAATGTGTTTTCTAACTTTTCTATTGAAAAATATCAAAATATGCAATATTTCTATTTGCATTCTAACTTTTTTATTGCAAAATAATAAAATATGCAATATTTCAATATGTTTTCTAACTTTTCTATTGAAAAACAAGAAAATATTTAGTATTTCTATTTGCATTCTAACGTTTTTATTGCAAAATAACAAAAGATGCAATATTTCAATATGTTTTCTAACTTTTCTATTGAAAAATATAAAAATATACATTATTTCTATTTGCATTCTAACTTTTTTATTGCAAAATAACAAAAGATGCAATATTTCAATGTGTTTTTTAACTTTTCCATTGAAACATATCAAAATATGCAATATTTCTATTTGCATTCTAACTTTTTTATTGTAAAATGACAAAAAATGCAATATTTCAATATGTTTTCTAACTTTTCTATTGAAAAATAACAAAATATGCAATATTTCTATTTGCATTATAACTTTTTTATTGCAAAATAAGAAAAGATGCAATATTTTATTTCGTTTTCTAAACTTTCTATTGAAAAATGTCAAAAAATGTAATATTGCTTTTTGCATTCTAACATTTTTCTTGCAAAATAACAAAAGATGCAATATTTTATATTGTTTTCTAACTTTGCTATTGAAAAATATCAAAATATGCAATATTTCTATTTGGATTCTAACTTTTTTATTGCAAAGTAATAAATAATGCAATATTTCAATATGTTTTCTAACTTTTCTATTGAAAAATATCAAAATATGCAATAATTCTATTTGCATTCTAACTTTTTATGTGTAAAATAACAAAAGATGCAATATTTCAATATGTTTTTTAACTTTTCCATTGAAAAATATAAAAATATGCAATAATTCTATTTGCATTCTAACTTTTTTACTGCAAAATGACCAAAATATGCAATATTTCAATATGTTTTCTAACTTTTCTATTGAAAAATATAAAAATATGCAATATTTCCATTTGCATTCTAACTTTTTTCTTGCAAAATAACAAAAGATGCAATATTTTATATTGTTTTCTAACTTTGCTATTGAAAAATATAAAAAAAATGCAATATTTCTATTTGCATTCTAACTTTTTTATTCCAAAATAATGAAAGATGCAATATTTCAATATGTTTTCTAACTTTTCTATTGAAAAATATTAAAATATGAATATTTCTATTTGCATTCTAACATTTTTATTTCAAAATAACAAAAGATGCAATATTTCAATATATTTTTTAACTTTTCTATGAAAAATATATAAATATGCAATATTTCTATATGCATGTGCTGCCCTGGACAAAATGCTAAAAAAACATATTGCTTTAGACAGCCAGTTTAAACTCGAATTCACAAAACACGGACGAATTCCATTGAAAACGAAAGATTTTATTCTGTAAATCAGGTAAAAAATCTGAAAGAAAAATAAACAAAAAAAAGGTGAGTTCACTGCGACGGAAGAGACAGAAGATAAAAAGAGGAAAGGCAGGTCAGCGTTGAGAGCTAGAAAGAGGCAATTCACAAAGGGAGACATGGTAAAAGAGCATGACCAAACGTCTGAGCAAATTCAGCATAGAAAAGTCCTATAACTTCCTAAATATCAATAATTCAGGGCTAGAAAGAGCACGCTGGTTGAAAGAGCAGCCCAGAAACAAAGAGGCGACAAACTACTTGTCGTGCTACGATCAAACATTTCAATACAAAGGCGATGAAAAGGCTAAAGAAGAATTAAATAAACATACCAAAGTTATATGGAAAGGCGGAGCAGCGAGCAAGGGTGCGTGGTGCATGCAGGGACCGAATCAGGCAGAACTCTGAAGATCCCGCCAAAAGACAAACTCTATTCTCGTGGCTTGTCGCGTTGCCGAAAGTAGATAATAACGGCAATGCGTGATAAAAAAGGGAATTAAAGCTATGGAAGTAAGTCTATGCTAGAAAACACAAAGGAAAGAGAAAGGGAAAGATAAAAAAAAAAAAAAAATAAAAATAAAAATCAGTAACAAGAAAAGACGTCGCAGCGAGACGAGAGGTCAAAAGGTAAACAAAGAAACGGTGTCCGGTGAACTTGTCCCTGTTGACAGAAGGTCCACGTCACAAACGTGATAAATGCATTCTAACTTTTTTATTGCAAAATAACAAAAGATGCAATATTCCAATAAGTTTTCTAATGTTTCTATTGAAAAATATCAAAATATGCAATATTTCTATTTGCATTCTAACTTTTTTATTGCAAAATAACAAAAGATGCAATATTTCAATATGTTTTCTAACTTTCCTATTGACAGATTTAAAAAAAAAATGTTTCTATTTGCATTCTAACTTTTTTATTCCGAAATATCAAAATATGCAATATTTCAATTTGCATTCTAACTTTGATATTGCAAAATAAAAAAAGATGCAATATTTCAATATGTTTTCTAACTTTTCTATTGAAAAATATCAATATATGCAATATTTCTATTTGCATTCTAACATTTTTATTGCAAAATAACAAAAGATGCAATATTTCAATATGTTTTCTAACTTTTCTATTGAAACATATCAAAATATGCAATATTTCTATTTGCATTCTAACTTTTTTTTTGCAAAATAACAAAAGATGCAATATTTCAATATGTTTTCTAACTTTTCTATTGAAAAATATGAAAATATGCAATATTTCTATTTGCATTCTAACTTTTGTATTGCAAAATAACAAAAGATGCAATATTTCAATATGTTTTCTAACTTTTCCATTGAAACATATCAAAATATGCAATATTTCTATTTGCATTCTAACTTTTTTATTGCAAAATAACAAAAGGTGCAATATTTCAATATGTTTTCTAACTTTTCTATTGAAAAATACAAAATTTGCATTATTCCTATTTGCATTCTAAATTTTTTATTTTAAAATAACAAAAGATGCAATATTTCAATATGTTTTCTAACTTTTCTATTGAAAAATACCAAAATATGCATTATTCCTATTTGCATTCTAACTTTTTTTTGCAAAATAACAAAAGATGCAATATTTTAATGTGTTTTCTAACTTTTCTATTGAAAAATATCAAAATATGTAATATTTCTATTTGCATTCTAACTTTTGTATTGCCAAATAACAAAAGATGCAATATTTCAATATGTTTTCTAACTTTTCCATTGAAACATATAAAAATATGCAATAATTCTATTTACATTCTAACTTTTTCATGGCAAATTAACAAGAGATGCAATATTTCAATTTGTTTTCTAACTTTACTATGGAAAAATATGAAAATATGCAATATATCTATGTGCATTCTAACTTTTTTATGGCAAAATAACAAAAGACGCAATATTTCAATATGTTTTTTAACTTTTCCATTGAAAAATATAAAAATATGCAATATTTCTATTAGCATTCTAACTTTTTTATTCCAAAATAATGAAAGATGCAATATTTCAATATGTTTTTTAACTTTTCTTTTGAATAAAAAAGAAAATATGCAGCATTCCTATTTGCATTCTAACTTTTTTATTGCAAAATAACAAAAGATGCAATATTTCAATATGTTTTCTAACTTTTCCATTGAAACATATCAAAATATGCAATATTTCTATTTGCATTCTAACATTTTTATTGCAAAATAACAAAAGATGCAATATTTCAATATGTTTTCTAACTTTTCTATTGAAACATATCAAAATATGCAATATTTCTATTTGCATTCTAACTTTTTTTTGCAAAATAACAAAAGATGCAATATTTCAATATGTTTTCTAACTTTTCTATTGAAAAATATCAAAATATGCAATATTTCTATTTGCATTCTAACTTTTTTATTGCAAAACAACAGAAGATGCAATATTTCAATATGTTTTCTAACTTTCCTATGGAAAAATATAAAAATATGCAATATTTCTATTTGCATTCTAACTTTTTTATTTCAAAATAACAAAAGATGCAATATTTCAATATGTTTTCTAACTTTTCTATTGAAAAATATGAAAATATGCAATATTTCTATTTGCATTCTAACTTTTGTATTGCAAAATAACAAAAGATGCAATATTTCAATATGTTTTCTAACTTTTCCATTGAAACATATCAAAATATGCAATAATTCTATTTGAATTCTAACTTTTTTATTGCAAAATAACAAAAGGTGCAATATTTCAATATGTTTTCTAACTTTTCTATTGAAAAATACAAAATTTGCATTATTCCTATTTGCATTCTAAATTTTTTATTTTAAAATAACAAAAGATGCAATATTTCAATATGTTTTCTAACTTTTCTATTGAAAAATACCAAAATATGCATTATTCCTATTTGCATTCTAACTTTTTTATTGCAAAATAACAAAAGATGCAATATTTTAATGTGTTTTCTAACTTTTCTATTGAAAAATATCAAAATATGTAATATTTCTATTTGCATTCTAACTTTTGTATTGCCAAATAACAAAAGATGCAATATTTCTATATGTTTTCTAACTTTTCCATTGAAACATATAAAAATATGCAATAATTTTATTTGCATTCTAACTTTTTCATGGCAAATTAACAAGAGATGCAATATTTCAATTTGTTTTCTAACTTTACTGTGGAAAAATATGAAAATATACAATATATCTATGTGCATTCTAACTTTTTTATGGCAAAATAACAAAAGACGCAATATTTCAATATGTTTTTTAAGTTTTCCATTGAAAAATATAAAAATATGCAATATTTCTATTTGCATTCTAACTTTTTTATTCCAAAATAATGAAAGATGCAATATTTCAATATGTTTTCTAACTTTTCTATTGAAAAATATCAAAATATGAATATTTCTATTTGCATTCTAACATTTTTATTTCAAAATAACAAAAGATGCAATATTTCAATATATTTTTTAACTTTTCTATGAAAAATATATAAATATGCAATATTTCTATATGCATTCTAACTTTTTTATTGCAAAATAACAAAAGATGCAATATTCCAATAAGTTTTCTAATGTTTCTATTGAAAAATATCAAAATATGCAATATTTCTATTTGCATTCTAAATTTTTTATTGCAAAATAACAAAAGATGCAATATTTCAATATGTTTTCTAACTTTCCTATTGACAGATTTAAAAAAAAAATGTTTCTATTTGCATTCTAACTTTTTTATTCCAAAATATCAAAATATGCAATATTTCAATTTGCATTCTAACTTTGATATTGCAAAATAAAAAAAGATGCAATATTTCAATATGTTTTCTAACTTTTCTATTGAAAAATATCAATATATGCAATATTTCTATTTGCATTCTAACATTTTTATTGCAAAATAACAAAAGATGCAATATTTCAATATGTTTTCTAACTTTTCTATTGAAACATATCAAAATATGCAATATTTCTATTTGCATTCTAACTTTTTTTTTGCAAAATAACAAAAGATGCAATATTTCAATGTGTTTTCTAACTTTTCTATTGAAAAATATGAAAATATGCAATATTTCTACTTGCATTCTAACTTTTGTATTGCAAAATAACAAAAGATGCAATATTTCAATATGTTTTCTAACTTTTCCATTGAAACATATCAAAATATGCAATATTTCTATTTGCATTCTAACTTTTTTATTGCAAAATAACAAAAGGTGCAATATTTCAATATGTTTTCTAACTTTTCTATTGAAAAATACCAAAATATGCATTATTCCTATTTGCATTCTAACTTTTTTATTGCAAAATAACAAAAGATGCAATATTTTAATGTGTTTTCTAACTTTTCTATTGAAAAATATCAAAATATGTAATATTTCTATTTGCATTCTAACTTTTGTATTGCCAAATAACAAAAGATGCAATATTTCAATATGTTTTCTAACTTTTCCATTGAAACATATAAAAATATGCAATAATTCTATTTGCATTCTAACTTTTTCATGGCAAATTAACAAGAGATGCAATATTTCAATTTGTTTTCTAACTTTACTATGGAAAAATATGAAAATATGCAATATATCTATGTGCATTCTAACTTTTTTATGGCAAAATAACAAAAGACGCAATATTTCAATATGTTTTTTAACTTTTCCATTGAAAAATATAAAAATATGCAATATTTCTATTTGCATTCTAACTTTTTTATTCCAAAATAATGAAAGATGCAATATTTCAATATGTTTTCTAACTTTTCTATTGAAAAATATCAAAATATGAATATTTCTATTTGCATTCTAACATTTTTATTTCAAAATAACAAAAGATGCAATATTTCAATATATTTTTTAACTTTTCTATGAAAAATATATAAATATGCAATATTTCTATATGCATTCTAACTTTTTTATTGCAAAATAACAAAAGATGCAATATTCCAATAAGTTTTCTAATGTTTCTATTGAAAAATATCAAAATATGCAATATTTCTATTTGCATTCTAAATTTTTTATTGCAAAATAACAAAAGATGCAATATTTCAATATGTTTTCTAACTTTCCTATTGACAGATTTAAAAAAAAAATGTTTCTATTTGCATTCTAACTTTTTTATTCCAAAATATCAAAATATGCAATATTTCAATTTGCATTCTAACTTTGATATTGCAAAATAAAAAAAGATGCAATATTTCAATATGTTTTCTAACTTTTCTATTGAAAAATATCAATATATGCAATATTTCTATTTGCATTCTAACATTTTTATTGCAAAATAACAAAAGATGCAATATTTCAATATGTTTTCTAACTTTTCTATTGAAACATATCAAAATATGCAATATTTCTATTTGCATTCTAACTTTTTTTTTGCAAAATAACAAAAGATGCAATATTTCAATGTGTTTTCTAACTTTTCTATTGAAAAATATGAAAATATGCAATATTTCTACTTGCATTCTAACTTTTGTATTGCAAAATAACAAAAGATGCAATATTTCAATATGTTTTCTAACTTTTCCATTGAAACATATCAAAATATGCAATATTTCTATTTGCATTCTAACTTTTTTATTGCAAAATAACAAAAGGTGCAATATTTCAATATGTTTTCTAACTTTTCTATTGAAAAATACCAAAATATGCATTATTCCTATTTGCATTCTAACTTTTTTATTGCAAAATAACAAAAGATGCAATATTTTAATGTGTTTTCTAACTTTTCTATTGAAAAATATCAAAATATGTAATATTTCTATTTGCATTCTAACTTTTGTATTGCCAAATAACAAAAGATGCAATATTTCAATATGTTTTCTAACTTTTCCATTGAAACATATAAAAATATGCAATAATTCTATTTGCATTCTAACTTTTTCATGGCAAATTAACAAGAGATGCAATATTTCAATTTGTTTTCTAACTTTACTATGGAAAAATATGAAAATATGCAATATATCTATGTGCATTCTAACTTTTTTATGGCAAAATAACAAAAGACGCAATATTTCAATATGTTTTTTAACTTTTCCATTGAAAAATATAAAAATATGCAATATTTCTATTTGCATTCTAACTTTTTTATTCCAAAATAATGAAAGATGCAATATTTCAATATGTTTTCTAACTTTTCTATTGAAAAATATCAAAATATGAATATTTCTATTTGCATTCTAACATTTTTATTTCAAAATAACAAAAGATGCAATATTTCAATATATTTTTTAACTTTTCTATGAAAAATATATAAATATGCAATATTTCTATATGCATTCTAACTTTTTTATTGCAAAATAACAAAAGATGCAATATTCCAATAAGTTTTCTAATGTTTCTATTGAAAAATATCAAAATATGCAATATTTCTATTTGTATTCTAACTTTTTTATTGCAAAATAACAAAAGATGCAATATTTCAATATGTTTTCTAACTTTCCTATTGACAGATTTAAAAAAAATGTTTCTATTTGCATTCTAACTTTTTTATTCCAAAATATCAAAATATGCAATATTTCAATTTGCATTCTAACAAATTTGCAAAATAAAAAAAGATGCAATATTTCAATATGTTTTCTAACTTATCTATTGAAAAATATCAAAATATGCAATATTTCTATTTGCATTCTAACATTTTTATTGCAAAATAACAAAAGATGCAATATTTCAATATGTTTTCTAACTTTTCTATTGAAACATATCAAAATATGCAATATTTCTATTTGCATTCTAACTTTTTTTTTGCAAAATAACTAAAGATGCAATATTTCAATATGTTTTCTAACTTGTCTATTGAAAAATATCAAAATATGCAATATTTCTATTTGCATTCTAACTTTTTTATTGCAAAACAACAGAAGATGCAATATTTCAATATGTTTTCTAACTTTCCTATGGAAAAATATAAAAATATGCAATATTTCTATTTGCATTCTAACTTTTTTATTTCAAAATAACAAAAGATGCAATATTTCAATATGTTTTCTAACTTTTCTATTGAAAAATATGAAAATATGCAATATTTCTATTTGCATTCTAACTTTTGTATTGCAAAATAACAAAAGATGCAATATTTCAATATGTTTTGTAACTTTTCCATTGAAACATATCAAAATATGCAATATTTCTATTTGCATTCTAACATTTTTCTTGCAAAATAACAAAAGATGCAATATTTCAATATGTTTTCTAACTTTTCTATTGAAACATATCAAAATATGCAATATTTCTATTTGCATTCTAACTTTTTTTTTGCAAAATAACAAAAGATGCAATATTTCAATATGTTTTCTAACTTTTCTATTGAAAAATATCAAAATATGCAATATTTCTATTTGCATTCTAACTTTTTTATTGCAAAACAACAGAAGATGCAATATTTCAATATGTTTTCTAACTTTCCTATGGAAAAATATAAAAATATGCAATATTTCTATTTGCATTCTAACTTTTTTATTTCAAAATAACAAAAGATGCAATATTTCAATATGTTTTCTAACTTTTCTATTGAAAAATATGAAAATATGCAATATTTCTATTTGCATTCTAACTTTTGTATTGCAAAATAACAAAAGATGCAATATTTCAATATGTTTTCTAACTTTTCCATTGAAACATATCAAAATATGCAATATTTCTATTTGCATTTTAACTTTTTTATTGCAAAATAACAAAAGGTGCAATATTTCAATATGTTTTCTAACTTTTCTATTGAAAAATACAAAATTTGCATTATTCCTATTTGCATTCTAAATTTTTTATTTTAAAATAACAAAAGATGCAATATTTCAATATGTTTTCTAACTTTTCTATTGAAAAATACCAAAAAATGCATTATTCCTATTTGCATTCTAACTTTTTTATTGCAAAATAACAAAAGATGCAATATTTTAATGTGTTTTCTAACTTTTCTATTGAAAAATATCAAAATATGTAATATTTCTATTTGCATTCTAACTTTTGTATTGCCAAATAACAAAAGATGCAATATTTCAATATGTTTTCTAACTTTTCCATTGAAACATATAAAAATATGCAATAATTCTATTTGCATTCTAACTTTTTCATGGCAAATTAACAAGAGATGCAATATTTCAATTTGTTTTCTAACTTTACTCTGGAAAAATATGAAAATATGCAATATATCTATGTGCATTCTAACTTTTTTATTCCAAATAAGAAAAGATGCAATATTTTATTTCGTTTTTTAAACTTTCTATTGAAAAATGTCAAAAAATGTAATATTGCTTTTTGCATTCTAACTTTTTTCTTGCAAAATAACAAAAGATGCAATATTTTTTTTTGTTTTCTAGCTTTTCTATTGAAAAATATCAAAATATGCAATATTTCTATTTGGATTCTAACTTTTTTATTGCAAAGTAATAAACAATGCAATATTTCAATATGTTTTCTAACTTTTCTATTGAAAAATATAAAAATATGCAATATTTCTATTTGCATTCTAACTTTTTTCTTGCAAAATAACAAAAGATGCAATATTTTATATTGTTTTCTAACTTTGCTATTGAAAAATATAAAAAAAATGCAATATTTCTATTTGCATTCTAACTTTTTTATTCCAAAATATCAAAATATGCGACATTTCTATTTTCATTCTAACTTTTATATTGCAAAATAAAAAAAAGATGCAATATTTCAATATGTTTTCTAACTTTTCTATTGAAAAATATCAATATATGCAATATTTCTATTTGCATTCTAACATTTTTATTGCAAAATAACAAAAGATGCAATATTTCAATATGTTTTCTAACTTTTCTATTGAAAATTTTAAAAATATACAATATTTCAATATGTTTTCTAACTTTTCTATTGAAAAATATCAAAATATGCAATATTTCTATTTGCATTCTAACTTTTTTATTGGAAAATAACAAAAGATGCAATATTTTATTTCATTTTCTAACTTTACTATTGAAAAATATAAAAATATGCAATATTTCTATTTGCATTCTAACTTTTTTTTTGCAAAATAACAGAAGATGCAATATTTCAAAATGTTTTCTAACTTTCCTATTGAAAAATTTCAAAAAAAAAATGTTTCTATTTGCATTCTAACTTTTTTATTCCAAAATATCACAATATACAATATTTCTATTTGCATTCTAACTTTTTTATTCCAAAACATCACAATATACAATATTTCTATTTGCATTCTAACTTTTTTATTGTAAAATAACAAAAGATGCAATATTTCCACATGTTTTCTAACTTTTCTATTGAAAAATAAAAAATATGCAATATTTCTATTTGCATTCTAACTTTTTTATTTCAAAATAACAAAAAATGCAATATTTCAATATGTTTTCTAACTTTTCTATTGGAAAATATAAAAATATGCAATATTTCTATTTGCATTCTAACTTTTTTATTGCAAAATAACAAAAGATGCAATATTTCCATATGTTTTCTAACTTTTCTATTGAAAAATATCAAAATATGCAATATTTCTATTTGCATTCTAACTTTTTTATGGCAAAGTAATAAACAATGCAATATTTCAATATATTTTCTAACTTTTCTATTGAAAAATATCAAAATATGCAATATTTCTATTTGCATTCTAACATTTTTATTTTAAAATAACAAAAGATGCAATATTTCAATATGTTTTCTAACATTTCTATAAAAAATATATAAATATGCAATTTTTCTATATGCATTCTAACTTTTTTATTCCAAAATAACAAAAGATGCAATATTTCAATAAGTTTTCTAACGTTTCTATTGAAAAATATCAAAATATGCAATATTTCTATTTGCATTCTAACTTTTTTATTGGAAAATAACAAAAGATGCAATATTTTATTTTATTTTCTAACTTTACTATTGAAAAATATAAAAATATGCAATATTTCTATTTGCATTCTAACTTTTTTTTTGTAAAATAACAAAAGATCCAATATTTCAATATGTTTTCTCTCTTTTCTATTGAAAAATATCAAAATATGCAATATTTCTATTTGCATTCTAACTTTTTTATTGCAAAATAACAAAAGATGCAATATTTCAATATGTTTTCTAACTTTCCTATTGAAAAATTTCAAAAAAAATATGTTTCTATTTGCATTCTAACTTTTTTATTGGAAAGTAACAAAAGTTGCAATATTTCAATATGTTTTCTAATTTTTCTATTAAAAAATATGCAATATTTCTATTTACATTCTAACTTTTTTATTACAAAATAACAAAAGATGCAATATTTCAATATGTTTTCTAACTTTTCTATTGAAATATATCAAAATATACAATATTTCTATTTGCATTCTAACTTTTTTATTGCAAAATAACAAAAGATGCAATATTTCAATATGTTTTCTAACTTTCCTATTGAAAGTTTTAAAAAAAAAAATCTTTCTATTTGGATTCTAACTTTTTTATTCCAAAATATCAAAATATGCAATAATTCTATTTGCATTCTAACTTTTTTACTGCAAAATATCAAAAGATGCAATATTTAAATATGTTTTCTAACTTTTCTACTGAAAAATATCAAAATATGCAATATTTCTATTTGCATTCTTACTTTTTTTTTGCAAAATAACAAAAGATCCAATATTTAAATATGTTTTCTCTCTTTTCTATTGAAAAATATCAAAATATGCAATATTTCTATTTGCATTCTAACTTTTTTATTGCAAAATAACAGAAGATGCAATATTTCAACATGTTTTCTAACTTTTCTATTGAAAAATAAAAAATATGCAATATTTCTATTTGCATTTTAACTTTTTTATTGCAAAATTATAAAAGATGCAATATTTCGATATGTTTTCTAACTTTTCTATTGAAAAATATAAAAATATACAATATTTCAATATTTTTTCTAACTTTTCTATTGAAAAATATCAAAATATGCAATATTTCTATTTGCATTCTAACTTTTTTATTGTAAAATAACAAAAGATGCAATATTTCAATATGTTTTCTAACTTTTCTATTGAGAAGTATAAAAATATGCAATATTTCTATTTGCTTTCTAACTTTTTTTATTGCAAAATAACAAAAGATGAAATATTTCAATATGTTTTCTAACTTTTCTATTGAAAAATATCAAAATATGCAATATTTCAATATGTTTTTGTTGAAACTTGTCTAATGCATGGAATAATAATGCAAACACAAAATGTACTTAGAATAAAATGTATTGAAACAAGAAAGTGTACACAATATTTACATATAGTCTTTTGTATGTTTCTGGGAAGACCGTTCCTGGAGAATGTGTTGACTAAGTTGCAGTTGGGCAGAGTCTCTAGTTGAATCTCTTGATTCCCCTCCTTGTCTTCCCGGTACCAACCATATTTATATAGTCGGTACTCCACTATGCAAAGTAGGTGGATCCTACCACAACACCCCCCTCCAAAGCCTTGGAATCCGTTTTGGATTTCAAACTGGCTTCCTATATGGAATGATGATTATGGTTATTTCTTTGTAGATCCCATTTGCATACTTCCTATGTATATGTCAATCCACTTAATTTTAATATCTTTTTCGTTTTGGATTCACGTCCAATGGTTCCCTGAACTTTCGTTTCCTAGCGGATCTTCTCGGTTCAGGAGTATTCTGCGGAGGTTCTACTTGAAAAATATCATACATTACATCAATGGGATCTTCCTCCTCATCCGGTATACTTTCTTCATGCTCTAGAACGTAACATTTTTTAAGTTGGTTCTGGTGCCTTTTATGAGTATTCTTCGGCCCTTTAATTATGTAAATCAGGTCACCGATTCTCTTGTCCACTATGCCTCGCTCCCAGAACTCAACGTTGTTTCTGTAGCACTTGAAAAACACCTTCTCTCCGGCGGTGTATCTTTTTCTAGCTGTATACATAGTATTCTTTACTCTATTTCTTCATGGCAAAAGCTTGTCAAACACTGACTTAATTTTCCTAGCGAACATTAGTTCAGCTGGTGCCATGTTTGATTGTGTTCTCTGGTTTGGCGTGATTCTGTATACTTGTAGGAATTGCTGAAGCGCCTTTTCCGTTGGAACTCCTGAGGCTTTCTTCAGAGCGCACTTTAACGTATCTACAAATCTTTCTGCGAGTCCATTGGATCTCGGATGATACGGCGGCGTCGTTATGTGGTTAATTTGATATAACTCACAAAATTCCTTAAACTCTTCAGAAGTGAACCATTGTCACTCACAATACACTCTGGCACACCGAACCGTACACATAGTTCATGGAAAAAAGTTGTTGTAGTATTGGACGTAGGCTTTTTGCAGCGTAGTACTTCCGGCCATTTTGTAAAACTATCTACCACTATTAAGTTTAAGTAGTAATAATCTTCTACTGGACCAGCGAAATCAATGTGTAATCTTGTCCACGGATGATCCGTCTTGGGCCATGGTTTGTGTACTATAGGTGGTGCCTTAGCTGCTAACGCACACCCTTTACATCGATGAACCATGTTTTCGATATCCACATCCATTCCTTTCCAATATACAAAACTTCGCATTAAGCTTTTTGTTCTATTAATCCCCGGGTGACCCATATGAAAGTCCCGTAGGATTCTTTTCTGCCACTTTTTTAGTACTACTACTCTCTCACCATATAATAAAATTCCGTCACATATTGAATAAATCTCCTGCACTTTTTGGTCATTTGCTACCATTTTGCTTTTTATTTCTAAAATGAAATCATCGCTTTCAGCTTCTTTTTTGATTTCCTTTGATGTAACCGGTAGCTCTCTTACAATGTTGTTTACCATGCTTTTCACCGCATAATCTGCTCTGATATTTGCAATAATTGATTCTTCGAATCTTTCTTCTTGACTCGGTACGAGTCTTGATAAACTATCCGCATGAATTATATTTTTGGATGATAGGTGCTTTATGTGAAAATCATAATTGAGAAGAATGGTTCCTCATCTTAACAGTCGATTTGCCGTATAAACGGGTAACTCTTTCTTTGAACCAAAAATAGTGATCAGAGGTTTATGATCCGTTTCTAACATAAAATGTCTGCCGGAGATATATCTATGAAATTTTGTTATGGCAAAAATGATACTCAGCGCCATTTTTTCTATCTGTGAGTAACTTCGTTCTCCTGGGAGTAATGCTCTCGAAGCATGTGCAATTGGTTTTCTAGAACCATCTGGCATTATGTGCTGAATACACGCTCCTACCCCGTATGAACTAGCGTCACTTACCACTACAATATCAAGTTTTGGATTGTAATGGGTTAAAAAGAGGTCGGACGTAAGCATTTTCTTTATTTCATCAAAGGCTTTCTGACATTCTACCGTCCGTTCCCATGCCTTGTCTTTTTTCAGTAGTTCATTCAACGGAGCTCTTAGATTGTACATTCCTTTAATGAACGCTTGATAATAGTTTGCGAGCCCCAGAAAACTCTGTAGCGTCGCCACATTAGTGGGCGTCGGCATGTCTCTAATCGCAATGGATCTTTCCATCTGCCATTTTTGTTGATTATGTGACCTAAATATTTAATTTCCTCCAAACCAAATTCGCACTTTGATTCTTTGACTTTAAATCCAAAATCCTGAATCTTTTTAAATACTTGATTGAGGTGCTCTCGATGTTCGTCGACGTTTGCACTCCTTACTATGATGTCATCTAAGTAGGCACACGCAAAGTCTAAATCATTCAACATGACGTCCATAGATTGTTGAAAAATGGCTGGTGCCACTTTAATATCAAAAGGAAGCCTGTTGTACTTGAATAAACCTCTATGTTTGTTTATCCCTAGTAACTTCGAACATTCTTCTTCGACGGGAATTTGGAGATAGGCATCTGATAAGTCGATTTTTTTAAAAATCACTCCGCCATCTAGCTTGTTAAAAATCTCCTCCGGACTCGGTAACGGGTAATGGTAGTCCTTAATTACCGAGTTCAACCCTGTCGAAAAATCAACGCAGACTCTGATTTGGTTTGATTTCTTTTTTATGCACACAATCGGCGCAGCCCATGAATTAGATTCTACTTTCGAAATAATTCCCATTTTTTCCAACCTATCAAGTTCTTCGTTAATTTTCTCTACACTTGCGAAAGGCACGTTACGTTTCTTTTTAAAAATAGGCATAGTATTTTCCTTTAATTCAAATTTAGCTTCAAACTTGTTACATCTTCCAAGACCAGGTGTGAAGGTTTCCGGAAACTTTTTCTTTAATTCAACTTTAATGTCCTGTCTTGTTTGCGTATTACTTTCTACTTTTCTGCAGAATGAGTTTAACGGTTTATCCCACAATTCGAATGTTTCAATAAAATCTGTACCCATTAAGTTTTCTCCATTTTTCAGAATGAAAACTTTTATTTTTTTAACGATCCCGTTCAATTTCATGGGAAGTACAACCTCGCCTTCGAAGTTAATTTCCTTTCCGGTTACCGTTCGAGCGAGTTTCGTTGACTTCATTATTGTAGGCCTTTTTAAAATTTTCCATGTTTTATAGTTCATTATTGTTAAATCTGACCCCGAATCGAGTTGAAATTTGATATTCTTTTTAAATATCTCAGTCGTCACATATTTCCTCAAATCTCTATCTGATTTGACATTCGAATTTGTTTGTCCAATTCGGCTATTGAATTTTTTCGTTTTACAACACGATCCTTTGTGACCATTCTTGTGGCACACGAAACATTTCTTATTTCTATATGGGCAATTTACCTCCCAGTGTCTTTCGTTACAACGTCTGCAATTATATGGTGGGACCTTTTTATTTTATTTTTCTTGTCTATTTTTAAAATACGCCGAATTTTTACTCCAATTTTTTGCTGATGGGTAATTTAACTGTTTTTTTAATTTTTTTAATATAAGCAATGCCAGCTTCTTCGATTTTTTGAGACTCTTTCTTTAAACTTACGGCCCGTTGACACTCCTCTGCTAACTTTTGCAGGGTAAGGTTTTGTTCAGATTCGAGTTTAGACAAAACTCTACGTCTTATTTCGGCACTCTTACTGGATACCAGTCCTTGAGCAAAAATTAAACACTTGAATTCTTCAACCGTAATCTCTGCCAATCTGAAATTGTCACAATGTCTATTCACTATAGATGCATATGTTAAGTAATCCTGATCGTCGGATTTAGAGACATTCATGCATAACCATCGCTTATGCCAAAGCGACATATTTGCTCCAAACAGCTCTTTTAGCAATTTCACTGTTTCCGAGAATTCCAATTCAGTTGTTTTTCTCGGTAGAATAAAATCTACAAATTTGCTATGTTCTGCTGTACCTAGCTTTCTTAGTAATAGACTGACTTTTCTTGAATTCGACCAGTTTTCACAGTCTGTGTAGAAAATATCTTCATATCGTTTAAAGTACGCTTCAAACGTTTTTTCTTCGTCTGGCACATAGTTGAAAGTTTCCAGCGAATTAAATATGGTGTTATTAGAATATGAAGAATTTCCTTCATTTGCCTGATAGTTGTTTAATTTCTCCAGTGTTAACTTTTGAATTTCTAAAGTCATTCCTCTTGCCGTTCTTGATATTTTTGCTGTCTTTCATTTTGCTTTTCTTGATATTTTTGCAGTGCTATCTGTTGTTCTTGATATTTTGCTGTCTTTCATCTTGCTTTTCTTGATATTTTTGCAGTGCTATCAGTTGTTCTTGCTGGGATTTGAATAATTCAGATAAGACTTTGGATAGTTCATCCATTTTTAGCTGATAGTGTTCATGCAACAACGAATATACTTTTAATTTGTGTATCCACGGATATCATATAAGCTGACCAAAAAAATCGAAACAACGTACGACTTTTTAATTTTATGTCTTGTTTTTACATTCACGCCCGTGATAATCAACTTTGGTGTTTTTTTTTGTGAACAGAGACCGTCGGACTTTTTTTTCGTTTTCGACTTCTGTTCGCGTATTTCAATGACAACTTCTGATTTTATTATCAGAGGTAATTTGCCACTATATTGTTGAACAAACAAAAAAAATAATTTTTTAATGTTTGTTTCCTTTCAAAGTCGACACGGTGTATTTGTGCGCCTTTTAAATCCATGCATGTTTTGTAGTCGGCCAATTTTTTTATCTTTTCTTTTTAGCGGGTATCTGTCTCGTTGTAGATAATTATTTCAATTTAAAATCACCGTTATTCGTTTACGACACCTTTCAAATTTTTCTGAGTGACGTTCCTTTATGCTTAATCGTCCTTTAACGAGTTCTACATATCCAGAAGTTCAGAATCCTTCGTCGTTACGTTAACTGTTGGACTTTTAATTAATTGTTTTTTTTTTCAGCCTGGGTTCTTCAATGACTTGTCCCAATTGTTGAAAACTCTCAATTATTAATTCTTTTTTTTTTTCGTATGGTTCTTTCTACTTCATCACCATTGTTGAAACTTGACTAATGCATGGAATAATAATGCAAAACAAAATGTACTTAGAACAAAATGTATTGAAACAAGAAAGTGAACACAATATTTACATATAGTCTTTTGTATATTCCTGGGAAGACAGTTCCTGGAGAATGTGTTGACTAAGTCGCAGTCGAGCAGAGTCTTTAGTGAATCTCTTGATTCGCCTCTCTGTTTTCCCGGTACCAACCATATTTATATAGTCTGTACTCCACTATGCAAATTAGCTGGATCCTACCACAACAGATCTATATAAATAATATGCAATATTTTTATTTATTTTCTAACTTTTCTATAGAAACATATCAAAATATGCAATATTTTTATTTATTTTCTAAATTTTCCATTAAAAAATATGAAAATATGCAATATTTTTATTGATTTTCTAACATTTCCATTGAAAAATATCAAAATACGCAATATTTTTATTTATTTTCTAACTTTTCTATAGAAACATATCAAAATATGTAATATTTTTACTTATTTTCTATCTTTTCCATTGAAAAATATCAAAATATACAATATTTTTATTTATTTTCTAACATTTCCATTGAAAATTTTTGAAAATGAGAAAATAAGCAATATTTTTATTTATTTTCCAACTTTTCCATGGTAAAATATCACAATATGCAAATTTTTATTTATTTTCTAACATTTCCATTGAAAAATATCAAAATATGCAAAATTTTTATTTATTTTCTAACTTTTCCGTTGAAATATATCAAAATATGCAATATTTTTATATATTTTCTAACTTTTCTATACAAACATACCAAAATATGCAATATTTTGATTTATTTTCTAACTTTTCCATTGAAAAATATCAAAATATGCAATATTTTCATTTATTTTCTAACTTTTCCATTGAAAAATATAAAAATATGCAATATTTTTTTGATTTCCTAACTTTTCCATTGAAAAATATCAAAATATGCAATATTTTTATTGATTTTCTAACTTTTCCATTGTAAAATATCAAAATATGCAATATTTTCATTTATTTCCTAACTTTTTACAGGAAAATATCAAAATATGCAATATTTTAAATTATTTTCTAACTTTTCCAGGGAAAAATATCACAATACCCAATATTTTTATTTGTTTTCTATGGAATCATATGAAAAGATGTAATATTTATTACTTATTTTCTACCTTTTCATTGAAAAATATCAAAATATGCAATATGTTTATTTATTTTCTAACTTTTCCATTGAAAAATATGTAAATATGCAATATTCTTATTTATTTTCTAACATTTCCTTTGAAAAATATGAAAATATGCAATATTTTCATTTATTTTCTAACATTTCCACTGAAAAATATCAAAATATGCAATATTTTTATTTATTTTGTAACTTTTCCGTTGAAAAATATCAAAATATGTAATATTTTTATGTATTTTCTAACTTTTCCATTTTCGATATATTTTCTAACTTTTTTATTGAAAATTAGCAAAATATGCAATATTTTTAATTATTTTCCAACTTTTCCATTGTAAAATCTCAAAATATGCAAATTTTTATTTATTTTCTAACATTTCCATTCAAACATATCAAAATATGCAATATTTTTATTTATTTTCTAACATTTCCCTTGAAAAATATCAAAATATGCAATATTTTTATTTATTTTCTAACTTTTCCTTTGAAAAATAACAAAATATGCAATATTTTTATTTATTTTCTAAATTTCCATTGAGAAAATGCAATATTATTAATTATTTTCTAACTATTCCACTGAAAAATAACAAAATATGCAATAATTTTATTTACTTTCTATCTTTTCCATAGAAAAATATTAAAAATATGCAATATTTTTATTTATCTTCTAAATTTCCCTTTGAAAAATATAAAAATATGCAATATTTTTATTTATTTGTCAACTTTTCCTTTGTAAATGTTGAGTCTTGACTCAATGTTGAATCTCGCCTAATGCATGGAATAATAATGCAACACAAAATGTACTTAGAACAAGAATGTATTATAACAAGAAAGTGTACACAATAAGTACATACAGTATTTCTGTATATTTCTGGGAAGACGTTCCTGGAGAATGTGTTTACTAGTCGCAGTCGATCAGAGTCTCTAGTTGGATCTCGTGATTCCTCATCCCTCGTCTTCCGGTACCAACCACTATTTATATAGTTGGTAGTCACCTATGCAGATTAGGTGGATCCTACCACAACAACCCCCTCCCATGCCTTGGAATCCTTTTGGATTTCAAACTGGCTTCTATATGGGATGATGATTATGGTTATTTCTTTGTAGATCCCCTTTGCATAGTTCTTATGTTTTTTTTTTTCAATATCTTTTTCGTTTTGGATTCACGCCCAATGGGTCCGTGAACTTTCGTTTCCTACCGGATCTTCTCGGTTCAGGAGCACTCTGCGGAGGTTCTACTTGAAAAGTATCATACATTACATCAATGGGATCTTCCTCCTCATCCGGTATACTCTCTTCATGCTCTAGCACGTAGCATTTTTTGAGTTGGTTCTGGTGCCTCTTATGAGTATTCTTCGGCCCTTTTATTATGTAAATCAGGTCACCGATTCTCTTGTCCACTATGCCTCGCTCCCAGAACTCAATGTTGTTTCTATAGCACTTGAAAAATACCTTCTCTCCGGGGGTGTATCTTTTTCTAGCTGTATACATAGTGTTCTTTATTCTATTTCTTCCTGGCAAAAGCTTGTCAAACACTGACTTAACTTTCCTAGCGAACATTAGTTCAGCTGGTGCCATGTTTGATGGTGTTCTCTGGTTAGGCGTGATTCTGTATACTTGTAGGAATTGCTGAAGCGCCTTTTCCGTTGGAACTCCTGAGGCTTTCTTCAGAGCGCGCTTTAACGTATCTACAAATCTTTCTGCGAGTTCATTGGATCTCGGATGATACGGCGGCGTCGTTATGTGGTTAATTTGATATAACTCACAAAATTCCTTAAATTCGTCAGAAGTGAATTGTGTACCATTGTCACTCACAATACACTCTGGCACACCGAACCGTGCAAATAGTTCATGGAAAAAAGTTGTTGTGGTATTGGACGTAGGCTTTTTGCAGCGTAGTACTTCCGGCCATTTTGTAAAGCTATCTACCACTATTAAGTAGTAATAATCTTCTACTGGACCAGCGAAATCAATGTGTAATCTTTCCCACGGATGATCCGTCTTTGGCCATGGTTTGTGTACTATAGGTGGTGCCTTAGCTGCTAACGCACACCCTTTACATCGATGAACCATGTTTTCGATATCCACATCCATTCCTTTCCAATATACAAAGCTTCGCATTAAGCTTTTTGTTCTATTAATCCCCGGGTGACCCATATGAAAGTCCCGTAGGATTCTTTTCTGCAACTTTTTTGGTACTACTAATTTCTCTACACTTGCGAAAGGCACGTTACGTTTCTTTTTAAATATAGGCATAGTATTTTCTTTTAATTCAAATTTAGCTTCAAACTTGTTACATCTTCCAAGACCAGGTGTAAAGGTTTCCGGAAACTTTTTCTTTAATTCAACTTTAATGTCCTGTCTTGATTGCGTATTACTTTCTACTTTTCTGCAGAATGAGTTTAACGGTTTATCCCACAATTCGAATGTTTCAATAAAATCTGTACCCAACAAGTTTTCTCCATTTCTCAGAATGAAAACTTTTATTTTTTTAACGATCCCATTCACTTTCATTGGAAGTACAACCTCGCCTTCGAAGTTAATTTGCTTTCCAGCGAGTTTCGTTGACTTCATTATTGTAGGCCTTTTTAAAATTTTCCATGTTTTATCGTTCATTATTGTTAAATCTGACCCCGAATCGAGTTGAAATTTAATATTCTTTTTGAATATTTCAGTCGTCACATATTTCCTCAAATCTCTATCTGATTTGATATTCGAATTTGTTTGTCTAATTCGGCCCTTGAATTTTTTCGTTTTACAACACGATCCTTTGTGACCATTCTTTTGGTACACGAAACATTTCTTATTTCTATATGGGCAATTTACCTCCCAATGTCTTTTGTTACAACGTCTGCAATTATATAGTGGGACTTTTTTATTTTCGTTCTTTTTATTTTCTTGTCTATTATTAAAATACGCTGAATTTTTTCTCCAATTTTTCTCTAATGGGTACTATGACTGCTTTTTTATTTTTTTAATATAAGCAATACCAGCTTCTTCGATTTTTTGCGACTCATTTTTAACTTTACGGCCCGTTGACACTCCTCTGCTAACTTTTGCAGGGTAAGGCCTTGTTCAGATTCGAGTTTAGACAAAACTCTACGTCTTATTTCGGCACTCTTACTGGATACCAGTCCTTGAGCAAAAATTAAGCACTTGAATTCTTCAACCGTAATCTCTGCCAATCTGAAATTGTCACAATGTCTATTCACTATAGATGCATAATCCTGATCGTCGGATTTAGAGACATTCATGCATAACCATCGCTTATGCCAAAGCGACATATTTGCTCCAAACAGCTCTTTTAGCAATTTCACTGTTTCCGAGAATTCCAATTCAGTTGTTTTTCTCGGTAGAATAAAATCTACAAATTTGCTATGTTCTGCTGTACCTAGCTTTCTTAGTAATAGACTGACTTTTCTTGAATTCGACCAGTTTTCACAGTCTGTGTAGAAAATATCTTCATATCGTTTAAAGTACGCTTCAAACGTTTTTTCTTCGTCTGGCACATAGTTGAAAGTTTCCAGCGAATTAAATATGGTGTTATTATAGTATGAAGAATTTCCCTCATTTGCCTGATAGTTGTTTAATTTCCCCAGTGTTAACTTTTGAATTTCTAAAAGTTTATCCTCTTGACGTTCTTGATATTTTTGCATTGCTATCAGTTGTTCTTGCCGTATTTTTTCTTGATATTTTTGCTGTGCTATCTGTTGTTCTTGATATTTTTGCTGTGCTATCTGTTGGGATTTGAATAATTCCGATATGACTTTGGATAGTTCTTCCATTTTTATTCTAACATTTCTCAGCTTATATGATATTCGTGGATACACAAATTAAAAGTATATTCCTTGTTGCATGCGCACTTGATAGTGCGCATGCAACAAGGAATATACTTTTAATTTGTGTATCCACGAATATCATATAAGCTGACCAAAAAATCGAAACAACGTACGACTTTTCTATTTTATGTCTTGCTTTTACATTCACGCCCGTGCTAATCAACTTTGGTATTTTTTTTTCGTGAACAGAAAGCGTCGGACTTTTTTTTTTCGTTTTCGACTTCTGTTCGCGTATTTCAATGACAACGTCTGATTTTCTTATCAGAGGTAATTCGTCACTATATTGTTGAACAAATAATTTAAAAAAAATAATTTTTTAAAGTTTGTTACCTTTCAAAGTCGACACGGTGTATTTGTGCTCCTTTTAAATCCATGCATGTTTTTGTAGTCGGCCAATTTTTCTTTTTAGCGGGTGTCTCGTTGTAGATAATTTTTTAATTTAAAATTACCGTTATTCGTTTACGACACCTTCCAATTTTTCTGAGTGAACGTTCCTTTATGCTTAGTCGTCTTTTAACGAGTTCTACATATCCAGAAGTTCAGAATCCTTCGTCGTTACGTTAACGTTGGACTTTGAATTAATAGTTTTTTTTTTTTCAGCCTGGGTTCTTCAATGACTTGTCCCAATTGTTGAAAACTCTCACTATTAATTCTTTCTTCTTTCCGTATGGTTCGTTCTACTTCTTTGCCATTGTTGAAACTTGGCGTATGGTTCGTTCTACTTTGTGGCCATTGTTGAAACTTGACGTATGGTTCGATCTACTTCGTCGCCATTGTTGAAACTTGACGTTTGGTTCGTTCTACTTCGTCGCCATTGTTGAGTCTTGACTCAATGTTGAAACTCGCCTAATGCATGGAATAATAATGCAACACAAAATGTACTTAGAACAAGAATGTATTATAACAAGAAAGTGTACACAATAAGTACATACAGTATTTCTGTATATTTCTGGGAAGACGTTCCTGGAGAATGTGTTTACTAGTCGCAGTCGACCAGAGTCTCTAGTTGGATCTCGTGATTCCTCATCCCTCGTCTTCCGGTACCAACCACTATTTATATAGTTGGTAGTCACCTATGCAGATTAGGTGGATCCTACCACAACAGTAAAATATCAAAATAGGCAAATTTTTATTTATTTTCTATCTTTTCCATTGAAATATATCAAAAGATGTAAAATTTTTAATTATTTTCTAACTTTTATATACAAATATATCAAAATATGCAATATTTTTATTTATTTTCTAACTTTTCCACTGAAAATTATCAAAATATGCAATATTTTTTATTTATTTTCTAACTTCTCCATTGAAAAATATATATACAATATTTTTATGGATTTTTTAACTTTTCTACTGGAAAATATCAAAATATGCAATATTTTTAATTATTTTCTAACTTTTCCAGTGAAAATATCAAAATAGGCAATATTTTTATTTATTTTCAAACTTTTCTATAAAAACATATCAAAATATGCAATATTTATATATAATTTCTAACTTTTCCATTTAAAAATATCAAAACATGCAATATTTTTTTGATTTCCTAACTTCTCCATTGAAAAATATCCAAATATACAATATTTTTATGGATTTTTTAACTTTTTCATTGAAAAACCTCAAAATATGCAATATTTTTATTTATTTTTTAACTTTTCTACTGGAAAATATCAAAATATGCAATAATTCTAATTATTTTCTAACTGTCCATTGAAAAATATCAAAATATGCAATATTTTTATTGATTTTCTAACTTTTCCATTGAAAAAAATCAAAATATGCAATATTCTTATTTATTTTCTAACATTTCCCATCAAAAATATGCAATATTTTTCTTTATTTTCTTACTTTTCCTTTGAAAAATATCAAAATATGCAATGTTTTTATGTATTTTCCATTGAAAAATTTTAAAATTTGCAATATTTTCTTTATTTCTAACTTTTCTACTGGAAAATCTCAAAATATGCAATATTTTTAATTATTTTGTAACTTTTCCATTGAAAAATATCAAAATACGCAATATTTTTATTTATTTTCTAACTTTTTTATAGAAACATATCAAAATACGCAATATTTTTACTTATTTTCTACATTTTCCCTTGAAAAATATCAAAATATGCAATATTTTCATTTATTTTCCAAACTGTCCTTTGAAAAATATCAAATTATGCAATATTTTTATTTATTTTCTAACTTTTTCACTGAAAAACATCAAAATATGCAATATTTTTATTTATTTTCCAACTTTTCCTTTGAAAAATATCAAAATATGCAATATTTTTATTTATTTTCTAACTTTTCCTTTGAAAAATATCAAAATATGCAATATTTTTATTCATTTTCTAAGATTTCCATTGAAAAACTTCAAATATGTAACATTTTCATTTATTTTCTTAATTTTCTACTGAAAAATATGAAAATATTCAATATTTTTATATATTTTCTAACTTTTCCATTGAAAAATATCAAAACACAATATTTTCATGGATTTTCTAACTTTTTCATTGAAAAATATGAAACTTTTCAATATTTTCATTTATTTTCTAACTTTTCTACTGGAAAATATAAAAATATGCAATATTTTTAATTATTTTCTAACTTTTCCATTGAAAAATATCAAAATACGCAATATTTTTATTTATTTTCTAACTTTTATATAGAAAAATATCAAAATATGCAATATTTTCATTTATTTTCTAACATTTCCACTGAAAAATATCAAAATATGCAATATTTGGATTTTCTAACTTTTTCATTGAAAAATCTTAAAATATGCAATATTTTTATTTATTTTCTAACTTCTCCATTGAAAAATCTCAAAATATGCAATATTTTTGTGATTTCCTAAATTTTCCATTGAAAAAAATCAATATATACATTATTTTTATGTATTTTCTAACTTTTCCATTGAAAAATATGAAAATTTGCAATATTTTTATTTATTTTCTAACTTTTCCATTGAAAAACATCAAATTCTGCAATATTTTTATTTATTTTCTAAATTTCCAATGAAAAATATGAAAATATGCAATATTTTTATTTACTTTCCAAATTGTATTTTGAAAACCATCACAATATGCAATATTTTTATTTATTTTCTAACTTTTCTATAGAAACATATCAAAATATGCAATATTTTAACTAATTTTCTACATTCTCTATTGAAAAATATCAACATATGCAACATTTTTATTGATTTTCTATCTTTTACATTGAAAAATACCAAATATGCAATATTCTTATTTATTTTCTAAATTTCCAATGAAAAATATGAAAATATACAATATTTTTATTTATTTTCTAAATTTTCTACTGGAAAATGTCAAAATATGCAATATTTTTAATTATTTTCTAAATTTTCCAGTAAAAATATCAAAATACGCAATATTTTTATTTATTTTCTAACTTTTCTATAGAAACATATCAAAATATGCAATATTTTTACTAATTTTCTACATTTTCTATTGAAAAATATCAAAATATGCAACATTTTTTTGATTTTCTATCTTTTACATTGAAAAATATCAAAATATGCAATATTTTTATTTATTTTCTAACTTTTCCATTGAAAAATATGAAAATATGCAATATTTTCATTTATTTTCTAACTTTTCCACTGAAAAATCAAAATATACAATTTTTTATTATTTTTTACCTTTTCCATTGAAAAATATCAAAATATGCAATATTCTAATTTATTTTCTAACTTTTCTACAGAAAAATATCAAAATAATCAATATTTTTATTTATTTTCCAACTCATTATATGCAATATTTTCCGACTCATTATATGCAATATTTTTATTGATTTCCTAAGTTTTCCATTGAAAAACATCAAAATATGCAATATTTTTATTTATTTTCTAACTTTTCTATTATCGATAGATTTTCTAACTTTTTCATTGCAAAATAGCAAAATATGCAATATTTTTATTGATTTACAAACTTTTTGATTGAAAAATATCAAAATATGCAATATTTTTATTTCTTTTCTAACTTTTCTATTGAAAAATATCAAATATGCAATATTTTTATTTATTTTCTAACTTTTCCACTGAAAAAAATCAAAATATGCAATATTTTTAATTATTTTCTAGCTTTTCCAGTGAAAAATATCAAAATATGCAATATTTGTATTTATTTTCTAACTTTCTATAGAAACATATCAAAATATGCAATATTTTTACTTATTTTCTACCTTTTCCATTGAAAGATATCAAAATATGCAATATTTTTATTGATTTTCTAACTTTTCCATTGAAAAATATCAAAATATGCAATATTTTTATAGATTTTCTAACTTTTCCATTGAAAAATATCAAAATATGCAATATTCTTATTTATTTTCTAATTTTTCTACAGAAAAATATGAAAACATGCTATATTTTTATTTATTTTCTAACTTTTCCAGTGAAAAATATCAAAATAATCAATATTTTTATTTATTTTCTAACTTTTCTATTGAAACATATCAACATATGCAATATTTTTATTTATTTTCTAACTTTTCCATTCACAAATATTAAAATATCCAATATTTTTATTTATTTTCTCAGTTTTCCATTGAAAAATATGAAAATATTGCATATTTTCATATTTTTCAATGGAAAAACTTTAACATTGAAAAACATCAAATTCTGCAATATTTTTATTTATTTTCTAAATTTCCAATGAAAAATATGGAAATATGCAATATTTTTATTTACTTTCCAAATTGTATTTTGAAAACCATCACAATATGCAATATTTTTATTTATTTTCTAACTTTTCCATTGAAAAATATGAAAATATGCAATATTTTCATTTATTTTCTAACTTTTCCACTGAAAAAAATCAAAATATGCAATATTTTTAATTATTTTCTAGCTTTTCCAGTGAAAAATATCAAAATATGCAATATTTGTATTTATTTTCTAACTTTCTATAGAAACATATCAAAATATGCAATATTTTTACTTATTTTCTACCTTTTCCATTGAAAGATATCAAAATATGCAATATTTTTATTGATTTTCAAACTTTTCCATTGAAAAATATCAAAATATGCAATATTTTTATTGATTTTCTAACTTTTCTATAGAAACATATCAACATATACAATATTTTTATTTATTTTCTAACTTTTCCATTCAAAAATATTAAAATATCCAATATTTTTATTTCTTTTCTCAGTTTTACATTGAAAAACATCAAAATATGCAATATTTTCATTTATTTTCTAACTTTTCCATTATCGATAGATTTTCTAACTTTTTCATTGAAAAACATCAAAATAGCAATATTTTTATTTATTTTCTAAATTTCCAATGAAAAATATGAAAATATACAATATTTTTATTTATTTTCTAAATTTTCCATTGAAAGATATCAAAATATGCAACATTTTTATTGATTTTCTAACTTTTCTATAGAAACATATCAAAATATGCAATATTTTTATTTATTTTCTAACTTTTCCTTTGAAAAATATCAAAATATGCAATATTTTCATTTATTTTCTAACATTTCCACTGAAAAATATCAAAATATGCAATATTTGGATTTCTTTTCTAACTTCTCCATTGAAAAATATCAAAATGTACAATCTTTTTATGGATTTTCTACCATTTCCATTGAAAAATCTCAAAATATGCAATATTTTTCCATTGAAAAAAATCAATATATACATTATTTTTATGTATTTTCTCACTTTTCCATTGAAAAATATGAAAATTTGCAATATTTTTATTTATTTTCTAACTTTTCCATTATCGATAGATTTTCTAACTTTTTCATTGAAAAACATCAAAATCTGCAATATTTTTATTTATTTTCTAAATTTCCAATGAAAAATATGAAAATATACAATATTTTTATTTATTTTCTAAATTTTCTACTGGAAAATGTCAAAATATGCAATATTTTTAATTATTTTCTAAATTTTCCAGTAAAAAAATCAAAATACGCAATATTTTTATTTATTTTCTAACTTTTCCATTTTCGATAGATTTTCTAACTTTTCTATAGAAACATATCAAAATATGAAATATTTTTACTAATTTTCTACATTTTCTATTGAAAAATATCAAAATATGCAACATTTTTATTGATTTTCTATCTTTTACATTGAAAAATATCAAAATATGCAATATTTTTATTTATTTTCTAACTTTTCCATTGAAAAATATCAAAATATGCAATATTCTTATTTATTTTCTAACATTTTCCTTGAAAAATATCAAAATATGCAATATTTTTATTTATTTTCTAACTTTTCCATTGAAAAATATGAAAATATGCAATATTTTCATTTATTTTCTAACTTTTCCACTGAAAAAATCAAAATATACAATTTTTTTATTATTTTTTAGCTTTTCCAGTGAAAAATATCAAAATACGCAATATTTGTATTTATTTTCTAACTTTCTATATAAATATATCAAAATATGCGATATTTTTACTTATTTCCTACCTTTTCCATTGAAAAATATCAAAATATGCAATATTCTAATTTATTTTTTAACTTTTCTACAGAAAAATATCAAAATAATCAATATTTTTATTTATTTTCCAACTCATTATATGCAATATTTTATGACTCATTTTATTACTATATTTTTATTTATTTTCTAAGTTTTCCATTGAAAAACATCAAAATATGCAATATTTTTATTTATTTTCTAACTTTTCTATTATCGACAGATTTTCTAACTTTTTCATTGCAAATTAGCAAAATATGCAATATTTTTATTGATTTACAAACTTTTTGATTGAAAAATATCAAAATATGCAATATTTTTATTTCTTTTCTAACTTTTCTATTGAAAAATATCAAATATGCAATATTTTTATTTATTTTCTAACTTTTCCATTGAAAAATATCAAAATATGCAATATTTTTAATTATCTTCTGAGTTTTCCATTGAAAAATATTAAAATATAATATTTTTATTTATTTTCTAAATGTTCCTTTGAAAAATGTCAAAGTATGCAAAATTTTTATTTATTTTCTAAATTTCCATTTGAAAAATATGAAAATATGCAATATATTTATTTACTTTCTCACTTTTCCAGTGCAATATATCAGTGCAATATATCATAATCTGCCTATATTATTATTTATTTTCTAACTTTTCCACAGAAAAATATCAAAACATGAAATATTTTTATTTATTTTCTAACTTTTTCATTCAAAAATATCAATATAAGCAATATTTTTATTTACTTTCTAACTTTTCCATTTTCGATATATTGTCTAGCTTTTTCATAGAAAATTAGCAAAATATGCTATATTTCTTTTTATTTGATAATTTTTATTTATTCTCTAACTTTTCCATTGAAAAATATCAAAATATGCTATATTTTTATATATTATTTCTAACTTTTTCATTGAAAAATATCTAAATATGCAATATTTTCATTTATTTTCTAACTTTTCCATTAAAAAATATCAAAATATGCAATATTTTCATTGATTTTCTAACTTTTCCATAGAAAATATATAAAAATATTACATATTTTGAGATTTTTCAAAATTTTCCATTGAAAAATGTCAAAATATGCAATATTTTTAATTATTTTCTAAATTTTCCAGTGAAAAATATCAAAATATCCAATATTTTAATTTATTTTCTAGGTTTTCCATTGAAAACCATCAAAATAGCAATATTTTTATTTATTTTCTAACTTTTCCATTTTCGATAGATTTTCTAACTTTTTTATTGAATATTAGCAAAAATATACAATATTTTTTTTTATTTTCCAACTTTTCCATTGTAAAACATCAAAATATGTAATATTTTTATTTATTTTCTAACTTTTCTATTGAAAAATAGTAAAATATGCAATATTTTTATTTATTTTCTAACTTTTCCATTGAAAAATAACAAAATATGCAATATTTTTATTTATTTTCTAACTTTTCCATTGAAAAATAACAAAATATGCAATATTTTCATATATTTTCTAACTTTTCCATGGAAAAGTTTTGAAAATTAGAAAATATGTATAATTTTTATTTATTTTCCAACTTTTCCATTGTAAAATATCAAAATATGCAAATTTTTATTTATTTTCTAACATTTCCATTGAAAAGTATCAAAATATGCAAATATTTTTAATTATTTTCTAACTTTTTCATTAAAAATAAGCAAAATATGTTATATTTTTATTTATTTTCTAACTTTGGATTGTAAAATATCAAAATATGCAAATTTTAATTCATTCTCTAACATTTCCATATGTAATATATCAAAATATGCAATATTTTTATTTTCTTTCCAACTTTTCCATTAAAAAATGTACAAGTATGCAATATTTTTTTTCATTTTCTAACTTTTACATTGAAAAACACCAAAATTTGCAATATTATTATTTATTTTCTAACTTTTCCATTGAAAAATATCAAAATATGCAATATTCTTATTTATTTTCTAACATTTTCCTTGAAAAATATCAAAATATGCAATATTTTTATTTATTTTCTAACTTTTCTATTGAAAAATATCAAATATGCAATATTTTTATTTATTTTCTAACTTTTCCATTGAAAAATATCAAAATATGCAATATTTTTAATTATCTTCTGAGTTTTCCATTGAAAAATATTAAAATATAATATTTTTATTTATTTTCTAAATGTTCCTTTGAAAAATGTCAAAGTATGCAAAATTTTTATTTATTTTCTAAATTTCCATTTGAAAAATATGAAAATATGCAATATATTTATTTACTTTCTCACTTTTCCAGTGCAATATATCAGTGCAATATATCATAATCTGCCTATATTATTATTTATTTTCTAACTTTTCCACAGAAAAATATCAAAACATGAAATATTTTTATTTATTTTCTAACTTTTTCATTCAAAAATATCAATATAAGCAATATTTTTATTTACTTTCTAACTTTTCCATTTTCGATATATTGTCTAGCTTTTTCATAGAAAATTAGCAAAATATGCTATATTTCTTTTTATTTGATAATTTTTATTTATTCTCTAACTTTTCCATTGAAAAATATCAAAATATGCTATATTTTTATCTATTATTTCTAACTTTTTCATTGAAAAATATCTAAATATGCAATATTTTCATTTATTTTCTAACTTTTCCATTAAAAAATATCAAAATATGCAATATTTTCATTGATTTTCTAACTTTTCCATAGAAAATATATAAAAATATTACATATTTTGAGATTTTTCAAAATTTTCCATTGAAAAATGTCAAAATATGCAATATTTTTAATTATTTTCTAAATTTTCCAGTGAAAAATATCAAAATATCCAATATTTTAATTTATTTTCTAGGTTTTCCATTGAAAACCATCAAAATAGCAATATTTTTATTTATTTTCTAACTTTTCCATTTTCGATAGATTTTCTAACTTTTTTATTGAATATTAGCAAAAATATACAATATTTTTTTTTATTTTCCAACTTTTCCATTGTAAAACATCAAAATATGTAATATTTTTATTTATTTTCTAACTTTTCTATTGAAAAATAGTAAAATATGCAATATTTTTATTTATTTTCTAACTTTTCCATTGAAAAATAACAAAATATGCAATATTTTTATTTATTTTCTAACTTTTCCATTGAAAAATAACAAAATATGCAATATTTTCATATAATTTCTAACTTTTCCATGGAAAAGTTTTGAAAATTAGAAAATATGTATAATTTTTATTTATTTTCCAACTTTTCCATTGTAAAATATCAAAATATGCAAATTTTTATTTATTTTCTAACATTTCCATTGAAAAGTATCAAAATATGCAAATATTTTTAATTATTTTCTAACTTTTTCATTAAAAATAAGCAAAATATGTTATATTTTTATTTATTTTCTAACTTTGGATTGTAAAATATCAAAATATGCAAATTTTAATTCATTCTCTAACATTTCCATATGTAATATATCAAAATATGCAATATTTTTATTTTCTTTCCAACTTTTCCATTAAAAAATGTACAAGTATGCAATATTTTTTTTCATTTTCTAACTTTTACATTGAAAAACACCAAAATTTGCAATATTATTATTTATTTTCAAACTTTTACATTGAAAAATATCAAAATATGCAATATTTTTAATTGTTTTCTAAATCTTCCTGTGAAAATATCAAAATATGCAATATTTTTATTTATTTTCTGAATTTTCCTTTGAAAAATATCAAAATATACAATATTTTTATTTATTTTCAAGCTTTTCCATTGAAAAATATTAAAGTATGCAATATTTTTATTTATTTTCTAACTTTTATATTGAAAAACATCAAAATATGCAATGTTTTTATTTATTTTCTAACTTTCCCATTTTCGATATATTTTCTAACTTTTTCATTGAAAATTAGCAAAATATGCTATATTTTTAATTATTTTCTAACTTTTTCATTGTAAAATATCAAAATATGCAAATTTTTATTTATTTTCTAACTTTTTTATAGAAACATATCAAAATATGCAATATCTTTATCTATTTTCTTACTTTTCCATTGAAAAATATCAAAATATGCAATATTTTTATATATTTTCTAACTTTTCTATTAAAAAATATACAATATTTTTATTTATTTTCTAAGTTATCCATTGAAAAACATCAAAATATGCAATATTTTTATTTATTTTCTCACTTTTCCATTTTCGATAGATTTTCTAACTTTTCCATTGAAAAATATCAAAATACGCAATAATTTATTTATTTTCTAACTTTGGTATTGAAAAATATGAAATATGCAATATTTTTATTTATTTTCTAACGTTTCCATTGAAAAATATGAAAATATGCAATATTTTCATGTATTTTCTAAATTTTCCATTGAAAAATATCAAAATATCCAATATTTTATGATATTTTCTAACTTTCACATTGAAAAATATCAAAATATGCAATATTTTTATTTATTTTCTAACTTTTCCATTGAAAAATATCAAAATATGCAATATTTTTGTTTATTTTTTAACTTTTACATTGTAAAATATCAAAATATGCAATATTTTTATTTATTTTCTAACTTTTCCTTTAAAAAACCTCAAAATATGCAACATTTTCATTTATTTTCTAACTTTTCTACTGAAAAATATGAAAATATGCTATATTTTTATATATTTTCTAACTTTTCCATTGAAAAATATCAAAATATGCAATATTTTTAATTATTTTCTAAATTTTCCATTGACAAATATCAAAATATCCAATATTTTTATATATTTTCTAACTTTTCCATTGAAAAATATCAAAATACGCAATAATTTATTTATTTTCTAACTTTTGTATTGAAAAATATCAAAATATGCAATATTTTTATTTATTTTCTAACTTTTCCATTGAAAAATATGAAAATATGCAATATTTTCATGTATTTTCTAAATTTTCCATTGAAAAATATCAAAATATGAAATATTTTATGATATTTTCTAACTTTCACATTGAAAAATATCAAAATATGCAATATTTTTATTCATTTTCTAACTTTTCCATTGAAAAATCTCGAAATATGCAATATTTTTAATTATTTTCTAAATTTTCCAGTGAGAAATATCAAAATATCCAATATTTTTATTTATTTTCTAAATTTTCCACTGTAATATATCAAAATATGCAATATATTTATTTATTTTCCATTAAAAAATGTTCAAGTATGCAATATATTTATTCATTTTCTAACTTTTACATTGAAAAATTTGAAAATATGCAATATTTTCATTTATTTTCTAACTTTTACATTGAAAAATATCAAGATATCCAATATTTTATGTTATTTTCTAACTTTAACATTGAAAAACATCAAATTCTGCAATATTTTTATTTATTTTCTAAATTTCCAATGAAAAATATGAAAATATGCAATATTTTTATTTACTTTCCAAATTGTATTTTGAAAACCATCACAATATGCAATATTTTTATTTATTTTCTAACTTTTCCATTGAAAAATATGAAAATATGCAATATTTTCATTTATTTTCTAACTTTTCCACTGAAAAAAATCAAAATATGCAATATTTTTAATTATTTTCTAGCTTTTCCAGTGAAAAATATCAAAATATGCAATATTTGTATTTATTTTCTAACTTTCTATAGAAACATATCAAAATATGCAATATTTTTACTTATTTTCTACCTTTTCCATTGAAAGATATCAAAATATGCAATATTTTTATTGATTTTCTAACTTTTCCATTGAAAAATATCAAAATATGCAATATTTTTATTGATTTTCTAACTTTTCTATAGAAACATATCAACATATACAATATTTTTATTTATTTTCTAACTTTTCCATTCAAAAATATTAAAATATCCAATATTTTTATTTCTTTTCTCAGTTTTACATTGAAAAACATCAAAATATGCAATATTTTCATTTATTTTCTAACTTTTCCATTATCGATAGATTTTCTAACTTTTTCATTGAAAAACATCAAAATAGCAATATTTTTATTTATTTTCTAAATTTCCAATGAAAAATATGAAAATATACAATATTTTTATTTATTTTCTAAATTTTCCATTGAAAGATATCAAAATATGCAACATTTTTATTGATTTTCTAACTTTTCTATAGAAACATATCAAAATATGCAATATTTTTATTTATTTTCTAACTTTTCCTTTGAAAAATATCAAAATATGCAATATTTTCATTTATTTTCTAACATTTCCACTGAAAAATATCAAAATATGCAATATTTGGATTTCTTTTCTAACTTCTCCATTGAAAAATATCAAAATGTACAATCTTTTTATGGATTTTCTACCATTTCCATTGAAAAATCTCAAAATATGCAATATTTTTCCATTGAAAAAAATCAATATATACATTATTTTTATGTATTTTCTAACTTTTCCATTGAAAAATATGAAAATTTGCAATATTTTTATTTATTTTCTAACTTTTCCATTATCGATAGATTTTCTAACTTTTTCATTGAAAAACATCAAAATCTGCAATATTTTTTTTTATTTTCTAAATTTCCAATGAAAAATATGAAAATATACAATATTTTTATTTATTTTCTAAATTTTCTACTGGAAAATGTCAAAATATGCAATATTTTTAATTATTTTCTAAATTTTCCAGTAAAAAAATCAAAATACGCAATATTTTTATTTATTTTCTAACTTTTCCATTTTCGATAGATTTTCTAACTTTTCTATAGAAACATATCAAAATATGAAATATTTTTACTAATTTTCTACATTTTCTATTGAAAAATATCAAAATATGCAACATTTTTATTGATTTTCTATCTTTTACATTGAAAAATATCAAAATATGCAATATTTTTATTTATTTTCTAACTTTTCCATTGAAAAATATCAAAATATGCAATATTCTTATTTATTTTCTAACATTTTCCTTGAAAAATATCAAAATATGCAATATTTTTATTTATTTTCTAACTTTTCCACTGAAAAATATGAAAATATGCAATATTTTCATTTATTTTCTAACTTTTCCACTGAAAAAATCAAAATATACAATTTTTTTATTATTTTTTAGCTTTTCCAGTGAAAAATATCAAAATACGCAATATTTGTATTTATTTTCTAACTTTCTATATAAATATATCAAAATATGCGATATTTTTACTTATTTCCTACCTTTTCCATTGAAAAATATCAAAATATGCAATATTCTAATTTATTTTCTAACTTTTCTACAGAAAAATATCAAAATAATCAATATTTTTATTTATTTTCCAACTCATTATATGCAATATTTTCCGACTCATTATATGCAATATTTTTATTTATTTTCTAAGTTTTCCATTGAAAAATATCAAAATATGCAATATTTTTATTTATTTTCTAACTTTTCTATTATCGATAGATTTTCTAACTTTTTCATTGCAAATTAGCAAAATATGCAATATTTTTATTGATTTACAAACTTTTTGATTGAAAAATATCAAAATATGCAATATTTTTATTTCTTTTCTAACTTTTCTATTGAAAAATATCAAATATGCAATATTTTTATTTATTATCTAACTTTTCCATTGAAAAATATCAAAATATGCAATATTTTTAATTATCTTCTGAATTTTCCATTGAAAAATATTAAAATATAATATTTTTATTTATTTTCTAAATGTTCCTTTGAAAAATGTCAAAATATGCAAATTTTTATTTATTTTCTAAATTTCCATTTGAAAAATATGAAAATATACAATATATTTATTTACTTTCTCACTTTTCCAGTGCAATATATCAGTGCAATATATCATAATCTGCCTATATTATTATTTATTTTCTAACTTTTCCACAGAAAAATATCAAAATATGAAATATTTTTATTTATTTTCTAACTTTTTCATTCAAAAATATCAATATAAGCAATATTTTTATTTACTTTCTAACTTTTCCATTTTCGATATATTGTCTAGCTTTTTCATAGAAAATTAGCAAAATATGCTATATTTCTTTTTATTTGATAATTTTTATTTATTCTCTAACTTTTCCATTGAAAAATATCAAAATATGCTATATTTTTATCTATTATTTCTAACTTTTCCATTGAAAAATATCAAAATATGCAATATTTTTATTGATTTTCTAACTTTTCCATAGAAAATATATAAAAATATTACATATTTTGAGATTTTTCAAAATTTTCCATTGAAAAATGTCAAAATATGCAATATTTTTAATTATTTTCTAAATTTTCCATTGAAAAATATCAAAATATCCAATATTTTAATTTATTTTCTAGGTTTTCCATTGAAAACCATCAAAATAGCAATATTTTTATTTATTTTCTAACTTTTCCATTTTCGATAGATTTTCTAACTTTTTTATTGAATATTAGCAAAAATATGCAATATTTTTTTTTATTTTCCAACTTTTCCATTGTAAAACATCAAAATATGTAATATTTTTATTTATTTTCTAACTTTTCTATTGAAAAATAGTAAAATATGCAATATTTTTATTTATTTTCTAACTTTTCCATTGAAAAATAACAAAATATGCAATATTTTTATTTATTTTCTAACTTTTCCATTGAAAAATAACAAAATATGCAATATTTTCATATATTTTCTAACTTTTCCATGGAAAAGTTTTGAAAATTAGAAAATATGTATTATTTTTATTTATTTTCCAACCTTTCCATTGTAAAATATCAAAATATGCAAATTTTTATTTATTTTCTAACATTTCCATTGAAAAGTATCAAAATATGCAAATATTTTTAATTATTTTCTAACTTTTTCATTAAAAATAAGCAAAATATGTTATATTTTTAATTATTTTCTAACTTTGGATTGTAAAATATCAAAATATGCAAATTTTAATTCATTCTCTAACATTTCCATATGTAATATATCAAAATATGCAATATTTTTATTTATTTTCTAACTTTTCCACAGAAAAATATCAAAATATGAAATATTTTTATTTATTTTCTAACTTTTTCATTCAAAAATATCAATATAAGCAATATTTTTATTTACTTTCTAACTTTTCCATTTTCGATATATTGTCTAGCTTTTTCATAGAAAATTAGCAAAATATGCTATATTTCTTTTTATTTGATAATTTTTATTTATTCTCTAACTTTTCCATTGAAAAATATCAAAATATGCTATATTTTTATCTATTATTTCTAACTTTTCCATTGAAAAATATCTAAATATGCAATATTTTCATTTATTTTCTAACTTTTCCATTGAAAAATATCAAAATATGCAATATTTTTATTGATTTTCTAACTTTTCCATAGAAAATATATAAAAATATTACATATTTTGAGATTTTTCAAAATTTTCCATTGAAAAATGTCAAAATATGCAATATTTTTAATTATTTTCTAAATTTTCCAGAGAAAAATATCAAAATATCCAATATTTTAATTTATTTTCTAGGTTTTCCATTGAAAACCATCAAAATAGCAATATTTTTATTTATTTTCTAACTTTTCCATTTTCGATAGATTTTCTAACTTTTTTATTGAATATTAGCAAAAATATGCAATATTTTTTTTTATTTTCCAACTTTTCCATTGTAAAACATCAAAATATGTAATATTTTTATTTATTTTCTATCTTTTCTATTGAAAAATAGTAAAATATGCAATATTTTTATTTATTTTCTAACTTTTCCATTGAAAAATAACAAAATATGCAATATTTTTATTTATTTTCTAACTTTTCCATTGAAAAATAACAAAATATGCAATATTTTCATATATTTTCTAACTTTTCCATGGAAAAGTTTTGAAAATTAGAAAATATGTATTATTTTTATTTATTTTCCAACTTTTCCATTGTAAAATATCAAAATATGCAAATTTTTATTTATTTCCTAACATTTCCATTGAAAAGTATCAAAATATGCAAATATTTTTAATTATTTTCTAACTTTTTCATTAAAAATAAGCAAAATATGTTATATTTTTATTTATTTTCTAACTTTGGATTGTAAAATATCAAAATATGCAAATTTTAATTCATTCTCTAACATTTCCATATGTAATATATCAAAATATGCAATATTTTTATTTATTTTCTAACTTTTCCATTAAAAAATGTACAAGTATGCAATATTTTTTTTCATTTTCTAACTTTTACATTGAAAAACATCAAAATTTGCAATATTATTATTTATTTTCTAACTTTTACATTGAAAAATATCAAAACATCCAATATTTTATGTTATTTTCTAACTTTTACATTGAAAAATATCAAAATATACAATATTTTTCATTGTTTTCTAAATCTTCCTGTGAAAATATCAAAATATGCAATATTTTTATTTATTTTCTAAATTTTCCTTTGAAAAATATCAAAATATGCAATATTTTTATTTATTTTCAAACTTTTCCATTGAAAAATATTAAAGTATGCAATATTTTTATTTATTTTCTAAATTTTATATTGAAAAACATCAAAATATGCAATGTTTTTATTTATTTTCTAACTTTCCCATTTTCGATATATTTTCTAACTTTTTCATTGAAAATTAGCAAAATATGCTATATTTTTAATTATTTTCTAAATTTTTCATTGTAAAATATCAAAATATGCAAATTTTTATTTATTTTCTAACTTTTTTATAGAAACATATCAAAATATGCAATATCTTTATTTATTTTCTTACTTTTCCATTGAAAAATATCAAAATATGCAATATTTTTATATATTTTCTAACTTTTCTATTAAAAAATATCAAAATATACAATATTTTTATTTATTTTCTCACTTTTCCATTTTCGATAGATTTTCTAACTTTTCCATTGAAAAATATCAAAATACGCAATAATTTATTTATTTTCTAACCTTTTTATGGAAAAATATGAAAATATGCAATATTTTTATTTATTTTCTAACGTTTCCATTGAAAAATATGAAAATATGCAATATTTTCAAGTATTTTCTAAATTTTCCATTGAAAAATATCAAAATATCCAATATTTTATGATATTTTCTAACTTTCGCATTGAAAAATATCAAAATATGCAATATTCTTATTTATTTTCTAACTTTTCCATTGAAAAATATCAAAATATGCAATATTTTTGTTTATTTTTTAACTTTTACATTGTAAAATATCAAAATATGCAATATTTTTATTTATTTTCTAACTTTTCCTTTAAAAAACATCAAAATATGCAACATTTTCATTTATTTTCTAACTTTTCTACTGAAAAATATGAAAATATGCTATATTTTTATATGTTTTCTAACTTTTCCAGTGAAAAATATATTAAAATATTACATATTTTTAGATTTTTCTAACTTTTCCATTGAAAAATATCAAAATATGCAATATTTTTAATTATTTTCTAAATTTTCCGGTGAGAAATATCAAAATATCCAATATTTTTATTTATTTTCTAACTTTTCCATTGACAAATATCAAAATATGCAATATTTTTATATATTTTCTAACTTTTCCATTGAAAAATATCAAAATACGCAATAATTTATTTATTTTCTAACTTTTGTATTGAAAAATATCAAAATATGCAATATTTTTATTTATTTTCTAACTTTTCCATTGAAAAATATGAAAATATGCAATATTTTCATGTATTTTCTAAAGTTTCCATTGAAAAATATCAAAATATGCAATATTTTATGATATTTTGTAACTTTCACATTGAAAAATATCAAAATATGCGATATTTTTATTCATTTTCTAACTTTTCCATTGAAAAATATCGAAATATGCAATATTTTTAATTATTTTCTAAATTTTCCAGTGAGAAATATCAAAATATCCAATATTTTTATTTATTTTCTAAATTTTCCACTGTAATATATCAAAATATGCAACATATTTATTTATTTTCCATTAAAAAATGTACAAGCATGCAATATATTTATTCATTTTCTAACTTTTACATTGAAAAATTTGAAAATATGCAATATTTTCATTTATTTTCTAACTTTTACATTGAAAAATATCAAGATATCCAATATTTTATGTTATTTTCTAACTTTAACATTGAAAAACATCAAATTCTGCAATATTTTTATTTATTTTCTAAATTTCCAATGAAAAATATGGAAATATGCAATATTTTTATTTACTTTCCAAATTGTATTTTGAAAACCATCACAATATGCAATATTTTTATTTATTTTCTAACTTTTCCATTGAAAAATATGAAAATATGCAATATTTTCATTTATTTTCTAACTTTTCCACTGAAAAAAATCAAAATATGCAATATTTTTAATTATTTTCTAGCTTTTCCAGTGAAAAATATCAAAATATGCAATATTTGTATTTATTTTCTAACTTTCTATAGAAACATATCAAAATATGCAATATTTTTACTTATTTTCTACCTTTTCCATTGAAAGATATCAAAATATGCAATATTTTTATTGATTTTCAAACTTTTCCATTGAAAAATATCAAAATATGCAATATTTTTATTGATTTTCTAACTTTTCTATAGAAACATATCAACATATACAATATTTTTATTTATTTTCTAACTTTTCCATTCAAAAATATTAAAATATCCAATATTTTTATTTCTTTTCTCAGTTTTACATTGAAAAACATCAAAATATGCAATATTTTCATTTATTTTCTAACTTTTCCATTATCGATAGATTTTCTAACTTTTTCATTGAAAAACATCAAAATAGCAATATTTTTATTTATTTTCTAAATTTCCAATGAAAAATATGAAAATATACAATATTTTTATTTATTTTCTAAATTTTCCATTGAAAGATATCAAAATATGCAACATTTTTATTGATTTTCTAACTTTTCTATAGAAACATATCAAAATATGCAATATTTTTATTTATTTTCTAACTTTTCCTTTGAAAAATATCAAAATATGCAATATTTGGATTTCTTTTCTAACTTCTCCATTGAAAAATATCAAAATGTACAATCTTTTTATGGATTTTCTACCATTTCCATTGAAAAATCTCAAAATATGCAATATTTTTCCATTGAAAAAAATCAATATATACATTATTTTTATGTATTTTCTCACTTTTCCATTGAAAAATATGAAAATTTGCAATATTTTTATTTATTTTCTAACTTTTCCATTATCGATAGATTTTCTAACTTTTTCATTGAAAAACATCAAAATCTGCAATATTTTTATTTATTTTCTAAATTTCCAATGAAAAATATGAAAATATACAATATTTTTATTTATTTTCTAAATTTTCTACTGGAAAATGTCAAAATATGCAATATTTTTAATTATTTTCTAAATTTTCCAGTAAAAAAATCAAAATACGCAATATTTTTATTTATTTTCTAACTTTTCCATTTTCGATAGATTTTCTAACTTTTCTATAGAAACATATCAAAATATGAAATATTTTTACTAATTTTCTACATTTTCTATTGAAAAATATCAAAATATGCAACATTTTTATTGATTTTCTATCTTTTACATTGAAAAATATCAAAATATGCAATATTTTTATTTATTTTCTAAATTTTCCATTGAAAAATATCAAAATATGCAATATTCTTATTTATTTTCTAACATTTTCCTTGAAAAATATCAAAATATGCAATATTTTTATTTATTTTCTAACTTTTCCATTGAAAAATATGAAAATATGCAATATTTTCATTTATTTTCTAACTTTTCCACTGAAAAAATCAAAATATACAATTTTTTTATTATTTTTTAGCTTTTCCAGTGAAAAATATCAAAATACGCAATATTTGTATTTATTTTCTAACTTTCTATATAAATATATCAAAATATGCGATATTTTTACTTATTTCCTACCTTTTCCATTGAAAAATATCAAAATATGCAATATTCTAATTTATTTTCTAACTTTTCTACAGAAAAATATCAAAATAATCAATATTTTTATTTATTTTCCAACTCATTATATGCAATATTTTCCGACTCATTATATGCAATATTTTTATTTATTTTCTAAGTTTTCCATTGAAAAACATCAAAATATGCAATATTTTTATTTATTTTCTAACTTTTCTATTATCGATAGATTTTCTAACTTTTTCATTGCAAATTAGCAAAATATGCAATATTTTTATTGATTTACAAACTTTTTGATTGAAAAATATCAAAATATGCAATATTTTTATTTCTTTTCTAACTTTTCTATTGAAAAATATCAAATATGCAATATTTTTATTTATTATCTAACTTTTCCATTGAAAAATATCAAAATATGCAATATTTTTAATTATCTTCTGAGTTTTCAATTGAAAAATATTAAAATATAATATTTTTATTTATTTTCTAAATGTTCCTTTGAAAAATGTCAAAATATGCAAATTTTTATTTATTTTCTAAATTTCCATTTGAAAAATATGAAAATATAGAATATATTTATTTACTTTCTCACTTTTCCAGTGCAATATATCAGTGCAATATATCATAATCTGCCTATATTATTTTTTATTTTCTAACTTTTCCACAGAAAAATATCAAAATATGAATTATTTTTATTTATTTTCTAACTTTTTCATTCAAAAATATCAATATAAGCAATATTTTTATTTACTTTCTAACTTTTCCATTTTCGATATATTGTCTAGCTTTTTCATAGAAAATTAGCAAAATATGCTATATTTCTTTTTATTTGATAATTTTTATTTATTCTCTAACTTTTCCATTGAAAAATATCAAAATATGCTATATTTTTATCTATTATTTCTAACTTTTCCATTGAAAAATATCAAAATATGCAATATTTTTATTGATTTTCTAACTTTTCCATAGAAAATATATAAAAATATTACATATTTTGAGATTTTTCAAAATTTTCCATTGAAAAATGTCAAAATATGCAATATTTTTAATTATTTTCTAAATTTTCCAGTGAAAAATATCAAAATATCCAATATTTTAATTTATTTTCTAGGTTTTCCATTGAAAACCATCAAAATAGCAATATTTTTATTTATTTTCTAACTTTTCCATTTTCGATAGATTTTCTAACTTTTTTATTGAATATTAGCAAAAATATGCAATATTTTTTTTTATTTTCCAACTTTTCCATTGTAAAACATCAAAATATGTAATATTTTTATTTATTTTCTAACTTTTCTATTGAAAAATAGTAAAATATGCAATATTTTTATTTATTTTCTAACTTTTCCATTGAAAAATAACAAAATATGCAATATTTTTATTTATTTTCTAACTTTTCCATTGAAAAATAACAAAATATGCAATATTTTCATATATTTTCTAACTTTTCCATGGAAAAGTTTTGAAAATTAGAAAATATATATTATTTTTATTTATTTTCCAACTTTTCCATTGTAAAATATCAAAATATGCAAATTTTTATTTATTTCCTAACATTTCCATTGAAAAGTATCAAAATATGCAAATATTTTTAATTATTTTCTAACTTTTTCATTAAAAATAAGCAAAATATGTTATATTTTTATTTATTTTCTAACTTTGGATTGTAAAATATCAAAATATGCAAATTTTAATTCATTCTCTAACATTTCCATATGTAATATATCAAAATATGCAATATTTTTATTTATTTTCTAACTTTTCCATTAAAAAATGTACAAGTATGCAATATTTTTTTTCATTTTCTAACTTTTACATTGAAAAACATCAAAATTTGCAATATTATTATTTATTTTCTAACTTTTACATTGAAAAATATCAAAACATCCAATATTTTATGTTATTTTCTAACTTTTACATTGAAAAATATCAAAATATGCAATATTTTTCATTGTTTTCTAAATCTTCCTGTGAAAATATCAAAATATGCAATATTTTTATTTATTTTCTAAATTTTCCTTTGAAAAATATCAAAATATGCAATATTTTTATTTATTTTCAAACATTTCCATTGAAAAATATTAAAGTAGGCAATATTTTTATTTATTTTCTAACTTTTATATTGAAAAACATCAAAATATGCAATGTTTTTATTTATTTTCTAACTTTCCCATTTTCGATATATTTTCTAACTTTTTCATTGAAAATTAGCAAAATATGCTATATTTTTAATTATTTTCTAACTTTTTCATTGTAAAATATCAAAATATGCAAATTTTTATTTATTTTCTAACTTTTTTATAGAAACATATCAAAATATGCAATATCTTTATTTATTTTCTTACTTTTCCATTGAAAAATATCAAAATATGCAATATTTTTATATATTTTCTAACTTTTCTATTAAAAAATATCAAAATATACAATATTTTTATTTATTTTCTCACTTTTCCATTTTCGATAGATTTTCTAACTTTTCCATTGAAAAATATCAAAATACGCAATAATTTATTTATTTTCTAACTTTTTTATTGAAAAATATGAAAATATGCAATATTTTTATTTATTTTCTAACGTTTCCATTGAAAAAATGAAAATATGCAATATTTTCAAGTATTTTCTAAATTTTCCATTGAAAAATATCAAAATATCCAATATTTTATGATATTTTCTAACTTTCACATTGAAAAATATCAAAATATGCAATATTCTTATTTATTTTCTAACTTTTCCATTGAAAAATATCAAAATATGAAATATTTTTGTTTATTTTTTAACTTTTACATTGTAAAATATCAAAATATGCAATATTTTTATTTATTTTCGAACTTTTCCTTTAAAAAACATCAAAATATGCAACATTTTCATTTATTTTCTAACTTTTCTACTGAAAAATATGAAAATATGCTATATTTTTATATGTTTTCTAACTTTTCCAGTGAAAAATATATTAAAATATTACATGTTTTTAGATTTTTCTAACTTTTCCATTGAAAAATATCAAAATATGCAATATTTTTAATTATTTTCTAAATTTTCCGGTGAGAAATATCAAAATATCCAATATTTTTATTTATTTTCTAACTTTTCCATTGACAAATATCAAAATATGCAATATTTTTATATATTTTCTAACTTTTCCATTGAAAAATATCAAAATACGCAATAATTTATTTATTTTCTAACTTTTGTATTGAAAAATATCAAAATATGCAATATTTTCATTTATTTTCTAACTTTTCCATTGAAAAATATGAAAATATGCAATATTTTCATGTATTTTCTAAATTTTCCATTGAAAAGTATCAAAATATGCAATATTTTATGATATTTTGTAACTTTCACATTGAAAAATATCAAAATATGCGATATTTTTATTCATTTTCTAACTTTTCCATTGAAAAATATCGAAATATGCAATATTTTTAATTATTTTCTAAATTTTCCAGTGAGAAATATCAAAATATCCAATATTTTTATTTATTTTCTAAATTTTCCACTGTAATATATCAAAATATGCAATATATTTATTTATTTTCCATTAAAAAATGTACAAGTATGCAATATATTTATTCATTTTCTAACTTTTACATTGAAAAATTTGAAAATATGCAATATTTTCATTTATTTTCTAACTTTTACATTGAAAAATATCAAAATATCCAATATTTTATGTTATTTTCTAACTTTAACATTGAAAAATATAAAAATATGCAATATTTTTAATTGTTTTCTAAATCTTCCTGTGAAAATATCAAAATATGCAATATTTTGATTTATTTTCTAAATTTTCCATTGAAAAATATCAAAGTATGCAATGTTTTTATTTATTTTCTAACTTTTCATTGTAATATATCAAAATATGCAATATTTTTATTTATTTTTAAACTATTCCATTGAAAAATATCAAAGTATGCAATATTTTTATTTATTTTCGAACTTTTATATTGAAAAACATCAAAATATGCAATGTTTTTATTTATTTTCTAACTTTCCCATTTTCGATATATTTTCTAACTTTTTCATTGAAAATTAGCAAAATATGCTATATTTTTATTTATTTTCTAACTTTTTCATTGTAAAATGTCAAAATATGCAAATTTTATTTATTTTCAAATATGCAATATTTTTATATATTTTTGAAATTTTCCATTGAAAAATATTTTCTAACTTTTTCATTGAAAATTAGCAAAATATGTAATATTTTTATCTATTATTTCTAACTTTTCCATTGAAAAATATCAAAATATGCAATATTTTTATATATTTTCTAACTTTTCCATTGAAAAGTATCAAAATATGTAATATTTATGTTTATTTTTTAACTTTTACATTATAAAATAACAAAATATGCACTATTTTTATTTATTTTCTAACTTTTCCTTTGAAAAACATCAAAATATGCAACATTTTCATTTATTTTCTAACTTTTCTACTGAAAAATATGAAAATATGCTATTTTTTTATATATTTTCTAACTTTTCCAGTGAAAAATATCAAAATAAACAATATTTTTATTTATTTTCTAACTTTTGTATAGAAAAATATCAAACAATGCAATATTTTTATTTATTTTCTAACTTTTCCATTTTCGATATATTTTTCATTGGAAATTACCAAAATATGCAATATTTTTATTTATTTTCCTACTTTTCCATTGAAAAATATCAAAATAAGCAATATTTTTATTTATTTACTAACTTTTCTATTGAAAAATATCAAAATATGCAATATTTTTATTTATTTTCTAGGTTTTCCATTGAAAAACATCAAAATATGCAATATTTTTATTTATTTTCTAACTTTTCCATTTTCGATAGATTTTCTAACTTTTTTATTGAAAATTAGCAAAAATATGGAATATCTTTTTTATTTTCTAACTTTTACATTGAAAAAATCAAAATATACAATATTTTTATTTATTTTCTAACTTTTCCATTTAAAAATATCAAAATATACAATATTTTTATTTATTTTCTAACTTTTCCATTGAAAAATAACAAAATATGCAATATTTTTATATATTTTCTAACTTTTCCATTGAAAATTTTTGAAAATTAGAAAATTTGTATTATTTTTATTTATTTTCCAACTTTTCCATTGTAAAATATCAAAATATGCAAATTTTTATTTATTTTCTAACATTTCCATTGAAAAATATAAAAAAATGCAATATATTCATTTTTTTTCTCACTTTTCCACTGAAATATATCAAAATATGCAATATTTTTATATATTTTCTAACTTTTCCATTGAAAAATATCAAAATACGCAAAATTTTCATTTATTTTCTAAATTTTCCATTGAAAAATATCAAAATATCCAATATTTTATGATATTTTCTAACTTTTACATTGAAAAAATCAAAATAAGCAATATTTTCATTTATTTTCTAACTTTTCCATTGAAAAATATCAAAATATGTAATATTTTTGTTTATTTTTTAACTTTTATATTGTAAAATATCAAAATATGCAATATTTTTATTTATTTTCTAACTTTTCCTTTGAAAAAAATCAAAATATGCAACATTTTTATTTATTTACTAACTTTTCTATTGAAAAATATCAAAATATGCAATATTTTTATTTATTTTCTAACTTTTCCATTGAAAAATATCAAAATATACAATATTTTTATTTACTTTCTAACTTTACCATTTTCGATATATTGTCTAACTTTTTCATTGAAAATTAGCAAAATATGCTATATTTTTATTTATTTTCTCGTACTTTTACATTGTAAAATATCAAAATATGCAATATTTTTATTTATTCTCTATCTTATCCATTTAAAAATATCAAAATATGCTATATTTTTATTTATTTTCTAACTTTTCCATTGAAAAACATCAAAATATGCAACATTTTCATTTATTTTCTAACTTTTCGATTGAAAAACATCAAAATCTGCAATATTTTTATTTATTTTCTAAATTTTGCAATGAAAAATATTAAAAAAATTCAATATTTTTATTTATTTTCTAACTTTTCCACTGAAAAATATCATAAAATATGCAATATTTTTATTTCTTTTCTAACTTTTCCATTGAAAAATATCAAAATATGTAATATTTTTATTTTATTTTCTAACTTTTCCATTAAAAAATATCCAAATATGCAATATTTTTGTTTACATTTGTTGTGGTAGGATCCACCTAATCTGCATAGGTGACTACCAACTATATAAATAGTGGTTGGTACCGGAAGACAGGAGGAGGAATCACGAGATCCAGCTAGAGACTCTGATCGACTGCGACTAGTCAACACATTCTCCAGGAACGTCTTCCCAGAAATATACAGAAATACTATATGTACTTATTGTGTACACTTTCTTGTTATAATACATTCTTGTTCTAAGTACATTTTGTGTTGCATTATTATTCCATGCAATAGGCGAGATTCAACATTGAGTCAAGACTCAACAATGGCGACGAAGTAGAACGAACCATACGTCAAGTTTCAACAATGGCCACGAAGTAGAACGAACCATACGCCAAGTTTCAACAATGGCAAAGAAGTAGAACGAACCATACGGAAAGAAGAAAGAATTGATAGTGAGAGTTTTCAACAATTGGGACAAGTCATTGAAGAACCCAGGCTGAAAAAAAAACTATTAATTCAAAGTCCAACGTTAACGTAACGACGAAGGATTCTGAACTTCTGGATATGTAGAACTCGTTAAAAGACGACTAAGCATAAAGGAACGTTCACATAGAAAAATTGAAAGGTGTCGTAAACGAGTAACCGTAATTTTAAATTAAAAAATTATCTACAACGAGACACCCTCTAAAAAGAAAAATTGGCCGACTACAAAAACATGCATGGATTAAAAGGAGCACAAATACACCGTGTCGACTTTGAAAGGTAACAAACTTTAAAAAATTATTTTTTTTAAATTATTTGTTCAACAATATAGTGACGAATTACCTCTGATAAGAAAATCAGACGTTGTCATTGGAATACGCGAACAGAAGTCGAAAAGGAAAAAAAAAGTCCGACGCTCTCTGTTCACGAAAAAAAAAAAATACCAAAGTTGATTAGCACGGGCGTGAATGTAAAAGCAAGACATAAAATAGAAAAGTCGTACGTTGTTTCGATTTTTTGGTCAGCTTATATGATATTCGTGGATACACAAATTAAAAGTATATTCCTTATTGCATGAACACTATCAGCTAAAGATGGATGAACTATCCAAAGTCATATCCGAATTATTCAAATCCCAACAGATAGCACAGCAAGAACAACTGATAGCAATGCAAAAATATCAAGAACGTCAAGAGGAAAGACTTTTGGAAATTCAAAAGTTAACACTGGAGAAATAAAACAACTATCAGGCAAATGAGGGAAATTCTTCATATTCTAATAACACCATATTTAATTCGCTGGAAACTTTCAACTATGTGCCAGACGAAGAAAAAACGTTTGAAGCGTACTTTAAACGATATGAAGATATTTTCTACGCAGACTGTGAAAACTGGTCGAATTCAAGAAAAGTCAGTCTATTAATAAGAAAGCTAGGTACAGCAGAACATAGCAAATTTGTAGATTTTATTCTACCGAGAAAAACAACTGAATTGGAATTCTCGGAAACAGTGAAATTGCTAAAAGAGCTGTTTGGAGCAAATATGTCGCTTTGGCATAAGCGATGGTCTCTAAATCCGACGATCAGGATTACTTAACATATGCATCTATAGTGAATAGACATTGTGACAATTTCAGATTGGCAGAGATTACGGTTGAAGAATTCAAGTGCTTAATTTTTGCTCAAGGACTGGTATCCTGTAAGAGTGCCGAAATAAGACGTAGAGTTTTGTCTAAACTCGAATCTGAACAAGGCCTTACCCTGCAAAAGTTAGCAGAGGAGTGCCAACGGGCCGTAAATTTAAAAAAAGAGTCGCAAAAAATCGAAGAAGCTGGTATTGCTTATATTAAAAAAATAAAAAAGCAGTCAAAGTACCCATTAGAGAAAAATTGGAGAAAAAATTCAGCGTATTTTAATAATAGACAAGAAAATAAAAAGAACGAAAATAAAAAAGTCCCACTATATAATTGCAGACGTTGTAACAAAAGACATTGGGAGGTAAATTGCCCATATAGAAATAAGAAATGTTTCGTGTGCCAAAAGAATGGTCACAAAGGATCGTGTTGTAAAACGAAAAAATTCAAGGGCCGAATTAGACAAACAAATTCGAATATCAAATCAGATAGAGATTTGAGGAAATATGTGACGACTGAAATATTCAAAAAGAATATTAAATTTCAACTCGATTCGGGGTCAGATTTAACAATAATGAACGATAAAACATGGAAAATTTTAAAAAGGCCTACAATAATGAAGTCAACGAAACTCGCTCGAACGGTAACTGGAAAGCAAATTAACTTCGAAGGCGAGGTTGTACTTCCAATGAAAGTGAATGGGATCGTTAAAAAAATAAAAGTTTTCATTCTGAGAAATGGAGAAAACTTGTTGGGTACAGATTTTATTGAAACATTCGAATTGTGGGATAAACCGTTAAACTCATTCTGCAGAAAAGTAGAAAGTAATACGCAATCAAGACAGGACATTAAAGTTGAATTAAAGAAAAAGTTTCCGGAAACCTTTACACCTGGTCTTGGAAGATGTAACAAGTTTGAAGCTAAATTTGAATTAAAAGAAAATACTATGCCTATATTTAAAAAGAAACGAAACGTGCCTTTCGCAAGTGTAGAGAAAGTTAACGAAGAACTTGATAGGTTGGAAAAAATAGGAATTATTTCAAAAGTAGAATCTAATTCATGGGCTGCGCCGATTGTGTGCATAAAAAAGAAATCAAACCAAATCAGAGTCTGCGTTGATTTTTCGACAGGGTTGAACTCGGTAATTAAGGACTACCATTACCCGTTACCGAGTCCGGAGGAGATTTTTAACAAGCTAGATGGCGGAGTGATTTTTTCAAAAATCGACTTATCAGATGCCTATCTCCAAATTCCCGTCGAAGAAGAATGTTCGAAGTTACTAGGGATAAACACGCATAGGGGTTTATTCAAGTACAACAGGCTTCCTTTTGGTATTAAAGTGGCACCAGCCATTTTTCAACAAGCCATGGACGTCATGTTGAATGACTTAGACTTTGCGTGTGCCTACTTAGATGATATTATAGTAAGGAGTGCAAACGTCAACGAACATCGAGAGCACCTCAATCAAGTATTTAAAAAGATTCAGGATTTTGGATTTAAAGTCAAAGAATCAAAGTGCGAATTTGGTTTGGAGGAAATTAAATATTTAGGTCACACAATCAACAAAAATGGCAGATTTCCAGATCCGGAAAGGTCCATTGCGATTAGAAACATGCCGACGCCCACTAACGTGGCGACACTACAGAGTTTTCTGGGGCTCGCGAACTATTATCAAGCGTTCATTAAAGGAATGTACAATCTAAGAGCTCCGTTGAATGAACTACTGAAAAAAGACAAGGCATGGGAATGGACGGTAGAATGTCAAAAAGCCTTTGATGAAATTAAGAAAATGCTTACGTCCGACCTCTTTTTAACCCATTACAATCCTAAACTGGATATTGTAGTGGCAAGTGATGCTAGTTCATACGGGGTAGGAGTATGTATTCAACACATAATGCCTGATGGTTCTAGAAAACCAGTTGTGCATGCTTCGAGGGCATTACTCCCAGGAGAGCGAAGTTATTCACAGATAGAAAAGAAGGCGCTGAGTATCATTTTTGCCATAACAAAATTTCATAGATACATCTACGGCAGACATTTCAGGTTAGAAACGGACCATAAACCTCTGATCACTATTTTTGGGTCAAAGAAAGGGTTACCCGTTTACACGGCAAATCGACTGTTAAGATGGGGAACCATTCTTCTCAATTATGATTTCCACATTAAGCACCTATCATCCAAAAATATAATTCATGCGGATACCTTATCAAGACTCGTACCGAATAAAGATGAAGGTTCGAATAAACAATTATTGCAAATATCAGAGCAGATTATGAGGTGAAAAGCATGGTAAACAACATTGTAAGAGAGCTACCGGTTACATCAAAGGAAATCAAAAAAGAATCTGAAAGCGATGATTTCATTTTAGGAATAAAAAGTAAAATGGTAGCAAATGACCAAAAAGTTCAGGAGATCTATTCAATTTGTGACGGAATTTTATTATATGGTGAGAGAGTAGTAGTACCAAAAAAGTTGCAGAAAAGAATCCTACGGGACTTTCATATGGGTCACCCGGGGATTAATAGAACAAAAAGCTTAATGCGAAGCTTTGTATATTGGAAAGGAATGGATGTGGATATCGAAAACATGGTTCATCGATGTAAAGGGTGTGCGTTAGCAGCTAAGGCACCACCTATAGTACACAAACCATGGCCAAAGACGGATCATCCGTGGGAAAGATTACACATTGATTTCGCTGGTCCAGTAGAAGATTATTACTACTTAATAGTGGTAGATAGCTTTACAAAATGGCCGGAAGTACTACGCTGCAAAAAGCCTACGTCCAATACCACAACAACTTTTTTGCATGAACTATTTGCACGGTTCGGTGTGCCAGAGTGTATTGTGAGTGACAATGGTACACAATTCACTTCTGACGAATTTAAGGAATTTTGTGAGTTATATCAAATTAACCACATAACGACGCCGCCGTATCATCCGAGATCCAATGGACTCGCAGAAAGATTTGTAGATACGTTAAAGCGCGCTCTGAAGAAAGCCTCAGGAGTTCCAACGGAAAAGGCGCTTCAGCAATTCCTACAAGTATACAGAATCACGCCTAACCAGAGAACACCATCAAACATGGCACCAGCTGAACTAATGTTCGCTAGGAAAGTTAAGTCAGTGTTTGACAAGCTTTTGCCAGGAAGAAATAGAATAAAGAACACTATGTATACAGCTAGAAAAAGATACACCCCCGGAGAGAAGGTCTTTTTCAAGTGCTATAGAAACAACATTGAGTTCTGGGAGCGAGGCATAGTGGACAAGAGAATCGGTGACCTGATTTACATAATAAAAGGGCCGAAGAATACTCATAAAAGGCACCAGAACCAACTCAAAAAATGCTACGTGCTAGAGCATGAAGAGAGTATACCGGATGAGGAGGAAGATCCCATTGATGTAATGTATGATACTTTTCAAGTAGAACCTCCGCAGAGTGCTCATGAACCGAGAAGATCCGGTAGGAAACGAAAGTTCACGGACCCATTGGACGTGAATCCAAAACGAAAAAGATATTAAAAAAAAAAAACAGATTACATATGAACTATGCAAAGGGGATCTACAAAGAAATAACCATAATCATCATCCCATATAGAAGCCAGTTTGAAATCCAAAAGGATTCCAATGCTTGGGAGGGGGGGGGTGTTGTGGTAGGATCCACCTAATCTGAATAGGTGACTACCAACTATATAAATAGTGGTTGGTACCGGAAGACAGGAGGAGGAATCACGAGATCCAACTAGAGACTCGGATCGACTGCGACTAGTCAACACATTCTCCAGGAACGTCTTCCCAGAAATATACAGAAATACTATATGTACTTATTGTGTACACTTTCTTGTTCAATACATTTTGTTCTAAGTACATTTTGTCTTACATTATTATTCCATGCATTAGTCAAGTTTCAACAATGGCGACGAAGTAGTAAGAACCATACGGAAAAAAAAAAGAATTAATAATTGAGTTTTCAACAATTGGGACAAGTCATTGAAGAACCCAGGCTGAAAAAAAAATTATTAATTCAAAGTCCAACAGTTAAGGTAACGACGAAGGATTCTGAACTTCTGGATATGTAGATCTCGTTAAAGGACGACTAAGCATAAAGGAACGTTCACTCAGAAAAATTTGAAAGTTGTCGCAAGCGAATAACGGTGATTTTAAATTGAAAAAAATATCTACAACGGGACACCAGCTAAAAAGAAAAAAATTGATCGATTACAAAAACATGCATGGAAGTAAAAGGAGCACAAATACACCGTGTCGACTTTGAAAGGTAACGAACTTTAAAAAATTATTTTTTTTGTTTGTTCAACAATATAGTGACAAATTACCTCTGATAATAAAATGAGAAGTTGTCATTGAAATACGCGAACAGAAGTCGAAAACGAAAAAAAAGTCCGACGGTCTCTGTTCACAAAAAAAAAAAACAAACAAAAAAAAACCCACCAAAGTTGATTATCACGGGCGTGAATGTAAAAGCAAGACATAAAATTAAAACGTCGTACGTTGTTTCGATTTTTTTTGGTCAGCTTATATGATATCAGTAGATACACAAATTAAAAGTATATTCGTTGTTGCATGAACACTATCAGCTAAAAATGGATGAACTATCCAAAGTCTTATCTGAATTATTCAAATCCCAGCAAGAACAACTGATAGCACTGCAAAAATATCAAGAAAAGCAAGATGAAAGACAGCAAAAATATCAAGAACAACAGATAGCACTGCAAAAATATCAAGAAAAGCAAGATGAAAGACAACAAACATATCAAGAACGGCAAGAGGAAAGACTTTTAGAAATTCAAAAGTTAACACTGGAGAAATTAAACAACTATCAGGCAAATGAGGGAAATTCTTCATATTCTAATAACACCATATTTAATTCGCTGAAAACTTTCAACTATGTGCCAGACGAAGAAAAAACGTTTGAAGCGTACTTTAAAAGATATGAAGATATTTTCTACACAGACTGTGAAAACTGGTCGAATTCAAGAAAAGTCAGTCTATTACTAAGAAAGCTAGGTACAGCAGAACATAGCAGATTTGTAGATTTTATTCTACCGAGAAAAACAACTGAATTGGAATTCTCGGAAACAGTGAAATTGCTAAAAGAGCTGTTTGGAGCAAATATGTCGCTTTGGCATAAGCGATGGTTATGCATGAATGTCTCTAAATCCGACGATCAGGATTACTTAACATATGCATCTATAGTGATTAGACATTGTGACAATTTCAGATTGGCAGAGATTACGGTTGAAGAATTCAAGTGTTTAATTTTTGCTCAAGGACTGGTATCCAGTAAGAGTGCCGAAATAAGACGTAGAGTTTTGTCTAAATTCGAATCTGAACAAAACCTTAGCCTGCAAAAGTTAGCAAAGGAGTGTCAACGGGCCGTAAGTTTAAAGAAAGAGTCTCAAAAAATCGAAGAAGCTGGCATTGCTTATATTAAAAAAATAAAAAAAAACAGTCAAATTACCCATCAGAAAAAAATTGGAGTAAAAATTCGGCGTATTTTAAAAATAAATTAAATAAAAAGAACGAGGATGGAAAAAAGGTCCCACCATATAATTGCAGACGTTGTAACGAAAGACACTGGGAGGTAAATTGCCCATATAGAAATAAGAAATGTTTCGTGTGCCACAAGAATGGACACAAAGGATCGTGTTGTAAAACGAGAAAATTCAATAGCCGAATTAGACAAACAAATTCGAATATCAGATCAGATAGAGATTTGAGGAAATATGTGACGACTGAAATATTTAAAAAGAATATCAAATTTCAACTCGATTCGGGTTCAGATTTAACAATAACGAACTATAAAACATGGAAAATTTTTAAAAGGCCTACAATAATGAAGTCAACGAAACTCGCTCGAACGGTAACTGGAAAGGAAATTAACTTCGAAGGCGAGGTTGTACTTCCCATGAAATTGAACGGGATCGTTAAAAAAATAAAAGTTTTCATTCTGAAAAATGGAGAAAACTTAATGGGTACAGATTTTATTGAAACATTCGAATTGTGGGATAAACCGTTAAACTCATTCTGCAGAAAAGTAGAAAGTAATACGCAATCAAGACAGGACATTAAAGTTGAATTAAAGAAAAAGTTTCCGGAAACCTTCACACCTGGTCTTGGAAGATGTAACAAGTTTGAAGCTAAATTTGAATTAAAGGAAAATACTATGCCGATTTTTAAAAAGAAACGTAACGTGCCTTTCGCAAGTGTAGAGAAAGTTAACGAAGAACTTGATAGGTTGGAAAAAATGGGAATTATTTCGAAAGTAGAATCTAATTCATGGGCTGCGCCGATTGTGTGCATAAAAAAGAAATCAAACCAAATCAGAGTCTGCGTTGATTTTTCGACAGGGTTGAACTCGGTAATTAAGGACTACCATTACCCGTTACCGAGTCCGGAGGAGATTTTTAACAAGCTAGATGGCGGAGTGATTTTTTAAAAAATCGACTTATCAGATACCTATCTCCAAATTCCCGTCGAAGAGGAATGTTCGAAGTTACTAGGGATAAACACGCATAGAGGTTTATTCAAGTACAACAGGCTTCCTTTTGGTATTAAAGTGGCACCAGCCATTTTCCAACAATCTATGGACGTCATGTTGAATGATTTAGACTTTGCGTGTGCCTACTTAGATGACATCATAGTAAGGAGTGCAAACGTCGACGAACATCGAGAGCACCTCAATCAAGTATTTAAAAAGATTCAGGATTTTGGATTTAAAGTCAAAGAATCAAAGTGCGAATTTGGTTTGGAGGAAATTAAGTATTTAGGTCACATAATCAACAAAAATGGCAGATTTCCAGATCCGGAAAGGTCCATTGCGATTAGAGACATGCCGACGCCCACTAATGTGGCGACGCTACAGAGTTTTCTGGGGCTCGCAAACTATTATCAAGCGTTCATTAAAGGAATGTACAATCTAAGAGCTCCGTTGAATGAACTACTGAAAAAAGACAAGGCATGGGAATGGACGGTAGAATGTCAGAAAGCCTTTGATGAAATAAAGAAAATGCTTACGTCCGACCTCTTTTTAACCCATTACAATCCAAAACTTGATATTGCAGTGGCAAGTGACGCTAGTTCATACGGGGTAGGAGCGTGTATTCAACACATAATGCCAGATGGTTCTAGAAAACCAATTGTACATGCTTCGAGAGCGTTACTCCCAGGAGAACGATCTTATTCACAGATAGAAAAAGAAGTGCTGAGTATCATTTTTGCCATAACATAATTTCATAGATACATCTACGGCAGACATTTTATGTTAGAAACGGATCATAAACCTCTGATCACTATTTTTGGTTCAAAGAAAGGGTTACCCGTTTATACGGCAAATGGACTGTTAAGATGGGGAACCATTCTTCTCATGATTTTCACATAAAGCACCTATCATCCAAAAATATAATACATGCGGATACTTTATCAAGACTCGTACCGAGTCAAGAAGAAAGATTCGAAGAATCAATTTTTTGCAATTATCAGAGCGGATTATGAGGTGAAAAGCATGGTAAACAACATTGTAAGAGAGCTACCGGTTACATCAAAGGAAATCAAAAAAGAAGCTGAATGCGATGATTTCATTTTAGAAATTAAAAGCAAAATGGTAGAAAATGACCAAAAAGTGCAGGAGATTTATTCAATATGTGACGGAATTTTATTATATGGTGAGAGAGTAGTAGTACCAAAAAAATTGCAGAAAAGAATCCTACGGGACTTTCATATGGGTTACCCGGGGATTAATAGAACAAAAAGCTTAATGCGAAGCTTTGTATATTGGAAAGGAATGGATGTGGATATCGAAAACATGGTTCATCGATGTAAAGGGTGTGCGTTAGCAGCTAAGGCACCACCTATAGTACACAAACCATGGCCAAAGACGGATCATCCGTGGACAAGATTACACATTGATTTCGCTGGTCCAGTAGAAGATTATTACTACTTAATAGTGGTAGATAGTTTTACAAAATGGCCGGAAGTAATACGCTGTAAAAAGCCTACGTCCAATACTACAACAACTTTTTTGCATGAACTATTTGCACGGTTCGGTGTGCCAGAGTGTATTGTGAGTGACAATGGTACACAATTCACTTCTGAAGAGTTTAAGGAATTTTGTGAGTTATATCAAATTAACCACATAACGACGCCGGCGTATCATCCGAGATCCAATGGACTCACAGAAAGATTTGTTGATACGTTAAAGCGCGCTCTGAAGAAAGCCTCAGGAGTTCCAACGGAAAAGGCGCTTCAGCAATTCCTACAAGTATACAGAATCACGCCAAACCAGAGAACACAAGCAAACATGGCACCAGCTGAACTAATGTTCGCTAGGAAAATTAAGTCAGTGTTTGACAAGCTTTTGTCAGGAAAAAATAGGGTAATGAATACTATGTATACAGCTAGAAAAAGATACACCGCCAGAGAGAAGGTGTTTTTCAAGTGCTACAGAAACAACGTTGAGTTCTGGGAGCGAGGCATAGTGGACAAGAGAATCGGTGACCTGATTTACATAATAAAAGGGCCGAAGAATACTCATAAAAGGCACCAGAACCAACTTAAAAAATGTTACGTTCTAGAGCATGAAGAAAGTATACCGGATGAGGCGGAAGATCCCATTGATGTAATGTATGATATTTTTCAAGTAGAACCTCCGCAGAATACTCCTGAACCGAGAAGATCCGCTAGGAAACGACCCATTGGACATGCTAATCAACTTTGGTATTTTTTTTTTTTTCGTGAACAGAGAGCGTCGGACTTTTTTTTTCCTTTTCGACTTCTGTTCGCGTATTCCAATGACAACGTCTGATTTTCTTATCAGAGGTAATTCGTCACTATATTGTTGAACAAATAATTTAAAAAAATAATTTTTTAAAGTTTGTTACCTTTCAAAGTCGACACGGTGTATTTGTGCTCCTTTTAATCCATGCATGTTTTTGTAGTCGGCCAATTTTTCTTTTTAGAGGGTGTCTCGTTGTAGATAATTTTTTAATTTAAAATTACGGTTACTCGTTTACGACACCTTTCAATTTTTCTATGTGAACGTTCCTTTATGCTTAGTCGTCTTTTAACGAGTTCTACATATCCAGAAGTTCAGAATCCTTCGTCGTTACGTTAACGTTGGACTTTGAATTAATAGTTTTTTTTTCAGCCTGGGTTCTTCAATGACTTGTCCCAATTGTTGAAAACTCTCACTATCAATTCTTTCTTCTTTCCGTATGGTTCGTTCTACTTCTTTGCCATTGTTGAAACTTGGCGTATGGTTCGTTCTACTTCGTGGCCATTGTTGAAACTTGACGTATGGTTCGTTCTACTTCGTCGCCATTGTTGAGTCTTGACTCAATGTTGAATCTCGCCTATTGCATGGAATAATAATGCAACACAAAATGTACTTAGAACAAGAATGTATTATAACAAGAAAGTGTACACAATAAGTACATATAGTATTTCTGTATATTTCTGGGAAGACGTTCCTGGAGAATGTGTTGACTAGTCGCAGTCGATCAGAGTCTCTAGTTGGATCTCGTGATTCCTCCTCCTGTCTACCGGTACCAACCACTATTTATATAGTTGGTAGTCACCTATGCAGATTAGGTGGATCCTACACAACAATATTAAAATTAAGCAGATTGACATATACATATGAAGTATGCAAATGGGATCTACAAAGAAATAGCCATAATCATCATCCCATATAGGAAGCCAGTTTGAAATCCAAAAGGGATTCCAAGGCCTGGGAGGGGGGTTTTGTGGTAGGATCCACTTAATTTGCATAGTGGAGTACTGACTATATAAATATGGTTGGTACCGGGAAGACAGGGAGGCGAATCAAGAGATTCACTAGAGACTGCGACTTAGTCAATACATTCTCCAGGAACGGTCTTCCCAGGAATATACAAAAGACTATATGTAAATATTGTGTACACTTTCTTGTTCAATACATTTTGTTCTAAGTACTTTTTATTTTCTAAAGTTCCATTGAAAAATATCAAAATATGCAATATTTTAATTTATTTTCTAAAGTTTTCCAATTTCGATATATTTTCTAACTTTTCCACTGAAAAGTAGCAAAATATGCTATATTTTTATTGATTTTTTAACTTCTCCATTGAAAAATATCAGAATATGCAATATTTTTATACATTTTCTAACTTTTCCTTTGAAAATGTAAGTGTTGTCAAAATATACCAAGATTTTTATATAACTAATAACTCTTTGACAATATTTGTTTTTCCAATGAACTAAGATGGAATTAGCTAAGACAAATGTCTTTTAATATTTGTATGTTGTAGTTGGTATATTGGCCTGCAAACAAATATTGAATGATGGATGACAACAACAAACAAAACAAAGATTTGTTTAAAAAATCTATTGCCAAGTTTATTTTTGTTAAAAAAAATACATTGACAAAAATAAGGTTATGGTGAACTAGGCAAAAAATATCTCTGAATGTTCATGTAGAGCATGAGAAGAGCATTGTCTGAACAAGGATAGTTTTGTAGTCATCAAAAAGTGTTGTCCTGAAAAGGACATTTTATTGCATATCATTTCAATGACAGCTGGCTGCAGCTGGAGACCTGTTGGAGAATGTCTGGCTCGCTTGAACAGCGAGCGACCAATGGTGAAATGTGGCTGATGATGATGGTGGTGGTGATGGTGATGATGATGACTGGAACTACTGCTGATGGCAGGAGCCGTGGGTCAGCTGTCTGCTGCTGGAACAAATACTACACTTTGATTTGTTGTTTTTGTCAATTTTTGAAGCCTTTTTATATGCTGAATTGGTTTTACAACAGTCGCTGGTCCCGGAAGGTGCAGTTTCTTCTGGTTGTTTTTTAAAAATGTGGCAGTGCCGGCAGGGTACATCCTGTGTTTTCAACAGTATTATTGAAATTTTATCATGCAAAAAATCTTTACCATGACTTTGAAATCAATTTTCTTGTGTTTCTGATGGTGAACTTTACTCACCTTATTCTTAATATGTACTCTTATACATTTGTCATCACTGATTTCGTCATTAAAAAAATTATTATATTGTGTTTATAAAATGTTCTCAGAATAAAAGCATGACACTGAGTATATTGCCGGTAGTTTTATCCTCCTGATCTCACCCCCAAAGTTAACCATTATCGGTTTGTAACTTTTAATAACTTTTCTCTCTACATTTGTCTATTTTATTTCCATGTTATTATTTGAACATTTGTTTAAAGTAACTGTTGTATACTGTAATTACCTGTTACTAAATACTATCTCCTAATAACATTAAGCAAAGATATCAGTTTCAATAAAGATTCCACATTGTTCAAGTCTTTTGGTTTTAACTCATCGTTTTATATAATTCTTATTCAAGTTCCCCTGATATATTAAGGGCTAATCGGAAGTGGTCAAAACTGTAACCAATCTAAAAAGTATCTAAACTAAAAAAGGGACAAAGAGGAAGTAAAACAGTACAGTTTCTATACTGTGGTGACAGAACAGAATGTATGAATTAATCCTTAGTTGACACTCATTGAGCACTTTCATTCTTTCAGGAAAGTGACAAGCTTTGAAAGCACTGACTGGGAAATTTCTGCCCATGCTGAATACAAGCACTTTGTTATGGAAAGCAGGTTTTACCTCTTTCTTATGCAGTGATCTATCTAGTAAGGCTAAGTCATGTTCAATAGGCTGAATGTCTGGTGACTGACTTGCTATAGAAGAACTCATGCCCCATTTTGTTCCAGCCTCACTCAGGTTACTTTTGTAGCATAACATGAAGTACCATCTTACATGAAATATGTGGTTCCCTCAACCATCTGATTACTGGAAAGTGTATGGGGAGAAATCCTCTTCCCAAAGGATCAAAATATGTTTTGCAGCATGAATGCAGTGCATTCTACCAAAATGCAGAGCAACTAGTTTTCCAAATCACTCACCAGACCTTCACTGAAAACCTCCATGTTTGACAGTTATTTGCAGGTGGTTCTTGGAAGATTCCTGATGAGGCTAACTCCAGACCCAAATACATTTACTGACAGAGAATTGGGCAAAGGATGATTCGTCTGGGGAGATTACACCTTGCTAAAATTTTGATCCTTCTTGGACATGCTATTAGCCTATTCCTTTCTTTTTTTAATGTTGGTTTATGGTCATATTGCATTGAAACACCAGTTCTCATTCCATCGCCAAAATTAAGCAACATCAAGCCTGGTTAGTACCTACATAGGTGATGACTTGGGAATACCATGTACTTGGATGTCCCAGTGGTATGATGGATAACAGTTTGGAATTTGAATTTGAACTTAGTTCCAACCCCAATTTTGTTTGTTATATTCAGCAAATACCCCTGAGAAAGGTATGAATCCACCTTTTCTCCTTCTGGTCATAGCTTAATTAGTAGGATATCTATCAGTAAATCATTACCTCTAAAATAATTCTTGCAATCTAAAAATATTTTCTGACTTTAAATAACCTGCAGCAAAGGGTTGATAAGCTATAAAAACAAATCAATTTCTTAATGCTAGCTGGGGTGAGAAAAAGTTTGAGTCTAGCAGCATTCCCCTGATAGCCACTGCTGGAGATACTGCACAGTTGTTTTGTGGCTCACATCAATGGTGGCTTGAGTTCTCTACAAACTGTTGAACAGCTCAGACACCTGTCAGAGAGTTCAGGTCATCCAGAACATAGTGATACACTTTCCTTCTAAACTGATTGATGATCCTATTCACTCTAGGAAAGAGGAATATTAAGGTTTTCAATTTGGCAATAAGTCCTTCTGATTGTCCAACAATTCTGCACCTTAATAAAACTTGACACTTCTACTGACCCTCTTACTGTAGGGATTCCTTTGTGGTTTAAGACCATCTGTTCTGAAAAGAAACAATAGAGATTTACTGTATATACTCAAGTATAGCGCAAGTTTTTATGATCAGTGTTTTCAGACAAAAATTAGGGAGTTGTATTACACACAGTTAATTTTTTAGTGACCAGTAACACTATACACAAGTAATTTTTTTCTGAAGTCGTTAAAATTCATGCATAATTGTGAATGAATATTTTTCTTTAAAATGCAAATGTGAATATTTTACAGGAAAGTTTTCTCATTTCTAAATAATCATGATTTAATCATTTCACTCCAAGCAAGGTAATAAAAAACCACTAAGATACAAGGGGTTACTGAGTGTTACAGAATATTAATAAAAAACACTATTAAGGAGAGAGGACAATAAAAGAATTGGAATTAAAAAGATAGATGATAATGACTGACATTGCATTTAAATTTTTGATGATCAAAGTTGACTGGGAAGCAAGAAGCCTGAAGAAAGTTCTACAAGCAAGAAGTGCAATAGAGGAAACTATTAACATAGAACTTATAGTTAGATTTAGCCATTTCAATTGTAAAATGAAACCAATCTAAGGAAATAAAATCAGTGCTTCTCTGTATGGCATGTGATGAATTGTTAATACCATCAGTTACACCATCTTGCATCATTTCTCACCACCTTGTCTCACTGTCAATGGTGGTGGCACTTGTGTTACTACCATTATTTTCTACCACCATAAAAGAAATTAAACATGTTCTAAAATTAGACTCATTTCTTCTATAGATTCATACATTTTTTTCAGATAAGAGAAACACCTGCTTTTCTCTTTCCCTGATTGGGATCACTGTCATGAATCCCATAAACCCTGAAGGTCTGTTGAGGCACTACATATATTGGAACTGTTGCAGTGGTAGGTGTGTCTAGTGTCCCTCAGCCTGTTTCAGGCTGGTATTATTTTTTTTATACTGTTTATCATACCCAGTCTGCCTGGTTATTTACATGGGGTTTGAATTTAGTTTTCCTTCTCTTAGACTGAATGTAAACCAAAGAGTCTGTCTAGCTATTTAACCCATAGCTGGAGAAAGATGGATTTGTGCCTTTTCCAAGAGTATTGGTGTAAGATGAACAAAACAGATGTAGTCAGAATTTGAACTCTGCATGTCAATTCCACTTTCAAATATTGCACCAATAACATTATGCTATATGCTAGCGCTGGATTTAGAATAAGTGTAGCAGTGAGGAATCTTCCAAAACTCATGAGATAAAAATATAGATTCATGCCTTTTCTAAGGGCTTTTGGGCAAAGTGAAAAAACACACTTGATCAGAATTTGAACTCTGCATACCAATTCCACTTTCAATACCAAAAACTGCTGTAACCTAGGGAAGGTTACTGAATAGAATAATTGCACGAAGGTTGGCAATGAATGATAATACTTAGGACAAGAACAACACATATAAGATTTGCCAGTGATGCATAGAAGAACTAGTTAACTGCTAGAAGTGAGTCAAGTGAATTCCACAATGAATCTTCAACTGCAGACCAACATAATGTATATACTGCATTTATGTGAATGAGGACATACCCATTATCGTCCGTAGGTATGCTACATTAATAACATTATACTATCTGCTACTGAAGGATTTAGCTAAAGAGAGGTACTCAGTTGTTTCACTTGTGAGGTCCTTCACAATAACTATGGCAATGACAAAATTATTACACACTCCGGCTAGGGGCTCCCATAGATTTTGAATTCATAGACTTCAGCCTATTAATCCAAAATGTAAATCCACCATGACTATTAATCTTAAAGCCAGAATTTTTTCAAAGAGGAAAATATTCTCCAGAATCAATGTTACACTGTACTTAATTCATTTCCCCTATTTTCACTTAATCATTTCTCTCATTCCAGTGTTACTATCAAACATGAGGCAGTTTCATATTCATTGACTTTCCATGACAAAATTATTATGCAGAAAAGCAGAAAGAAAAACAGAAACTGATATTATACTTTAATGATAAATCATACCCTTGGATTCTCTTAGTTGTGACACTAAATTCTCTGCTCTGAATCCCATTGCATTTTATGAGAAAAGAAGGAATATTGTTTTCTTTCTTTTAGTGAAAGTCATGTTCTTAATGTCAATTTTTGCAATAAAAAGAGAAACCATTTTCTTGTTTGTGGATCTGCATTTTCACGGAAGTCATGGAATGCCATATGCAAATACACTCTAGAGAGAAACCATATCCTTGTGAAATTTGTGGATCTGCATTTGTTGAAAAATCAAATTTAGAGCATCATGTGTGAACCCATAAAAACCATATTCTTGTGAAGTTTGTGGAGCTGTATTTTGACAGAAATCGACATTGGTGAATCAAATGCAAACACATACTGAACATAAATCATATTCTTTTGAAATTTGTGGGTGTTTGTTTTCATGAAAATCATATTTAGTGCTCCATATGCAAACACACATTGAAGAAAAAAATATACTTGTACAAATTGTAATTCAACTTTTTTCATATGCTTCAAATTTTCAGAAACATGTGCAACTTCACACTGGAGAGAAACTATATTCTTGTGAAATATGTAGATTTGAATTTTCAAAGAATTTAAAGCTGAAAAGACATATGCATACACACACTGAGAGAGGTGAATCAATATTTTTTTTTAATAATTTCTAACTTAAAATGAAACATTAACATACAAATCATATTGGATCCAAATCTGTCAAATATTTTCAATGAATATAATGTATAAAAAACATGTGAAATTCCAACTGAAATGCAAGAATTTGTTTTTCTCAAAATTTTCAGTGAAAACATATAGAAAAAAAGATATTACAAGAGAAAATATTGTATTTGAATGAAAGTTTATAGCATTTTTTATGTGAATTTCAAAGATAATATTTGGATAATAGTACAAACGTTTATGCAAACACGTGTCCTTTTGTTTCACTATGTTCCAGATATTTGATGCAATTTCATGATTACATCCTGTTTATTATAATTTTTATTAGCTTCCAGAGAATTTAAATTCTTCGTATCAAGATCAAAATGAGTGGTAATCTGGAGTTGTAAATTCAGGTGAGATTAGCAGGAACAGTAGGACATCTCAGTCACAATGTGCCTATTTCTGCCAGATCATCAAAGAGACATGAGGTCTGGCATTCTCCAGATAGAAGTAAAGACTATTCGATTGTTCTTTTCTTGATGCTTTTCATCAATTGCTGTGTTTAATCAGTCCCTTTCAGAAGAGTAATTGTCTGAATTCAACATCTGATTTTGCAGAATGGCCATGTTATACACAATGTACTTTTGTAGCGGAACAGGCCCTGTGTATGATAGAGTGTGATGGTTTAGACATATTTGTTGCGTGTTTGAAGGGGCGTTCACCACAATTATGTTATTTTGTCTAGGAAAGGTGTGGAAAGGATTATGTCATATGCTGGAGGTCGCTATCCAATGTGGTGGAACAATGCAAATTGTATTCGACATGAAATAGCAATGGTAAAAATACAACCCAAAACGTAGAGTAGAAAACATAACAATTGAATTTATTAAGTATTGAATATACATGCATGAGATGCGAACTGAAAAGTGAGACTGAGTTACGTCTCTTTGATTAGGTAATATTTGTACCTAGACTCATAATGAATAAGTTGATTATTAAAATGCAGTTTAGAAAATTGAGTATGTTTTGAATTGTGTATTATGCAAGTTGGATAAAAGATGCTGGAATTATACTTGCATGAATTGTTGTAAGGTTCTTTTACATCTGACTGCATTAGTCAAGATGGGAGTTCTTTAAGAGTCACATTTTGGCAGCGGTGTTGTGACGTAGAGAAGTTAGGTTCGAGAGTCCGCGTCGAAACAGAGAGAGCGAGAATCAGACGTATTGGGTTTTTATATCTTGCTGGTCGATACTGACCAATCAGCAAGCTAGATTGATGGTAATTAACCAATGAATGCCTGTTGATTATTTTCTGTACATGATGTTGGTAAAATCGTAACAGGAAGAGTGCATTTCCTAGCGGAGGGCAAACTGGCTGACGTGGAAGATTTCACACTTTCAATGCCACCACATGTACAACATTATCTTCTTTAACTTTTAGGAATGATCAGAATGGTTCATCTTCTTTTCCTGAGCATCTTCTTCACAGCACAGTTGCAACACAATCCAATCTTGGTACTAATTTCAATAGCTGACAATTTGATTAGAAATTGCTTTTTAGGCACAAATTGTTGCTTATATATTTCTAGAATGTCTAAATTTTCATTATACTTTGAGATGTAAGCTTAACAAGCGGATTTTAAATGTTTCTAAAGTCATATAGTTGAGATTATAAATGCTTGTTACAGACATTTTCTTTTTACAATGTACATATTTTAATTATTTGCTTTTATTTTTGTATCAACATATTATGTAAACTTATTAAAACACTTTAAAGTTTGAATAAAACATCAGTATTTTTCATAGTCTTATTCCTTCAGTTTAGATTTCTTGGTGAAAATGTTTTTCACATACTTACTTGTTTGTCCTTTGAAAATATTGAAAGTGACAACATGTAAGCAGGGATTCTTAAGAACTTTTCTTGTTTCATAATGGCTGACAATATGTCTTAAGGCATTGAGGATTCTTGCAATGACTTAAGCTCTACTGGAAATAGTGCTAGGTAATTTTTCTACCTAGAGACCCAGTACTGTATCCAAAAGCCTATCTAACCACTAACTGCAGGGTTGATTACATCCCCAATTATATACAAACTAGTGGTAAGATTGTAAAAATTAAAGAAATCCAAAGCAAAATCTCAACTGCAATATGAAAAACTATACAGTGACTTAATTTGCAAGCAATCATAATATGTAATTGCAATTAAGGACTATGAAGTTTTGGAACATAACAGGGATTCAAAATGGAATGCATGAAGGAACAAAGAAATGATAGCAGCAAAAGAATCACCCTGAAGAATGAAAGACAAGTGGACAACAAGTGAAATTTTAAGTCTAATGTAGGAGAGATAACAGAGTTATCCAAAGAAATAGTATTGTTTATATAAGACTAAAGAAAACCACCAGAAATAAATGCCAACAAATAAAAGGCAAATAGTTAATTTGAAATTTTACTGTAATTGGAAAACAGACATCACTAGTATGTTAGAAAAGACCAACGAAAATGCATCAATCAAACAATGCTTGTTGCCAGGATATATAAAGTCTGAAGAGAAAAACAATCATAATGGAACAAAGAAAAGTATCCAATGTTTAATATACATAGCTCACTTTGATAAGAGACTGATTTGCTAATATCAGTTAATGTATCTTTTACAACTGCACAATAGCACTGTTTGATGACAGTCTTTGATTTTACAAGTCTGTTGTGTTGTATGGCTTATATGTTGGCTTGAAAGTATACACCTAAGCAGATTTCATGGTGGGTATTTAACATTATCTCTTCGTTCAATCCATTGTCTGGAAATGTTTCATTAATGAAAGATGGGGAAGTGCTCCATCTTGCTGAAAATAAAACTCCTTCTCCCCATCTGATTTTGAAACATGAATGATGTTTGTATAAAACTTTAAAAAGACCTTCTAGATAGATTGAAAATTCTTCTTCTTGGCCAGTATCTTGCAAATGCATGTGAAGGATAACGGTGATAGCAACTACTTGTCTTTATGCATACTTGAGATGTGTGGGTGGTGTAATGCATAGCAACTTGGAAGAAAGGTGTGAATCCCCTGACCAGGTTAGAGTTAAATACAGGGACTTGTATCTGAAAAAAATTGTCATTCTCTAAAAAGAGTTTTAATTCTATATTCACTCATCAAAAAGAATTATTCTTACAATCCAAAGTATTTCTTGGCTTTAAATAAGCCACAAAGAGTTGGTAAGCCATGAAAAATAAAATTGGTCAATTGGCATATCTATGGAGGACTCTTTCTCTGTGGAAGTCTGCCTCATTTTATGTCTGTGTCACCCTGTATGACATCCCACTAAAGTTTGTCATTCACTGTATTTTGGGGGAACATGTTTGCTTTAGGTGTCAGATTACATGTCAGTTTGCTTATGGGCATTGTAACAAGGTCAGGAGATATGGTTTGGTTATATCATTCTCTAGTCATATGCTAAATTTTGACTTCATATTTAATCAACGTTGAATTAACGGTATTATTAAAAAATAACAACATTCCTTTAATGAAGTGTGGTTAAGATTCTGATTCCATCCAACATAGTTTAGCTAGTTTATCTCAGTTCTCATTCCTCTAACAGCAGTAAGAGGTGGATGCTCTGGATTGTATCCAGTCTAAATTAATTAAATCCCTTTTAAGTGTTGAGTTCAAAACCAGACAATTCTAGGTACAAATTCAATTTGTTGTAATGAACTGCTTTTTGTTTCTTCAACAGCCTCCTAGAATAATTGGAACCAAGGATACATCTGTCACACTATGAAAATGCAAATTACATAGCTTAGCTATCTAGGTTTTTCAATTTACCTAATCAAGATGATTCCTACATCAGCCAGCAACAATTATAGATTCAGACATTTGTAAAATCTTCACCAGTAACACTTGCATAAACAAAGGAAATAGGAAAATTTCACATTTTGTATTGTGAAAATCCAAATAGCTCGTATATGAATAGAGAATGCATTGAGTGAGTTGAGTGAAAAGAGAAAGAGGAATTCAATTGAAAATGTGTTTTCTCTTCAGATTAATTTAATTTACACAGCAAAATCATTTTAAGTGAAATAGAGAAGGTACCAAGATTTGTTATCAACAAATATTATATTAACAACAAACATGATGCAGATGACACTGTCTTGGTGGCAGATTCAGATGAAAAACTGAAAAGTAATTGTAGAGAGCATAGTTGATGTCAGCAAGAGAAAAGGACTAAGAGAATTAGAGGACCTGCCAGGATCTGTTATCAGCAGACATTACATTAACAACAAACATGATGCAGATGACACTGTCTTGGTGGCAGATTCAGATGAAAACCTGAAAAGTAATTGTAGAGAGGATAGTTGATGTCAGCAAGAGAAAAAGACTAAGAGAATTAGAGGACCTGCCAGGATTTGTTATCAGCAGACATTACATTAACAACAAACATGATGCAGATGACACTGTCTTGGTGGCAGATTCAGATGAAAACCTGAAAAGTAATTGTAGAGAGGATAGTTGATGTCAGCAAGAGAAAAAGACTAAGAGAATTAGAGGACCTGCCAGGATTTGTTATCAGCAGACATTACATTAACAACAAACATGATGCAGATGACACTGTCTTGGGGGCAGATTCAGATGAAAAACTGAAAAGTAATTGTAGAGAGGATAGTTGATGTCAGCAAGAGAAAAGGACTAAGAGAATTAGAGGACCTGCCAGGATCTGTTATCAGCAGACATTACATTAACAACAAACATGATGCAGATGACACTGTCTTGGTGGCAGATTCAGATGAAAAACTGAAAAGTAATTGTAGAGAGGATAGTTGATGTCAGCAAGAGAAAAGGACTAAGAGAATCAGAGGACCTGCCAGGATTTGTTATCACCAGACATTACATTAACAACAAACATGATGCAGATGACACTGTCTTGGGGGCAGATTCAGATGAAAAACTGAAAAGTAATTGTAGAGAGGATAGTTGATGTCAGCAAGAGAAAAGGACTAAGAGAATTAGAGGACCTGCCAGGATCTGTTATCAGCAGACATTACATTAACAACAAACATGATGCAGATGACACTGTCTTGGTGGCAGATTCAGATGAAAAACTGAAAAGTAATTGTAGAGAGGATAGTTGATGTCAGCAAGAGAAAAGGACTAAGAGAATCAGAGGACCTGCCAGGATTTGTTATCACCAGACATTACATTAACAACAAACATGATGCAGATGACACTGTCTTGGGGGCAGATTCAGATGAAAAACTGAAAAGTAATTGTAGAGAGGATAGTTGATGTCAGCAAGAGAAAAGGACTAAGAGAATCAGAGGACCTGCCAGGATTTGTTATCACCAGACATTACATTAACAACAAACATGATGCAGATGACACTGTCTTGGTGGCAGATTCAGATGAAAAACTGAAAAGTAATTGTAGAGAGGATAGTTGATGTCAGCAAGAGAAAAGGACTAAGAGAATCAGAGGACCTGCCAGGATTTGTTATCACCAGACATTACATTAACAACAAACATGATGCAGATGACACTGTCTTGGTGGCAGATTCAGATGAAAAACTGAAAAGTAATTGTAGAGAGGATAGTTGATGTCAGCAAGAGAAAAGGACTAAGAGAATTAGAGGACCTGCCAGGATTTGTTATCAGCAGACATTACATTAACAACAAACATGATGCAGATGACACTGTCTTGGGGGCAGATTCAGATGAAAAACTGAAAAGTAATTGTAGAGAGGATAGTTGATGTCAGCAAGAGAAAAGGACTAAGAGAATCAGAGGACCTGCCAGGATTTGTTATCACCAGACATTACATTAACAACAAACATGATGCAGATGACACTGTCTTGGGGGCAGATTCAGATGAAAAACTGAAAAGTAATTGTAGAGAGCATAGTTGATGTCAGCAAGAGAAAAGGACTAAGAGAATTAGAGGACCTGCCAGGATTTGTTATCAGCAGACATTACATTAACAACAAACATGATGCAGATGACACTGTCTTGGGGGCAGATTCAGATGAAAAACTGAAAAGTAATTGTAGAGAGGATAGTTGATGTCAGCAAGAGAAAAGGACTAAGAGAATTAGAGGACCTGCCAGGATTTGTTATCAGCAGACATTACATTAACAACAAACATGATGCAGATGACACTGTCTTGGGGGCAGATTCAGATGAAAAACTGAAAAGTAATTGTAGAGAGGATAGTTGAAGTCAGCAAGAGAAAAGGACTAAGAGAATTAGAGGACCTGCCAGGATTTGTTATCACCAGACATTACATTAACAACAAACATGATGCAGATGACACTGTCTTGGTGGCAGATTCAGATGAAAAACTGAAAAGTAATTGTAGAGAGGATAGTTGATGTCAGCAAGAGAAAAGGACTAAGAGAATTAGAGGACCTGCCAGGATTTGTTATCAGCAGACATTACATTAACAACAAACATGATGCAGATGACACTGTCTTGGGGGCAGATTCAGATGAAAAACTGAAAAGTAATTGTAGAGAGGATAGTTGAAGTCAGCAAGAGAAAAGGACTAAGAGAATTAGAGGACCTGCCAGGATTTGTTATCAGCAGACATTACATTAACAACAAACATGATGCAGGTGACACTGTCTTGGTGGCAGATTCAGATGAAAAACTGAAAAGTAATTGTAGAGAGGATAGTGGATGTCAGCAAGAGAAAAGGACTAAGAGAATTAGAGGACCTGCCAGGATTTGTTATCACCAGACATTACATTAACAACAAACATGATGCAGATGACACTGTCTTGGTGGCAGATTCAGATAAAAACCTAAAAAGTAATTCTCTAGTTGCTAAATGCTAGAAAAAAGACATTACATCAATTGTAAGACAGAATGCATTGTTTTGAGCAAAAAGTACAGACAGGGCCATACAATCAAAGACAAATACAAAGAGCATAAAAATAGTGAATACAGTCAGAATGTTATAGTAAGACTTGTATTATTAAATCATTATTATCTCAAAATAAAATTCTTACAATCTAAAAATATTTTCTGGCTTTAAATAACAGTAGAAAATGAATCAACCAATTAATATACTACATCAAATTTGAAGGAAGTAAACATTTATTACAAAATATTAAATAATATAACTAAATACAATCTTTACAAAAATTGCTTGCATAAAAATGTCCCTTTGTGGGCCTTTTAATAAAAGCAGATAACAGATCAAAATATATAAAGGCTCTTACAAAATATACAATACAAACTCCCAATAATGAAAAAAAAAAGAATGTAACACAAAAACTTTAAATACACTTAAAAAAAAAACAGGTGTACCCACCTGATAGAAAGATGTAAAAAAAAAAAAGAATGATTTTGGCAAATTTGCTTGCGTCACTGGGACTTTTAACAATTATTATCTTCTTTAGAATACAGTTCTATTCACTTCTTTTTTCCATTGGCTCTTGTGAGAAACAATTCAGCTCATCCACACGTGACAGCCACAAAAATAGCTTTTCCCTCTGGGGCTTTATTTTTATGCCTTCAGGACAAAATTTTCATGTTGCTGTTCTAATCGCATGTCCGCAACAGACCACATTGCTCTACATCTTTCTGCTTGAAACCAGAAACATATAGACCAATGATCAATACAAGCTGTTGTGGAGTTTCATTAACTTCTGAAGTTATCTGCTAACTCATATATCAGATGGATTTTAATTTTAAATTTATGCAGACAGAAGGCACCCTTTGCAAAAGGAAAAGAATATAGTTTTTAAATTTGAAAAATAAATTTGAAACAGTCCAGCTTGACTGAATTATATCTAGCAGGTCTTTTAGAAGTAACTCTAAATTGAGAAACTTTTACACTACAAACTAATGTAGCAAATAAAATTTCATTTTTATAATTTGTTAGGCTTTAAATACACTTCTCCCAAAGCTATAGTGCAAAGAACCTAGACTATTATTTATTTATATTTATTTATTTACACTTTTTATTAATTATTTTATATTACTAATAAAAAAAAGTTTTTATATCTATGTCTCAACACACAGAGCATGCCCTTATAGGGAAATGTATTTTTTGTTATATTTTAAAAAGAAACAAAACAAATGTAATATTTTTTACAAAATCATTAGTCCCTAAGTTAAGGACTTCCACTAAATTTTCGATACCTAAGGCTTAAAATGAATTTTTAAAAATGCAAAAGCATTCTCGAAGCTTTTGTTTTAATTGAAACTAAATGATTAAATTTACTATTTCTAATAAGCAAAATATTCTGGTGTATTTCAAATATAAATTTTGATTGGAATCTCAACTTTTTCGTCGCTTTCAGAAAATCGATAAATATCGGCCATTTTGACACATTTGTGAACAAAAGTTAATTCTCGGTTTTGAAAATCTTCCAAAAATAAAATAAATATTTGTGACACATTATTTGAGCAAAATTAGCAAATTTAAAGTTAAATTAATGATTGGGTTTCATCTCCAGGTTTTTTTCTTAACTTATTGAAACTAAAAAAAAATACTTAATTGAAGTATGAACCACACTAAAATAAATACATAAAATAAAAAATATTTAGTGAAATATGAATTTTAAAAAAGTAAAAATAATTAAAATTTTGAAGGGGTGATTTGCAAAGCCTGTTGAGACGTAAAAACACGATGAAACAATTGCTAACAGCCAGATCTTTCAGGGAGGACAACTCTTAAAACATGTGATGGACTCTCATACTTAAGAAAATGGTAATGTTTTTTTACAAATTAAAATAAATAAATAAATCTTGGTGCAAAGTGACATTTATTAAGCTTTTTAATTTTTGATTCGTAAATATAGTTTTCACTTAATAACAATATCACTTAACCGAATTGGAGTAATGCAGAATTTTAAACGATTTATTATTATAATTAAAATTTAAAAGAAAATGAAAGCAATTTTGTGAAAATTTCATTATTCATCGAATTTTTTTCTCTTAAGATAATAGTGTTCTTAATAAATCTTATTTATAAAGCAATTGAAAGCTTTTCTAACTAAATAATGTTATAATGATTATTTGATTTTTGCAGGAATTTTTAAATCAATGTGTTTAAGTTTTTCACCTGATAAAAAGGCGATAAAAATTAAAAATTCGTAAATTACGTCGACTGCTGACGCAAAAAAGAAACAAAATTTTTAACAAAAATTTCGAACGTGATAGAAATGATTAAAAAATTTAATAAAATAATAAAAAATATTTTGGTCTTTCCTAACATAATCATTTTGACGATAAAACTTTGTTTTTATTAAGTTTGGGGCATTTTTTCATCGTACTATGCTTTTTTTCCAACGACAAGGTAGAGGTGCCTACATTCAACCAAAAGGGATTTTCAATAAAAAATTTTTTTTACATGTGAAATTTAGAATATTATCACCTTTCAACTTGAAGGAAGATATATTATTTAAAATGTGTTTTCGATGTTTGTTTTTTTAACCAAATCCGTGGAAGCACCTTAAATGCTAAGAAATCTGAGTATTTTAAACAAAAGGAACCAAATCTTGTCTAACACCGCTTAGTTTTTTCGTTTTAAATTATGTAGCGAAATATTTTCTCAAATGTAATTTCAGACTTGTCTCGTGTTTCTGTTATTTTTTATTTCGTAATTCTTTTGTTTTTTGACATTCGTATCAATTTCGATGTTATTATATGAACTGAATGAACAATACAAAAATTGCTTAGGTTGACAAAAAAATCTCATCAAAATTCAAAATCATTTGTGAGCACAAAGAAATCATCCCGTCCGTTTTGTTTTTCTCAGTACATTTTCTTGAATGGTAAGTGTATAAAAATTCGACTAAAAAAAGAATAATTCGTTATTTACTGACATCTCCTTTTTTTCTTTCTTGCTTGTTTTAGCATAATAAAAATTTAAATTATGAAAATAATATCCAGTGTAATTAATTAATTAATATCATCATTTCAGGTAAAGAAATATTTTGATTTTTAATGAAAAGTAAAAAAAAACTACGAAAAAAAAAAAAAAAGAAGAAATTAGAGATTGTTTTTTTTTCTTTAACGTTTTGAAAATTTCGGTTTTATTTCCCGAGCGCTAAAAATCCCTTAAATTTTTTCAAAATTGTCATATATCCGTGCAAATTTACTTGCTGAACTCGAATTAACAATTATATTTATGAAAAAACCTACCGTTTTGGAGTTATCGACAATTAAAATCGGACTACTTGTTGGTTATTCGTCCCCCCATTACTGCCATAATGTTCACTCATTCACTGCTGAGTACTTTGTTGGTGTAATCATAAATTTTGGCCAATTTACTTCTTTTACAGCTATATATCTCTTTTGAAATGACTACGCATTATCGTAAAGCATTTTTTTTTATAAGTGTAGATTTATTTATAACAGAAAACTTTAAACAAAAACAAATTAAATAATACAATAAAACCCTTTTTTCTGTGTAGAATAATAATGACAAATTAAAAGAACAAATTAAATAATACAATAAAGCATTTTTTATATTTTAAAATTGAAAAAAAAATTAATGCACAAACTTGGTAAATTATTTAAATAATGTTTTTTATTTTTTAATTTATCCCCTTCTTCTACACAGAAAGATTTTTAAGGACTTTTTCAGATTAATGTAATTATTTTTTAAATGTTTCAATCTGTGTAAAAATATTTTTTTTACGTCTGTTGCACCTGAGAACTGGCACATAATTGATTTTACAATCAGAATCATAAAATAAAAATACAATAAACTAGGTTCCACAGAAAAGTTACAACTATTTAAAAAAAATAAGGTACCACCCCTAATTCACTGAAAAAAGAGCATGCCATGATGACAAAATGCCCCAAACTTGATATAAAGAAAGTTTTATTGTCAAAACTCAAAATCTTTATTATTTAGAGGAATAACCAAAAGAGTATTTTTTGATAATTATATATTTTAATCCTTTGTAAAACATTCAAAATTTTGGTTAAAAATCTTGTTTTTCTTGCATCAGCAGGAGAACAATAAATTAGCATGGGAAATTTAGCATCTTTTTTGTGGTGAAAAGCACCTTGATTTGGAAATTCTTGCAAAATCAAATAATTGTCAGATTTTAATGAAACTTCCAGGATTTATTCACAAATGAATGAAATCATTTCTGAAATGTTTTTTTCTTTTAAGGAAAATCTTAGTATAAATATATATATATTTTTTTTTACATTTGTTACACCCCACTGATTTAATTTTATGAAATTTAGAGAAATTTAATTCTGCAAATCTTAAGTTAAAAGCAGAACACTTTGGTGAATTTAAATCCTCAATTTCTTTTTGTAAAACAGGACATCCAGTTTCTAAAAACCTGCTTGGAATCATAAAACAAAAAATGCATTAAAACAAAGACACTATTTAATTAGAAAAGCTTTTAATTGCTTTTATGAATAATATATATTAAGGATACTATTGTGTTAAGAAAAATGTTTTTTCAATCAATGAATTCTTACAAGAATTGTTTTCATTTTTTTTCTTCATAAAAGGTAAATAATAAATATTGCATTGTACTTGTTTCACATATTTTTATAATCTTGTAAATAGAGATTGTGCAGTAATAGCAGTGTCAAGAACATAATTGTCCTTTTAACTTAGTGATTTTTTTGCAGGCACAATGGTTAAACATTGCTGATTTTTATATTACAATTTTCTCCAAACTTTATTATTCTTAATAACATGAAGATTTAGAAGAAAAATAACTTTTTATGCAAATTTGCATTTTTAAATGGATTCTTCATTTTCTGTTCTTGAAGGTGACAGTAAGCTTCCTTTAGTCATTATGCTTTAAATTTAATGGTTTCCTATAATGACAATCTTGTGCCTGATTTCTAGATTCAGGCCTAAATGAATGTTCTTACTATTATTTTTGAGGACTTTATTTACATCATAATTGTCATACTGATTATGAGTAAATTTCGTCAAAACTGAGTGAAAAGAATAATCTCCTTTAAGGCATTTGAACATTTTTCTTAAACATACCATTGTACTTTTATATTCAAATTTAAGATGAACAATAATTTTTCTATTCTGCTATTGATATTTGTTGAAAGATTTAGCAGTTGAACAGAAGCAATATTTGACCCTGTACTTTCTTCATTTCCCTTATTTTCACTTTAGATTACTTTTCTCTTGTTCCAGTGTTACTATCAAACAAGAGCAATTACACATTCATTGACTTCCCATTACAAATTTATCAACCTGTACGAAATAAAAAGAAAACAGAATTTGATTTTGATTTGTAACTCATGATAAATTATTCTAAGTCATGACTAGTGATGTGCAGAGGTTTGGTGATGCCTGGAGCCAACTCCTTGATTGCATGCCCCTAAGACTCAAGTAGGAGGGCCTAGTACTGAGAAATGTGAGAAAGGAAGACATTTCAAATTTGTATTTCTCTCTTTGATTGGATACCCTCCTGATATGGATGCGTCTCTACTCCCCTTTTGCAGTTTATGAAAAATATTGTTTTCACTTCATCCTTTCAAAAACATATTTCAGTAACTATGTATTCTTGTAGAAAGAAATGTTTCAACTGTTAATGTTTCTATGACTAGGGGACAGTTCATTATTACAGCATGGAATTAGTAAACAGATCTTCAAGTCGTACTGATATCCAAAGAAATAGTAAAAAATTGTTTATAGATGTGAAAATAATTATATTTATCCTTCATTTCTCATCTTTGTAAAAATAGAAACTTTTCTATCTTGCACAATTTTTAATGGTTGAGCAGTCCATTTTTACACAGCTACTGCAATATTGTTTGATCTTCACTGGTTGCTGCATTATTGTATCCTTGTGCCAGACTAAATTAGTCTTAGTATATAACTACATGTATCTATTACAATATAAACTGATTTCATATATCTTATTCACTCTCTATTAATATATCTTTTATTGCTTTTTCTTCACAGATGTTTTGGCTTTACAAAAATTATTATTGTGAAGTAAATGAAAGAAAACAAGATTCGTCACTTCACTTTAAAAACTGGAAAACATGCTACAATCTCCATGTAAAAGTTGTGTGTTAACATTTTCAGAATCATCACAGTGAATATTAATTGGCAAGAAAAACATGTCCTTTGGAAGGTGTGGTTTGTCTTTTTTTGTAAAATCACAATGAGTACATATTAGAGAGAAGTCATATTCTTGTGAAATTTGCAAACTTAGGGTGCTGATTTAGTCTGCCATAGGGAAACACAAACTGGACAGAAACCATATTGGGGAATATGTGGATCTCCATTTGTGCATATGTCACTTTTGATGAAAAACCAGAGAAAACCCACATTCTTTTGAATTTTGTGGATCTACATTTTCAGACCAGTCACAATTGGTGAATCATATGCATACAGACACTGGAGAAAAGTCACTTTCTGTAATGCTTGTTGATCTTCATTTTAGAATAAGTCATGGTTGGGGCATCAATGCAAATAAACACTGGAGAGACACAATTTTCAAGCGAGGTTTGTGGATCTGCATTTGCAATCAAATCACATTTGAAGGGCCATGTGCAAACACAGAATGGAAAAAAATCACACTCTTGTAAAGTTTGTGGATTTGCATTTTCACGGAAGTCAAATTTGGTACAGCATGTACAAACACACACTGGAGAGAATCCATATTCTTGTGAAGTTTGTGGATTTGCATTTTCACGGAAGTCAAATTTGGTGCAGCATATGCGAACACACACTGGAGAGAATCCATATTCGTGTGAAGTTTGTACATCAACATTTTCTCGGAAGTCAAATTTGATGCAGCATATGCGAACACATACTGGAGAAAAACCATATTCTTGTGAAGATTGTGGATCTGCATTTTCACGGAAGTCAAATTTAGTGCAGCATATGCAAACACATACTGAAAAGAAAACATATCCTTGTGAACTTCGTGGCTCTGCATTTTTAGACAATTCATATTTGGTGCACCATTTGCAGACAGACACTGGTGAAAAACCATTTTCTTGTAATATTTGTGGATCTGCATTTGCATGGAAATCATGTTTGGAACGCCATATGCGAAGACACACAGGAGAGAAACCATATCTTTGCAAAATTTGTGGATCTTCATTTGGAGAAAAGTCAAATTTAGTACGCCATATACGAACACACACTGGAGAAAAACCATACATCTGTGAAGTTTGTGGTTTTGCATTTTCACAGAAATCAAATTTGTTGCAACATATGGGAACACACACTGGAGAGAAGCCATATTCTTGTGAAGTTTGTGCATTTGCTTTTTCACAGAAGTCATGGTTAGTACGTCATATGCAAACACACACTAGAGAGAAACCATATTCCTGTGAAATTTGTGGCTCCACATTTTCAGACAATTCAAATTTGGCACGCCATTTGCGGACACACACGGGAGAGAAACCATTTTCTTGTAATGTTTGTGGATCTGCATTTTCACGGAAGTCGTGTTTAGAATGCCATATGCGAATACACACTGGAGAGAAACCGTATCCTTGTGAAATTTGTGGATCAGCATTTGTACAAAAGTCAAATTTAGTGCGTCATGTGCGAACACACACTAGAGAGAAACCATACCCTTGTGAAGTTTGTGGATCTACATTTTCACAGAAGACACATTTAGTAAGCCATATGTGCAAACACACTGGAGAGAAACCATTTTCTTGTGAAGTTTGTGGATCTGCTTTTTCAGAGAAATCAACGTTGGTGAACCACATGCAAAAACATACTGAATATGAACCATAAATCATTCTTGTAAAATTTGTGGATGGTCATTTTCATGGAAATCATATTTAGTATTCCATACACAAACTCACATTTGAGAGAGAAAATATTCTTGTACAATCTGTAATGCATCTATTTCATATATTTTCACTGTGAAAAAAATACGTGACTACAGACTGGAGAGAAACCATATTCTTGTAAAATCTGTGGCTCTGGATTTTCAAAGAATTCAAACTTGAAATGGTGCATGCTAACATACCCTTGTTATAAACCATGAACGAGTCAATAAATATTTTCACTTAATATAGATCTGAAATATTAGAATCTGTGTTTTCATTGAAATTTGTGGTGAAAACATATATATATAAAAATATATAAAAAAAAATATATAAAAAATACATTACAAGAGAAAATATGTTGGAATGAAAGTTTATAGAGTTTAAGTAACGAAGACAATATTTGAGTAGTTTCTCAAAGAATTATGCAATCATATGTGTCATTTACATTTCAGATATTTGAAGCAACTTCATGATTACATCCTCTAAGGAATTTGTATCTTTGTAGATGATGAACTGGTTAAAGTGATTTTTTTCAGGCTTCCAAGGAATATAAGTCCTTCTCATTAAGTGAATTTTTTAGAAATCAAAATAAATATTAATCTGAAGTTGCAAAATGAAGTGAGTACAGCAAGTGTAGTAGGACATCTCAGCAATTTCTACCAGGTCATCAAAGTGAGACTGTGATGATAGAAGACAAATCTGTTCAGTTAGCTAATTCCTGATGCTTTTCATCAATTACTGTGTTTAATCAGTCAGTTAATTTGTCTCAATTCAATATCTACATTTGCAGAAGGAGCTTATAATACAAAACATCCTTTCAATGTCACCAGGTACAAACATTAGCTTCTTTGGCTTATTTCATCTTTCTTGGGGTCTTCTTCACTGCACATTGTTATAAACAATCTCTTTTCATCAGCTGTGTTGATTTAAAAAAAAAAAAGATGTGTTTTTGTTACATTTGCACAATGGATATGTGATGCAGTAAATATTTTTCTGTTAAATCATATTTAATATGAAATAATCTTTTTAAATCACCCATGCATTGTAGTGAGTCACACAAACTTTGTCAGGATTCATGTATCCAGATGCTGTCAAATGCCTTACAATTCTGATATGAGGTATGGGGAGTTTCTCTGTAATGTCTCATATCATGTGACCAGGATTATTTTTAATCAGCATTTTGATTTGGTCATCATCAGTGTCTGCAAGCATGCCAGGACATTCTCAGTTTTCCAGATCAATATTTCCACTTCTGAATGTAGCTACTTACAAACAGAACTCTCAGTAATGGCACCATCTCTGTAAAAAGCAGATATTTTGGGGAGCACTTTATACAGTGTTTTTTCATTTCCAGAAATAAAAAGTATCAAATGCATTTTGAAACTGCATTTTTCTCCATTTTTCACTTTTACTGTTATTATTGTTATTATTTTTATCAGTATTATTCATCATCATCATCATGGTCACCATAACTATTATCATAATTAAGATTGTATTTATTGCCCCCCCCCCCTTTCTGTTTATATTCACTTCCATCATTAAGGCTAAATTTGTTGTTAGCACATCAATAACTATCATTAGCATATTAATAATACTTAATACCACAGTTATTATCACTATCAGCATGATCAAAATCATCAATAATACTTAAGCAGTCAGTGTTGAAAATCAAACATCATCATCATCATCATCATGTCCACAAACAGAAACCAACTTCACCAAAGTGTATGTGTGTGTGTGTGTGTGTGTAGGTTTCTCTGATGATGCAAGCAGTAGATCTGATTAATGTCAAGAACACCCCTACCTGCTCCTCGTTGAAAGGACATGGCTACACATATAGCCACAGTCCCGACAAAGAAATAGAATTATAATTGCATATGTATGTATGACCGAACACATGAATGTGTATCTGTTCCTGGCCTTGGATTGTTTATATGGGTGCATTTGCATGTACACCTGCATGTAATTGTGTCTGTGTCATCCCGAGCAAGTATGAAAGGAAATTACCCTCCTACCACCAAACATAGTCAAACAAGCAAAAATAGATCCAATTTAAAAAAAATAAACCAGTTTGTCAGATGATTGCAAAAGCATGAAACGCAGGGTCACAAACTCATATCCATACAACAGAATATGTTAGCTCTATCATTGATTTTGAGCACTTTCCACTAAGTACTGCATATACAAAAACAATATATATATATATATATATATATATATATTCTTTTTGCAGAAATCCCTCTTATACAAGTACCATGTCAGTTGTTTTTAATGAAACTTGTATAAAACAATTGCTGCCTAAATACACAGATGTTGGATTACATGACCCCGCAGCCAACAAGGAAAGTAAAAGAAAAAATTATGAGAACACAAGAAAAATTAAATAAAAAACAGCTGTAGTACCCTGTCAGTTGTTTTTAATAAAATTTATATATATTAATAAAAAAAATGTGAAGGTAAACCTTTTATATCTGAATTTGTGTGTGTGTGTGTGTGTGTGTGTGTGTGTGTGTGTGTGTGTGTGTGTGTGTGTCATACATTTGGTCACTGCAAAACAAAATCATGTACAGGCGCAATCTATTGCAAAATGCTATAAGCTGTTGTTCCGACCCAATGTACGTTAATTTCATGCAGGTAGGTGAAATAATTTTTACATTCAAATGCAAACAGGACAAGTCAATATATATAAATTTGGGGATCAATTTTTTAATTTTTTTACTTGAATGAAATAAAATCATCTATATTTTCAAGAATCAGGTAAATATTAATTTGGTTTTATTTTACATAAACAAGATATTAGAAACATTCCCTTTCAAAGCCTTTTAATAAGTTTTCAATGACTTTTAATAACTCTTAATGACTTTTAAGGCCTTTTAATTACTATCTTTTGAGATATTTAGCACTAGGTGAATGCAAATTTTGAACCAGAATTTGAACTATTCATTGAATCAATTGTTTACTGTCATTTGTAATGAGACCCTCCTATATTTAGTGTAAGGGGTGGTGTTCAGTTGCTAATTTTAATCTAAATCAGACAGGAATCCCTTTTTTGATTTTTTTTTTTTCTCATTTCACTCCAGGCAAAGCAATAATACCACTAAGATGCAAGGGGCTACTGAGTATGAAAGAATGTAAAAAAAAGAAAACATTATTAAGGAGAAGGAACAATAAGAAAAACAGGAATTCAGAAGATAACAATTGATATTGCATTTAAATTTTCGAAGATCAAAATTGACTGGAAAGTGAAAGGCCAGACAAGTTCCACAAGTGAGAAGTGCAAGAGAATAAATTGTTAGCATAGAACATCTAGTCATTTCAACTGGAAAAAAAGAGACCTTGCTACCAATTTAGTACTCCACTTAAATTCATAAACCTGTAGCCCCTTGTGTTTTAGTGGCATTACTACCTTACTTGGGGCGATTTTGCTTTTTAAAAAAAAAAAGAAAAAATGGGAGGCTCAGAAATCAGTGCACTTTCTATACATTTTTGCCTTTATAAAACAAAATTATCCTCCTTTAACTAAAACTGCATTCTTTAATTTAAAATTATGGTTAGATTTATTATACCAAATTTTTACTTAATGTAGAATCAAGAAAAATTGAAGGTAACATTAAAAAATAATGCTTGATTACTGAAGTGGGGTTAAGATTCCACCAAGCACTAGCCAACTGTTTTATCACAGTAGTCATTTCTCTCACAGTGAATTGTGGGTGATTCTTGTTTTACACAGTCCTAATTTTTACATTTCCATACCCCCCCCCCCAATGGTTATATTATAAAAAAAATAATTTGTATCCAGCATGACCACATTAAAAATATGGTGCAAAATCTTTAAAAAAAGAAGTCATGAAAACTCAGAAATTATACCCAGTTTTAATGAAATATATAGTATATTTTTCTTTTACACAAGAAAGAAAAATATCTGATGTATATTTCTTTGGGAAAAATTGACTTGTATTTTTACAGTAGAATTTTAAAAAAAAACCATATTGGTTATTACCAAAAAACCTTTAGAGAAAGATATGTTTGAAGAATCAAAAAATGCAAAAGTTTAACACCATTCTCATGTGTATTGAATTTTTAAGATTTTTATTTTTCATTTTACAACTCTTTCAATATTTCCATTCTACAGAAGAATGAAAATTAAAAATCAAATTCTGTGTTGTGCCTCTTGACACGCACTCTTCTGCAGTAAAGTTTAGTTTGTTCCTGATGTATACTGATATGCATTTTCAGCACATTTTGCTGTTATTTTCCTTTCTAATATCCAAGAATTTAAAGGATAAAAGTAAATTTCTCTTTTAGGTTCATTATGCCTCACACATTTTTTTTTTTATTTAAACAATTTTTGGTTATAATTTAAATTTCTTCAATATTTTTGTTTCACATGGTCATGAACTGAAGAAAATTCTGAAACTTACTGAAAATAAAAACATTAACTTTGTTAACAGGACAGAATGGAATGTAATTGTGAACACTTATAAAATTTTTACTTAATGAAGTAAATGTGTTATTTTAAATTTTCATTTTTAAAAGAATTTGGTGGTGAGAAAAGGAGAAGAGAGAATGTCAAATCTCTTATCTGGAATATTTTGAATGGCAGAAATGAAAAAATACAAAATTCTTACTTCAGAATGAAATTTAAAAAAAATTTTTATTAAAATGAAATAAAAAAAAAATAATATGAAATACAAATTTTACAAAACAATCTTGAACAAAATTTTCCTTTTTGCATCAAACACTTTGGCATGATAACTGTTTGAAATACAATTCTGTTAAGCTCATAAAAACAATTATTATCAACAAAATATTCACTTACTTCCATTCATTTGACTGTTAGACAGTTGAGAAGGGTAACATTTCACTGGTATTGCTGAGTTTCTGGTTTGTTTTCTCATCAGATAATTCAGTTTTACAAATTGCAATTCAAAAATGAGATAAATCTTGTATTTTCATAATAAGTTCAAAGTCTGAGTTAATACCTCTAAGATTTGTGACAACTATAGAAATGTAATTGTATATATCTCTAAACTTATAGAATCTCCATTTTCTTTCTTCCTTTTCTCTAGCTTCTTCCCTTTCTTTTTCTTCTGTTACTTACTTTTCATTATCAACTTTTAGTTTTTCTTTGTACAGATCCTAGGGACAACCCATTTCATTTGCCGATGAAAACCAAAAGCCTTCTGTCTGTCAGATAAACCAAAGTTCTTAAATGGCTATGAATTGGCTTTTTAAATTGAATCACAAATTGAATACTATGGGAGTGTAACTTTCTGAATTGGTAAAAAAATCACAAAATGTATCTCTTTAAACCAAACCTGTTTGCAAATTTTATTTTGGCAGCTTTTGAAACCATCAGACTTGAGCCTCTTTTTTTTTATAAATTTTTAAAAAACAAATTTTTATAAACTGTCAGGTTTCATTTTGGGATTTTTTTTTAAAACATCAAATTTTATAGATGCAATATTTATAAACTGTTTGGTTTTATTTTTGTTTACCTTTTAAATTATTATATAATTTTACATTTCTTCTTTTATATGAATTTTTATATTATTTGATTTGATTCATAGTGCAATTTTTGAAAGTAGGGACAGAGTGTTATGACAGCTACTGTTTGCTCTTCTTTGCGAGGACATCCTGCTGAAAATATATTTTTTGTTATGTCTTAAGCAAAAAGTAAGTAATATTATTGAGAAATCTAGTTAATGCATAAATTTATTATTTATCTTAGAAATAAATGTCAGGGATAGAGATTGGATTTTACAGAGATTTTCAAAGTGAGTTAATTTCTCATGTTGGTATTTTTCAAATTAACTAACTGAACTGAGTGGAAGTTGGTTTCTTTTTACTTTGTTCCTTTAAAAAAGTTTAAAATCACAATTTAAATAAAATAATTTATTATCTTTAAAATTAAACCAAAATTTAACTTCAAAGAAGATATTTAAATTATTTAAAATGTATTTTCATTTTTTTTTTTAAACTAAGTCCTGGCTAGTACCTACAACGGACCAAATCTTGTCTAGCACTGCTTAATTCTTACGTCATTCATTGTCAATTGAAATGTTTTATCAAAAAATTCATTTCATGTTTGTGTCATGTATTTTCCATTTTTTAATTTTTTCTTTGTGTCATTCGTTTCAACTTTGACATTATTCTATGAATGGCACAAATAAAAAAAATACAAAATTCTTACTTCAGGGTGAAATTTTAAAAAAAAATTATTAAAATGAAAAAATAAAATAATATGAAATGCAAATTTTACAAAACAATCTTGAACAAAAATTTTCTGGTCTGAAAAGTAAGACAAGTTTGATTAATAAATTAAAAAAAATACGAAAAGAAATCACTATTTACTGAAGCCGGTAAATAACAATTTATTTTTTGTTTCTTTATTTTTTTTTGTCTCTATTTTTTTCTCTTTGTTGCTAGCAAAATGATTGAAAATAAATTCAGATGTTATTTGAAATGTATATAATTTTTTGTGACTATTAGATTTTGAGAAGCTTTTTTTCTTTCTTTTTTTAATTAAAACCTTCCAAGTAAAAGTCAGATTATTTTAAAGACGAAAAATTACAGAATGAAAAAAGATAGCTTGATGGAGCTACAACAATTTTTTTTTTTTTTTTTTGCAGGAATAGTAATTTTCTAAGCATAGCCTCGGTGTGACACAAGGACAAAAGTATGAGGATCTATCTCACAACTGTAATTGTTTTAGCAAGACAAACTTGCTAACCATTACACCATGTCCAGGTGCTCAAATTATTTGAATTCACTAAGTTGTGACAATAAATTCTCTGCTGTGAATCACATTGCATTTCATGAAAAATGAAGGAACAGTATTCCTTTAGTGAAATGTTAAAGTAGACTTTAGCAAGAATAGCATTTTAGGCTTGCTTCTTTTGCGTCCATGGGTACTTGTCTGCCATCGTTAGTAGTCATTTTTGGTTTAATTGTATATATCTGTGGAACTTGTTACTCCATGCTGTTAAAATATTTGCTGAATTTATGCTCTAACTATGCATCTTTGAAGAAAGAAATCTTTTAATTTTGAATGTTCATAAACTTGTCCGCAGTTCATTATTGCAGCATAAAATTAGAAAACACATCTTCAACTGTATTAATATCAAAAGAAATAGAAAAAATTATTTATAGATATGAAAACTTTTCCATTTATTCTTCTACACTTTTGTGTAGACAGAACCATTGGACAATTATTCACTCACTTTTCACTGTCAGTTAACTGCAGTGTATTTCATCTTGACTGGCTGCTGAAATATTGTGTTCCAGTGCTGCTCAAAACTAGCCTCACTATATAATGTCTTTATCACAATATAAACTGATCTTACATCTGATTCACTGTCATTGTTAATATAGCTTTTCTTCACAGATGTGTTGGCTGCATAAAAATCATCAAATACATAAAATTTTTATAATTTTTCCATCAGGAACAGAGAAATATGTACTACAATTATCCTGGAAAAGATGCGTGTCTACATTTTGGAAAGCACCACATTGAATATTTATGGACAAGAAATCATGTGTTTTGAAATGTGTGGTTTGTCTTTACCTCACACTCTTTTGAAAAGGAGCAGAGTTTTATCTCTTGTTTTCTGTTTAGAACTAGGTTTCCAGTTACTTCTAAAGTTGACTTCAACTCTGTACTCTTAAAACAACACCCTATCTTGAGTGGCTCTTAGTAAATAATTGAGAAGACATATTCTTGTAAATTTATGTTGTGAAGTCAGATTTAGTATACCATATGGAAAGACAAACTGAAAAGAAACCATATTCTCGTGAAGTTTGTAGATCTGCATTTTCAAGGAATTCAAATTTGGTGCACCATATGCAAACACATACCAGAGAGAAACCATATTCTTGTGAAGTTTGTGGATCTTAATTTTCAGACGAGTCACATTTGCTGTGTCATATTTGAGCACACACTGGAGAGAAGCCATATTCTTGTAAAGTTTGTGGATATGCATTTTCAAGGAATGCAATTTTGGTTTGTTATATGCATATACGCACTGGAGAGAAACCATAGTTTTGTGAATTTTGTGGATCTGCATTTACAGTCAAGTTATATTTGGTGTGCCATCTACTAATACGTACTGGAGAGAAATCATATTCTTGCCAAGTTTGTGGATCTTCATTTTCACAGAAGGCATATTTGGTGTGCCACAATAGAGTGAAACCCTATCCTTGTGCAGTATGTGGATCTGCATTTCTAAAAAAGTCAAGTTTAGAATGTCATATGCGAACCCATACTGGAGAAAAAGCAACCATATTCCTTTGAACTTTGTAGATCCGCATTTTCATTGAAATTGGATTTAGTGTCCCATATCCGAACTTACACTAGAGAGAGACAAATCATATGCTTGTGCATTATGTCTCTAAAGAAATTCACAGCTGAACAGATACATACAAACATACCAGGTTTCTAATCCTTAGTAAATTGAGATTTTCTACAAATTTCTCATTTAAAAATCCAAACCATATTGTTGTCACATTTGAGGATCCATATTTTCACAATATATGTGAAATCAAAACGAAAATGTATGAAACTACATTTTCATTGAAATTTGTATTTAAAATGTAATCGCAAATACTCATAATATTTATTTCCTGCAGATCAGTCGAAAATGTATGCAGAAAAGACAAGTCAATTTATGAAAATTTTGGAATGTATTTTTTTATGCATGAATGAAATAAAATCATCTATAACTTCATGAATCAGATAAATCCAAATTTTCAATTGTTTCATACAAAAAAAATTAGGAAATTTCTTTTTCGTAAATAATTAAATAAACAAAATATTTCTTGAGGAACATTCTTTTAAAGTGTCTTAATAATATGTGTTTAAACATTTGCAATATTAATGCAAAGAGAATAGAATCTATCTCAGCCAGAATTTCAACTCTATTCACTGATTCACTTTTCTATATTGTTTACTGTTAAGCCATGAAGCCCTTCTATATTTGGTGTAAGGACGCCTTTAAAAAATACAAATTATTTTCTGATGAACATTCCTTTTAATAAAATGTCTCAATACATTTAAGATATTAATGCAAAGTGAATAGAACTTATCTTGGACAGAATTTGAATTCTATTCATTGATTCAATTCTCCATATTGTTTACTGTTAGTCCACAAACCCCAATATTTGGTGTAATGAAACCTTTACAACTGTTCATTTTAGTCTGATTGTAACCTATTTAATTTCTTTATCACCTTCCATTTACATGTAACTTTTAGAGTATAGATTATTCAAGGATATTAAAATTCTTCAACCGTTTGTTATCATAATATACTGACAGTATATGGGCATATGGAAATATCAGTTGGAAACACTTAAAATGAGTAGAATCTTTAAATTTATACATCAAATAACAATTGTTTTAGTTCTTGGAAGAATATTTGGATGGTTGACTTCACTGTAAGAAAACTTCACAGTATATCTTTGATAGAACTTTCTTAACAAATCCTCTTATATTTAGTAAATGTTGTTTAAAACTGGCATCAATTGAAGTTTAACTTCTGATAATAAATTTCAGGAACTGTTTGCTCTGCACATAATAACTAGAAATCTGTCAAATGAAAGATAAATAGTGGAACTGAAACCAGTTTCTTTGTTATGATTTATTTTTTGATTACAGATCTGGAGCCCTTTTTAAATTCCAAAGATTATGCAATCAACATCAATCAGAAATTATAAGTGTGAAAGAATATTTGGATAGCTGATTTCACAATATATCTTTGATAGAGCTTTCTTAATAAATTCTTATTTACTCTATTTATATTTGGACTATTATCCCTATCTTTGTTGCTATCACGTTTTGGTCGTTGTGCCCTCTGGCTTTCTTCAGTGAAGTTTTATACATTTGGAACATTTTAAAGTTTCATGTTTATTGTAATATTTTAATATGTAACTTTTTCACACATATAGCTCCATAATGTCAAATTTTGGATTTACATTTTCTCAGAATACAATAAAGAAAAATCATGAAATCACAAGTAATATGTAAGAATCTGACTTGTAATTCAAATTTACATTGAAAGCACAACAAATATCACAAGAGAAAATATAATGTATATGAATTTCATACAGATGAGAAAATAATTTCTGCATTTAGATGCAAATCGAACAAATTAGACAAGTCAGTGTATCAAAATCTTAGGGTGTATTTATGAATATAAATGAAATAAATTCCTCTACATTTTCATGAATCAGATAAATATGAATTTTGATTTATTTCATATAAACAAAATATTAGAGATGTTCCTTTTTAGGGTCTTTTAATGAAATGGGTTAAAACATTTGTGATATCAATATGAAGTGTACACAAACTATCTCAGCTCGAATTTCAATTTAATTTTCCATATTACTTCCTTCATTATTTGGTGGAATGAAGTCTCACTGTTTGATCTTATTTTCAGAAGTTTTATATATTTTCATAATTTCACTAGTGCTGTAACATTTTTTAAGTGTTGCTTTTTTTTATACTGATTTTTATGTTGTCTACATGTCGACTTTAAATATTACAATGAATAAATTGTAACTTATTAATTATCAAATGCATTAATAAATATTTAAACATTATTATTTGAATAAAACCGTTTTTCAGCAAGAATTTTTCAGCACCCTCTTGTGTGGTTTGAATTCTCAGAATTAATGTCAATTTCCATCTTATTTCTTACCTTTTTATAAATTTTGTTTCCATTTTTATTGATGCAGATATCCCCAAATTCTCTACCCTTGTTCCTACTTTGTTCTTGATTTTCATTAATGACCTTCCCGATGGCATCAGTTCTTGATGATACAACCATTTACTTTTGTCTTTATAGTAAGTCTGATTAGCCGAGTAAGGTTAAATTGGCAGCTGATGTCATAAATGAACTTCAGTCTGTTGTTAACTGGGGCAAAGGATGGCTTGTTAATTTTAACACCTCCGAAACTAAACTGCTCTTTATTAATCATCTGAGCGGCCCCATTCTGTCTTCAATCAGCATGGCTGATGCTAACTTCCAGGAGAGTGACTCATTGAGCCTTCTTGGGCTAACATTCGCAGCTGACATGAAGTGGAAAGACTATATTGAATCCATCGCTAGGTCAGCTGCTAAGAAATTTGTTTCACTCTGTCATGCTAGACAGTTTTTCTCTCCAGAATCTTACATAGCTATAAATCTACCATTTGTCCATGCTTAGAATATTGCTGCCACATCTGGTCTAGTACTCCTGCTATATATCTAGAGATCATTGATAATATCTAAAGAAGAATCAGCAATCTGGCATCTTGACTCCAGTCACTTTCCCACCTCCTTCTGCCTTTTTTTACAAATACTTTCATTGTGATTATTTGGATGAGCTCTTTGCTATTAGTACCTGGACTTTATGAATTTAAGCACAGTACCAGATGTGCATTGTGGTGTAATGGATATCAGCTTGGAATGGGAAATTGGAGAGCCGGGTTCAATTTCCAATTGGGTTTGTTACATTCATTTATGCCCAAATACCCTTGGGAAAGGCATGAGTCCATTATTTCTCCCTCCTCACTATGGGTTAAATAGTAGAACAAACCAGTATATTGCAGAAAGAAACTTTGGGAAAATCTTCTGCCTAGTCAGTCATGAATCAAAAAAGACATAATCACCGAGTATATATCACAACTAACTTAACTGACTAGACTGGCAATGTGGTCTCACCAATTTACAGTTGAGTTGGCTATATGTAAACGTAAGTTCTATGCTAACAGTTTCTTTTCTCACACTTCTCACTTGTGGAAGTCCCTTCAGGCCCCATGCTTTCCAGTCAACTTTAATCTTAAAAAAAACCGGAATGTCACTCGCTATCTACTGTCCTCCTGATTACTCTTCTTTTGTTCTTACTCCTTAGTAATGTTTCTGTTTTCTAATTCTTCTACACCTAGTAACCCCTTCTGTCTTAGTGGCTTTGCTGCCTTGCTTGGAATGAACTTGATTAAAAAATAAAAAATACATTTTGGGTCTTTTTTAATGGAAATATTTTCTTATAAATTCGATTTTTTAATTCTTTCTTAGGCATCTTTAGCTTTTTTCTTCCCATTTGCCTCAGTTCTGTTCTCCCAAGGTTTAGTGAGTTGCAAGAGAATGCTCTGCTTGGAGGTTTCCAGTGTTGTTGTGGCAACAATTTCTAGGAAATTCACTTGTTTCAGCTCCCAGTTTTCTGCCAATCTGAGCAGACATAAGATTTTGGTCTTTGTTATGAATGTTATCTGAATCCTCATGAAAATGATGGTTTTCTTCACAATGCCAGTTATTACTTCTATGTTTATGAAATATGTGAATTTTCATCAATATAATAAATTGAGAAGTAAGCTTAGCAATTGGACTTTAAACTAAATGTTTATGAAAATTATATACTTGAGATTATAAATACTTGTTAGACAAGTTTACATTACTGTGTAAATATTTTAATACTTGTTAGACAAGTTTACATTACTGTGTAAATATTTTAATTATTTGCTTCTGTTTTTGTATCACTTCGTTAGAATCATTTTCAAATTTTAATAACACATTTCACCAATTTTCTTATATTCTTACTGAAAATTTACTCAGTTTAATTTTCTTAAAAAATATTTACTTCTTTGCCCATAGAAAATAAAGGTGCTAAGAATATGTAACGAGCTGATGACAAATGACAAATTTCTTTGTTTTGGACAATATAGATTCCCATATAACATTACACATTGAGATATCTTTAAACTATTTATGTCCTTTGGAAATAGTTCCATTTAATATATCCCTCTCAGTAATAAACCTTACATCTCTACATATATTCCTCTACTAGCCCTTTAGAAGCTCAATTTTTTCACTCAAAAGCTTACTGAAGCACTCACTGCAGAGATCATCATCTCCTTATAAAAACAAATGGTATGATTACAAAAATTAAAGAAACTCAAAACAATATCTCAACTGCAATATAAAAAATGGACAGGGATTCTATTTGCTAGCAATCATGTAATCGCAGTTAAAAAGTATGGAGTTTTGGAATATATCAGGAATTCAAAATGGAATGCATGAAGGAATGTAGAAATGACTGCAGCAGACAAATCATGTTGAGGAATGAAAGACAAGTGGATGACAAGTGAAATTCTCTATGCAATGTGGGAGAGACAAAAGATAATTCTAAAAAAAGCACTATTTATAGAAGACTAAGCAAAACTATCAGAAATAAATAATGACAAGATATGAATAACTAAATAGAAATTTTGCTGTGATTGAAAAACGCGATGTCAGTAAATCTGTATTTGTAACAGGGTTATGGAAAATGTTTTTGTGATGTCATCCTCTGGTAATATACTGAATTTTTGGCTCATAGGTAAACAATGAAGAAGTAGTCATGAAAAGTAAGAATAAAGTAACTGAATTTGGGGTATAATCTAACCTAGTAATGGCCGGCTGGTTTATCTCATTTGTCATTTTTATAGTGCTGATTGATTCATTCATTTTCTATGGCTTATCAACCCTTTGTAGATTATCTAACACCAGAAAATAATTTTTAGATTGTAAGAATATTTGGAGATAATAATCATTTAGTGATACAAGTCTTACTAATTAATCCATAGCTGAGAGGAGAAAAGGTGTATTTATTCCTTTCCCAAGAGTATTTTTCCCATAAGTAAATATAATGAATGCAACTGGAATTGAAACTCAGCTCTTTGAATAACAATTCCAAGCCATTATCCATTGCACCACCCACATATCCAAGCTTGCAGCACCTGGTATTTCCAAGTGGTCACCCATTTACGTACCCGTCAGGCTCGACATTGCTTAACTTCAGTGATCATACAAGAACCAGTGTTTCAATGTGATATGGCTGTAAGTCCTTTATAGTGCTGAGTGGATCAAGCTGGGTAGATGTTCCATATTTTACTCAATCCTGCAATTTAAAACCCTATTGAGTTCAAACCCAGACAATTCCAGGTGCTAATTCAGTTTATTATAATGAAAGACTTTTTGTTTCTCCAAAAGCCCATTAAAAAAAAAAAATACAAGGTTATTTCTGGGGTGCCAGTAAAATCTAAATTACTGAGTTTGGCTTTTCTTATTGACTTCACAAGTTAATTCCCATTCTAACCATCACCAGGTATTGATTCCTTCTCTTGTAAAATCCATGATGATAATTCTGTTTTGCACAAAAAAGATACATGAATAATGCATCAACTGTAAGAAGACAATGCATGAATTTGAGTGAAAGTACAGACCAGCAGGTAGCATCAGTGACATTTGAATTGAATATTATAACAGGTATATATATTTGTGAAAGACAGAAACATAAGAATACTGTAAGGGGTCATTCATTAAGTATATAATGATAACATCTACATCTGTACCCACTTCTTGTAATACCCTGAATGGCTATTGAAGAGACCCCCACCTTGCGCTATATAACTGATTTAAAAGCTGAACTCTACCAAACTACCAACTTGAAATTTTCAGACATTTTGTGTAACTTCAAATCTGAATTTTGATTACAGGTTTTTATAAGGGATACACAATTTGTATGAGAATGGAGTGTAATGATTTAATGTTGTTTAAGGTTAGTTAATAAAGGTTTCTAAATAAATGAATACATGCAATGATTTAATGTTACTTATTTAATGTTACTTAATGTAGTTAATACATGTTTCTAAATAAATGAATAGCTAAATAAAGGAACTGATTCATTTTCTATGGCTTATCAACACTCTGAAGGTTATTTAAAGCCAGAAAATATTTTTAGATTTTACGAATTCTTTTTTTTCTGAGATAATAATGATCTAGTGATACAAAATGAGAAGAGATGGATTCATGCCTTTGCCAAAAGTATTTGCATGTAAGTGAATATAATGAACTCAACTGTAATTGGAACTCAGCTCTTCAATTAACAATTCTAATATATTATCTATTACACCACCCACACATCCAAGCTTACAACACTAGGTATTAAAAAATGATAATAAAAATTATTCTCATAATTTTAACCCTACTACTGCTGCTACCAGATTCTGGAATTTGAATGAATGAATCTGTAAATTTCATTCCATTTGGATAGCTATGAAAATTATTCTTAATTGAAGACAAATCCTAGTCAGATGCTTTGATCACATTAGGTAGTTCTAGATAAATGTTATCTGTTTTTCATAAAACCATTTGCACTGTCCATTGATCTCCCCACTTCACTCCATTCAAAAGTAGTAAAGTCTCTAAGCCTGAGAATGGGAATGTCAGGTACTGTAAGCTTGGATGTGCGACTGATATAATGGATAACATCTTGGAATTGGAAATTAGATTCCAGTTTGAGCTGGGTTATATTCACATACATGTAAATACCCTTGGGAATGATATGAATTCATCTCTCCCTGCCCCACAGCTATGGGTCAATTAGTAGGACTTGTATCATTAAAACCATTATTATCTCCAAAATTCTAAAATGCTTTCTTGCTTTAAATAACCTGTGAAGAGTTGATAAGCCGTTGAAAACAAATTAATCAATCTCACATACTGGTCCATTCTGCATCTGTTACAGTCCGTGCCACTGAAACCATCTGAGAATAATTATAACAAACTGATACTGGTCCAAGGACAGCAAAGGAAACCAGATTTTACTTTTTTAAGTACAAATTTAATTTTCCATGAAGAAACTGAAAGGGATGTACATATTGGTGTAGGCTACATTATTTGACATTTTATCAGGAATAAATTCCATGTTCACGTTAAAAATTGATACAAAACATGGTTTGTTGATTTATTTAAGATGCAATGATTGCTTATGAATTGTTGCTAATTTGTATTTACATAAATTGTTCAACATTTTGAGTTGGTTTTTTCACAAATATAATTTAGTATGATTTGTTATATGCCTAAAAGTTTGATAGGAGGAAACCAACAAGTCAATAGCAAAATAATTGTAAAAATTATTTTATTTTTTACTATGTGTTTATTATTCCAGTTATTTTGTTTAATAAATGCTTCATAAGTTTAAAGCTTTGTAAGTTCATCTTTTTTTCTTTAATCAGTTCACCTCAAGCATGGCAATAATGCCACTAAGATTCAAGGGACTATTGTGAGTGAAAGAGAATGAAATCCCAATCCTAAACAGGGAACAAGGGATAATCCTCTACTGCTGTTCAAAAGACTGGAGAGTTTAAATTATTTTATTAATTTAAATTGAATTTATAAAGTAGATATCTAAAATATATATCCATTATTGAAAGCACACTTCCAAAATTTCTATGCCTTGAAGCTTTAAAAGAATAAAATCTATACATGAAATAATAGATTCTTATTCAATTTTCTAAGTCATGGAAAAATATAAATACTTAAAAATATAAATTTATTTTTTTTTTAGTTGATGAAAATAAAAAGTATAAATGTTCTTATTTTGCACTATATTGATCAGGGCTGGTGTGTACTAAGGACTGGGAGTGGGAAACCTGGTTGAGGACAACGGATAGTACTTTGTGACCCTTGATCTTTTTCTACCAACATTTATATATGTTAAAAAAATTAAACTAAGCACAACTGACTATTAAATGATGAACATTTTTTGCTGCTTTTGATGTTATTCTGGGGTCTTAAGTCTCAAAAAACACTGTATAAAATTCACTATGCATGATGTTAGAAACAACTTTTTAACAAGAAAAATCTCAAGCTGATGTCAAAAACTGCTGCAAAAAATATTGTTGATTTATTGAAGTTGGAACGATCTATTAATTTATGACATGTCTATAAATTTGTATTTATTTTCAAATTTTAGTTGTTGAATTGTTCACCTATATTGCATATTATCCATTATCGTATATAATTATAAATTTTGTATTTTATGAATACTACCTTATGAAAATTGAGATGTAGTAGAATCGGGTGGGGTATCATAGATGGCATTGGGGGGGGGGAGACTTTTCTTGCGCCCTCGCTGGCATTGATTCACAATATTATTTTTGATATTAGTGATGTAAATGTCGAGTGAGGACCCGATATCATAGACCAATCTCCGATACTGAGTGTGGAGAAATGTGGAGAAACGTCACGGCATCTATTTTTGAATAATTTTGCTCAGTAAATAAATGCCTACAAATCTGAGGATTTTAAACATAAGGAACCAAATCGTGTTTAACACCGATTAATTTCTTTTGTTTAAAAATATCAATCGAAATATTTTCTCAAAAGTACTTTTATGTTTGCATTGAGTTTTTCCATTTCTTTTTTTTCCTTGTGTCATTTGTTTCAATTTCGACATTTATAAGAAATGAACGAGCAATACAAAAATTGGATAAATCGACAGAGAAATCCAAAGAAAATCATCTGAGCTCAAAAGAAATCATCCTGTTTCGTTTTTTTCTCATTGCATTTTCTGGTCTGAAAGGTAAGTGGAAGAATAATATCAATATTTTTTTCAGAAAAGCAATGAAAAAGAAACGATAACGTCTCTCATTTTTTTTTGTTTGTTTCTTCAGTTGGAGTCGTAAAAAATGAAAATAAATTCAGGTGGTGGTTTTATATTGTCAGATATTTATTGTTTAATTGAACAAGAGATGTTCAGCTACGCACAGTCTTCATAAAAAAGCAGAAAAACGCATTTTAAATAATACCTTCTTTTGAACTTAAATTTTGCTTTTATTTGAAAGATAAATTAATAGCTTAACGGTGAACACTCTTCCGGATTAAAAGAAAAAAAAGTTTTTAAAGTATTTTTTAAATATTGGCAAGTTTTTCATCACTCAGCATCATTAGGTGCAAAAAAGCAAAATATACAAAAAAAATTTTTTTAATCTCTTAAAAATCCAATATTTATCACAGAGATATGTTTCGAAGTCATTTAGTAAATTTAAAAACATTAATTAACTGGATTTTGTAGTAAAAGTAATATTCATCCTTCTTAGTGAAAAATGTTTGATTTACGCGCAGTAGCCTGTGGGAGAATAAGTCAGAATAAAAAAAATGTACATCATATTCATACCCCTTACTTAAAAAGCGCGCTAAAACCTGAAAATAACAATAAATAATGGGACATGAGCCGTGCACTAATCAAGATATTGAAAAGATATTGAAAAATAAATTTAGCCTTCTCCTTTCAACAATAAATTTATAATTTTTTTTTATTCTGTACGATTTTATGGAATTTTTAGTAGAATTAATAATTTTATTTTTAAAATACACTTGTTTTTGGGGTTTTTTTTTCTCAGTTAAATTAGAAACCTTCATGAGATCGTTAAAAGGAGCATAGTATGATGAAAAAGACACCAAACTTGACGAAAACAAAATTTTATTGTCTAAATGTTTGTTATTATTTAGAGGAAAGATCAAAGTATTTTTGGGGTATTTTTTCACATTTTTTAATCGTTCCTAGCACGTCCAAAATTTTCGTTAAAAATCTTGTTCTTTTTAGTCAGCAAAATTAACAGATAATCAATCATGTCAACCATTTTTTTCCATCTTATAAAAAAATGAAAATCTCAGTTTGAAATTCTTTTAAAAATCAATTATCATTTTTTCAAAACTTATTTTAAGAAAATCAGAAATTATAATGTTTATTTTAAATATTTTGAAACAAGCTTAACTTAGTTTCTGTGCCAAAAAGATGCAGTTTGAAAATAAAACAAAGCAGGTCATAACAGTTTGCATCACTTGATAGATGACGAAAGACATTTTCATGACATATTGATAGCTTACATGAGGATAATTTATTCTATGGAAGGAGAGAAGTGAAATTATTTAGATTTAAATGAACAAATTATTTACCCTGTTGAAGGAAAACTTTCAGCGCTCTATTTTTTTTTGTACTTAGCTTTCCCCTTTATGTTTACGATGCTTTATAGAAAATATATTATAAAGAAATTAAAATAAGACTGTTGAGAGTGAGATTAAATTTCATAAAATTGAAATAAGACAACTCACTGAAAACTAAAACAACTTCACAAAATTGAAATGGCAATGAAATATGTAAATGAAATAAATGGTACTTTTAAAAATGTAGTAATGTTGCTGCTGAAAATAGCTTAGGATGGTATTCAAATTTTTTTAATTAGTAAAAATGCTAAGTCAAAATGGCCAACGTGCTTCACACAAAGAATTTGCAATAATGAGATGGACGTTCAGCGGAGAATGCTTACATTCAAGCCACGTGACGTTTTATTGCTTGTGACCTCCTGTACTTTTAAATTACAGCCATTTTAAGGATTTTTTATGAACACAAAATTACATTTCTTAATTACTGCAGGTCTTCTGATTTGACGAAGCGATACAATTTACAAAGCATTAAAAAATGATCTGTCTCATAAGGACATTTACGATAGTGAATGCGGCTTCCAACTAATTTTATAATATTTTAACAACTTAAATGTAAAAAATCTAAAGTAATTAAAGAAATAACAAATAATTGTATTAAAAATTCATTTTTCATCGAAAAAATGTTTTGCTTTCAGAAAATATTGTCCATATTCATAAAAACAATGAAAACCAAATAAAAGCATTTGAAATAAAATAATATTTTTGTTTTATTGAGTTTTGTATGTTACAATTCAGGGTTGATTTTCAGATAGAGCGGGGACCAATTAAAAAAAAAGAAAACATGATTTGCTTTCCTCAAAGCCTTGTGCTTTTAACTAATATAATTACTAAACTGAATTCGATTGAATTTCTAGAGTTTTCATAAAATTAGTTAGGTGGGGGGTAATAAATATAAAAAAATATATTTCTGCCATGACTTTAATAAAAAACAAACATATTTGTAATAATTTCCATCATCTATGAATAGTTTCTCAAAGTTTCATTAACATCCGACAATTATTTTTGCAAGATTTTACAAATTAATGCCTGTCATACAAAAAAAAACATGCTAAAAATTGTATATGTTATTTTACTAGTTCTGGTGATACAAAGAGAAACAGGTTTTTTTTTAATCAAAATTTAGAATTTTCTAAAAAGAAGGAAAATTTTTTTTAAATAATTAAAATAAAACTTTGGTCTTTCCTCTTAATAATAACATAAACATTTAGATGATAAAATTTTGTTTTCCCCTAGTTTGGTGTCTTTTTCATCATGCTATGCTCTTTTTTAGCAATCTCATGGAGGTACCTAAGTTAAATGATATTTTACATTGCTTTTATTTTTTATTTTCATACTTGTTTCATGTCATAAAATATCCCCAATTGCCCACAATATGTATGCTTTTTTAATTATTCTGAATTTAAGGGTTATTGAATTATCAAATATCATTTTATTTTACTCTTCCAATAGTGAAACGTAGTCAAATTGGCAATTCAGATTTATTTAACATCCATACCAAAGATAATCTAACAGTCGTTAAAATAAAAAAAAATTCTTTTAAAAAAGGTTAACATGAGAAAATAAATGGCATTAAACTTTACATTTTTAATTCTTCAAACATGTCTCTATTTAATACAAAAAAAACTCTTCTTACAAACAGCAACAGGATGAATTTCAAAATTGCACCTAAAAATTACAAGCAATTAAAAAAAATATTAAGTATAGATTTTTTTCTGTACAATAAAGAAAGAAAATAATGTCTTATTAATTTATGAAAACATCAACTGTCAAAAAATAATTTTTTGAGGTTTATTGAGTTATTTTTGTAAAAGAATTTTCAGTATGTTCACATTTGATATTACAGAAATTTTTACAGAAATAACATCTTCAGAGATCACTTTATGTAACTATAGAAAAACATTTGAAGTATAGCAGTGTGGGGCTTAGGGGTAATTTAAAAAAAACAAATTAAGGAATTATGAATCAGTAGCGTGTTTCAGGAAAATAAATCAGAAATTTTAAAATCTGTAATTTTAATGAACTGTCATGAAGACTAATGATGGGACAATACCAATATTTTTTACTGATTCTGATACAATTCCCAATAGTGTTTCTGATTCTGATATGATTCCCTATTCTGATACCTACAATGATTCAAATTCATTATTTCCAGTTCCCTACTGTTGGTTTGGGAAACTTAATGAACAAAGTACATTTATTAATAAAACATGTAGTAGTTGAAAAATGAATACAAAAATTTATGAAATAAATTTAGATATTTTTATTTAAAAAATTAGATAAGAGTTTAAACAATAAAGAGAACAATTTCTTTACATAAATCACTTTAGTTACAGTTGACATATTGCTTTACTTTGGCTATCATCAGAAATCTTAAAAATACTTCCACACTACACTTTTCTGCTTGGCATTGGATATCTTTCCATAATTGGGGTCTGAAAATAAACATTGGTTAAAATTCAAATTTTTCACTGTTAGATAAAAATATTTCTAGTTTTCTAATGTGTATAATTTGTAAAGATTCAACTTATAATGGTTTGATTTTAATTGTAAAATAAAAAAGGATTTTTTTCTCCATCTTTTAAGTTTTAACAAGCAAAGGCACCCTCTAAATATTTATGTAACCTCCTTAAAATTTTATATGTGGCATTTTTCAATGAATGGAACAAATTTAGGGGTAACAGTTCAATTTCAGCCTGCACACAAAAAAAATAAGGGACACTCTAATATATATATAATATTGCAACAATAATACTCTAAGCAGAAAGGCATCAGCCTATGTATTGTGGTTTAACTCATGCATATATTTTGATAAAGTACAAAGAGTACCTAATTCTTCAGGACAGTGAAAAAAAATAGATGAAAATTTTAAATTTGCTTACAGACATTTAATTAGAATTAAATATGAATTATCACAACAATTTAATAAATAAATAATAAAAGATTTTCAATTTCAAATTTAAGTTTTACTGTCTAAAGTAAATTCCTAACAAATAAAAAATTTAATAATTTCAAAAAGAATCAAAAAATGTTTTATTTTTGTTAAAAGAAAAAAAGAGTAAAATTGCAACAAAACAGTAAAAACATCTCTTGATTTTTTTAAAAAGAGATATAAGCAATTTTAACAAACTTTACAATGAATTTTAAAAAATGTTAGGAAATTGAAAGCTAAATAACACTGATATCCAACATGATCATTTTATAAGATATGAGATTCAACTGTTACAAAGCATTAAAAATGATTAAAATTTTCATAAGGACAAGAACAACTGTGAATGTGTATTTGTTGCATGTAATTGATATTTTTTCAGTTGTTTATTAAATTATTAGAATATGAAATTTTACTAGTTTTATTTTAAAAATGAGATAAAAATACTCATTTTTAACTTTTTTATACACTTGCATCTCGTTTGGCTCTGAGGAGGAATAAATGAGAAGAGAAGCTCAAAATGTTTTAAATGTCATAATAATTTAACATCAGAAAGCTCAATTTTGCCAAAGAAAAATATTAGTAAAATAAAATTAAATACAATTTTTAATGGAAATTAAATTTTAGGTTTTCTAATACAAAAAAAGGCTTTTTTTCAACTTCAAACTTTTTAAACTTCAGATAAAAGTTTTTTTTTTAAGTAAATAAAGACGAAAATACATTTTTGAAAGCTATACAGTTTTAAGAAATATCTGAATTTTGTAAAAACAAATTTAAGTTTCATAAAGAAAATGTTTACTTTTTTCATTCTCAGTTATTGAAAAGAATATTTTAATTTTATGTACATAGCATAGTACATAAACAAAAATAAATCTCTTCAATAACTGAGACTAGAAAATGATTTTATGGATTAAAACTATTATAAAACAAATTGTAATTTAACTGCCTCACCATGAGGACAATTTGTGATACAAGGTCAGTTTTTTATGTGAAAAAATCAAAAGCGACATTAAATCATTTTTTTTTCTTTTTTATAAATTAAAAAATAATGAAAACTGTCTTAAAAGAGTGCCTGGCAGAACAACAATGTGAATTCATTTTGTGTTTATATTATATAATTTTGATTATAATTATTAAATTAATAATTTATAATATTAAATGGATGAATTAACAATGTTTAAAAAGAAATTAAAAATAAAAATTTTATTTTGAGCTGAATCAGACTTTAAACTAACAAACTTTAAAGAAAGTTTGAGAACTGAGTAGAAGCTTGCATCTGTATTTTTTTTTTTTTTTTTACACAAGTAAAATAAATTTACATCATACTTAGGTGTTATTATGATCTATAGACTTTAGTTTTACTGATAGTTTAAAATCAATAAATATTTTGTATCTTTTTTATCATTATTACCAGGAATGGAAAATTAAGTTTTAAGCAAAAAAAAAACAATCCCAAGAATCCTTTTTGGAATCGGAAATTAAGTTAAAAATTCCTCAATTCAAAAGTGGTGAATCCCACAACAATATAAAAGTGTGAATAAATTCTGAATAATAATAAAATTTTAAATATGATAAAAATTCAATAATTATGAATTTCAAATTCTCAGAATGGAAATAATATAAAAGTTAATTACAAAAAATTAATACTTTAAAAATTATTAGGAATAAAAAAAGAAATAAGAAGCAATAATATTAATAAAATACATTAAAATTTTATAAGAGACATACTAATAATAAAATAAAAATTTATTGGTCATTTTCTCACAATTTTTTTCAGGAAATTTCTTTGAAAGTATAGCTATAAAGCCAAAGTATCTAAAATTTAATAAAATATTAATTTGCTTAAAATATTTGCTTACTAATTTTTAAAAAGATTACTGTGTATTTAAAAAAAAACATTTAGGTTGTATTTTATTTCCTGTCTCTGTCAATATATATATATATTTTTTTTGCTTTTGGTTCACAGATGTTCCAGTTGTACAAAGAAATTTGGATTTACATAAAAATTGTCATTGGAAAACAAAACCCTTGAATTGTCATCAAGAACAGTGAAAATATATGCTGCTGTTTCCTGTTAAAGATATATATCTACATTTTCAAAAATATCACAGTGAATATTAACTAGTAATACTTTGAAGTGTGTGGTTTATCTTTTCTCCAAAAACTATGTTATATATAAACATTAGTAAACATTTCTGAGAAACCATATTCTTTGCAAATCTAGTTTAAAGTTAACAATTAAAGTTTTAGAGTTCCCTATGGAAACACACACTAGACAGAAACAATATTTTTGTTCTTTTTTGGTGTAATGTCTATACACAATGGATTTTTCAGACAAGTCACATTTGGTGAGCCATATGGCTACATACACAGAAGAAAAAGGACATTTTTGTGATGTTTGTAAATCTACATTTTCACGGAAGTCATGGTTGGTGCGCCATATGCGGAAACACACTGGAGAGAAACCATATTCATGCAAAGTTTGTGGATCTGCATTTACACTGAAATCAGATTTATTGCGCCATATGCGTACACACACTGGCGAAAAACCACATTCTTGTGAATTCTGTGGATCAGCATTTTCACAGAAGTCAGATTTAGTGTCCCATAAGCGAACACACACTGGAGAAAAACCCTATTCTTGTGAAATTTGTGGCTCTGCATTTTCAAGGAAATCATATTTGGTGCACCATATGCGAACACACACCGGTGAGAAACCATATTCTTGTGAAGTTTGTGGCTCTGCATTTTCACAGAAGTCACTTTTGGAATGTCATATGCGAATACACACTGGAGAGAAACCATATTCTTGTGAAGTTTGTGGATATGCATTTTCCCGGAAGTCAGATTTGGATTGTCATATGCGAATACACACTGGAGAAAAGCCATATGCTTGTGAACTTTGTGGATCTGCATTTTCAGTGAAGTCAAGTTTGGTGAGTCACAGGCATACACACACTGGAGAAAAACCATATTCTTGCGAAGTTTGTGGATCTACATTTTCACAGAAGTCACATTTGGTGCGTCATATGCGAAGACATACTGGAGAGAAACCATATTCTTGTGAAGTTTGTGGATCTGCATTTTTCCAGAAGTCAAATTTGGTGAGTCACATGCAAACACACACTGGAGATAAACCTTATTCTTGTGAAATTTGTGGATGTGCATTTTCATGGAAGTCTAACTTAGTGTCCCATATGCGAACTCACACAGGAGAAAAACCATATTCTTGTAAAATCTGCAATGTATCATTTGCATATTCTTCAAATTTGAAGAAACACAAGCAACTACATGCTGGAAAGAAATATTCTTGTGGAATTTGTGGATCTAAATTTGCAAACAATTCACAATGTAGAAAGCACATGCAAACACACAATAGTTATAAAACATAATCATGCGAAACAATATTTTTTATGCATATCTCATTTAAAAATAAATATGCTAACATACAAACTAATATTTTCTAGTTTGTGAATCAACAATCTCACAGAATGTAAGTCTACAAATATCTGTGAAATGACAAGAGAAATGTAAGAATCTGCAGTTTCATTAAAATGTACATTGAAAACAATGGAAAAAAAGACAAGTCAATGTATGATACTGGAGAGAAACAATAATTTTGTGAATATGCATTCACATGGAAGTCATATTTGGAAAGCTGTCTAGGGAGAAATAACATTCTTATGATGCTTGCAGATCTGCATTTTCAGACAAGTCAAATTTGGTGTGTAATCTGAATATGCTATGATATGTTATATTTATATTATAGAAGCCATATAATTTTCAAATTTTTGTACTTGCATTTGTAGAAAATTCAATTTGCGTGCATTCAAAACTTACAAAATTCTGGTGATGTTTATGGAAATGCAATTTGACAGAAGTTAAATTTAGTGTCTGATATGGGATCATACACTGAAAAAAATATTCTAGTTAAAACTGTCATAAATTATTTTCAGATAATATAAAATTGAAATAGGCATCACAATACAGTGAAAAGAAACCATGTTTTTTTGTGGTTTGATGTTTCAGGGTATTTATCACTGAAAAGCACTTTCAAATACTTCCATGTTATAAACCTTAGTTTACTGAACCAATATCTTTAATCATTTAAAAATAAACTTGCTGACATAGAAACTATCATTTTATAATATTTATGAATGTCCATTTTTTACAGAATGTAACTTTACAAAAATCCAAATCACAAATGAAATGTAAGAAACTTTATTTTCATTGAAATTTACATTGAAAACTGTAAGAGAGAAAGATATTACAAGTGAAAATGAATATTAATATACAGTTCAGTCAAAAGGGTATGCATAAATGTTATCAGGACAGTTTAGTGTATGAAAATTTGAGATACATGGTTTATCAAGTAGGGAGATAATTTATTGAAACCTAAAAAAAGCTTTTCAAATATAAACTGTAGTCTTCTGAAACAATATCTTTACAAATTATCATTTAAAAATAAACTTGCTGACATAGAAACCATCATTTTGTCATGTTTTGTTTTCATTGAATACACAAAGACAAAAGCATATTGCAAAAGAAAATATCTTACATATATTCATGCAGGTCAATCCAAAATTTATGTATACAAGTGCAAATAGGACAAGTCATTGTATGAACCTTGTGAGTTATCTTTTATTTTATACTCATGAAATAAAGTCATCATAATCTTGATAATTACTGTATTTTCTTAGTCACTTGCACTTGTATAGGGAAAGGTAAGTATTGTAATGGATATCTGTGCAGAAAGTGGAATTGGCAAACTTAATACAAGTTCTTACTCTGTTCCCAGTGTTTTTTTACATAAATGCCCTTGTGAAAGGCATTAATAATCTCTTCATCTTACAGCTATGGGTTAAATAGCTGCATAGACTGTGCTTTATAGCCTATGGTTGCAATCAGTCTGTGAGAATGAAACGGTTGATAATCTTTCAGAAGAATGCATGGCAAGTCACAAATAATAAACAAGAAGGAACCTGTGGAGAGTTACAGTTGCTTACATTCTGAAGGGATAAAGCATTTAAAAAATAAAAGAAAATTTACAAAGTATTTCAGAAAGAATCTCTTTTGTTGACCAACCAAGACAAGAGCCCAGTTTTTTAATATACCCATAGCTGGTGGTAGAAAATATGAATTCATATCTGTATATTAATTTATTCTAGGCCAGTGAAAGATTTATATGTACAATTGCAAACAAAATAAGTACTTTTATTAGGTATCCCAAACTACCCTAGTTTACCATGTATCAAAATAGTGAAATTTCCTTTCCTTTCATTTCAACTGCTATCTCATTTAGTGTAGGCTTATTTTTAGAGAAATTAGTATGTAAACAAAATTTAATCTATCCTATTTCCAAAGCTACAATTCTTTCTCGTGTGGTATGATTAGTTTTTATTTTATGTCTATTTAAATTATGTCACTATTTCAATTTTCAGTTTCGTTTTGTATTTTTAAAGTTGAAAATTTCATAGTTGTGTTTTTAAAACTTGTAGCAGCTTGAGTTGTGTATACCTACACATATCAAAATAGTTCCATCTTAAAGAAAAAAGGGCACTTGTCAGTTTGGTAGGTGAATCATAAGGTTTGGAGTTGTCTTTCACAAAAAGTTTCTGTGTTGAAAGATAGAAAATTAACTTTTAAAAAGCAATATATGTAGAGCAATGTGTCAGTGTTAATAATCAGTTGGTTTCACATCTCTGCACACATACAATTTGAGGTACACATGAATGAAAAGGAGGGTATACTGCATTCATTTCATGCAAAACAGTTGGATCCAGTGAATAGGAATTTGTCCATGAAAATTTTGGGATGTTTTCTTTTTTTTTTTAATACATGAATATGAATTTTCATTTCTTTCAAATAAACAAAATATTTTCGGCTGAACATTCCTTTTCAGGGGCTTTTAAATAAAATACCTTAATATATTTGAGATATTAATGTAAAGTGAATTTCAACTCTTCCCTGATTCAGTTTTTCACTGCAGTCAGTATCTGCAAGCACAGAAAAGTTTTATGAAAACAAGTCTTTTGCCTTATTTATAAAAAATTTAACATAATGAATTTTTACAGATTGCATTGATATAGTGTTGATTTTCAAACAAATGAATAATGATAATTTGTGCTGAGTAAAAATTCACCCAGTAAATATTTTTTTTAGAAAAACTAATATATTTCCAAAAGCATTTCAGTAATTCAGAAAAAATCCAGTCAATATGTGCCCTTGATAATGAGTTCCTATTTAATCACAGTAAGAAAGTTTATAAACATCATAGCATGAGATAAGATAAAAATGAAACAAATTTTGGAAAATTACTCATTTACAAACATGAATGCAAAATTAATACTTATATAGCAAAGGAAATATTTGTTTAAATAGCTTCATTTGCCCATATTATAATTTTTCTTGTTTAGTAGTTAATAGTTTTTTACATGGCTTGGTGTTATCTTATTAGGGGGTTAATTATCAAAGGTCATGTTTGTAACTGTATTTTATTTATTGTTTGAATATACATACATACATACATACATACACATGCTCATTCACACACAGATTCCTACATATATATGGGATAACAATATATAAATTCTTTTATATATCAAGAACAGTTTTAGAGAAAAGATGTATGACAAAGTGGAAAAAGTTTTAGTGTGGCGCATTTTATCCCTTTGGACATTGTCGGACTAGGTTTGTTTACATTGATGTAACTTGCATATGCACATGAATGAGAGATGCTGGGAAATTTATAATTTAGAAATAATTTTTTTTAATGTGTTTTATGTAAACTGTAAAATGATGTGACCTTACAACCAATCTAGTACTGTGCTTAAATTCATAAAGTCTAGGAACCATAGAGGAAGGTTCTTCAGAACAATTACCATGAAAGCATTTATAGAAAAGGCACAAGAAAGTTACATTAAAGCAGGAAGTGACTGAAGCTAATATGACAGGTCAGAACCAATAACATTGCAGATTCTTCTTTGGATTTTATCAAGAATCCCTAATATATAACAAGAGCACTAGGCCAGATGTTGCAGCAATATTCAAAGCATGGATGAATTGTAGACTCATAAATATGTAAGATAATTTCTGATGAGAAAAATTGTCTAACTATACAGTGAACCACATTTCCTAGCAGCAGACCTACTAATTGATTTAATATAATCTTTCCACTTCATGTCTGCAGAAAATGTTAGCTAGAGAAGGTGTGATGAGTACCTCTTCTGGAGGTTAGCATCATGATTTACTTGTTTGGAAATTGAAAGACCCTCTCCTATTTGATAACCTTATTCATATGAGGAGTAATACACAGCAAAATGGATTTGCCCACATCAACAAGGCTGGCCTCATCCATACAGCCATAACCATTGTGTGTGTTTGCTCTGTCATCTTGCTCATGTAACTTATTTGTAAGCTATTTTTTGAACTCTTGATATATTTATATCAAGTCTGCCATTGTGTTGGTCAGAACTCTTTTCCTCTCTCAAAATAATCTTCATGTTTTTTTCAGTTCTCATTTCCTAATAAATTTCTTAATAATTTATAGATACTAGCACTCAAAGTTTTGGCGTGAGTCTTTTTAATAGTTAAAGCAATTAGCACAATTACTAAGTGAAAGAGGGTGGTTGTTATGCAGAATATAAAGATGACATTAATATTTTCTCCCGATTAAAATGGATAACAATAGCAAAATTTGTTCCCCCCACCCCACCTCATCATGTTTGGGTGACTCTAATAACTTATATACCTTGATGTGCCAAAAGTCATAGGATAGCATTATGTAAAGGTCATGGTAGGTGATGTCACCACACCTTGATATTCCTGGACATGCCAAGATCTACATCAGTTGACCTCTAACATACGATAGGATTGTTTTATTTTTACAGTTTATCAAACATTTGCCAGTTATTTAAAGCCAGAAGATAATAAGATTTCTTTGGAGATAATGATGTTCTTTACTGATACAAGTCTTACTAATTCACCCATAGCCGGCAGGGAAGAAGAGATAGATTCATACCTTTCTGAAGGATATTTGTATGTAAGTGAATATGATGAACCCAACTGGAATTGGTTCTGATTTCAATTTCTGAGCTATTATCTATTGCACCACCTACACATCCTTGCGTAAAGTACCTGGTATTCCCAAGTGGTCACTCATCTAACAATGTTGTTTAAAGTTGGTAATTGTATGAGAACTAGGGTTTCAGCATGGTATGACCATAAAAGCCGACATATGATAAATCAAGTTTGTAAGGAAACATGAATTATAAGAATTTGAACAGGGCGTGATAGTGGATGCCAAATGGATGGGACATTCCATTTTTGACATTGTGTACTATGAATACATGTTGGAATGCATTATCATCCACTGTGAACAGCATGGTGGATCTTCACAAGCCCTCAATAATGTCAAATGTATGACGAGTTGGGTTTGCTCAAGTTTCAATTTTTAAACCCCAGATGCAAATATACATAGAAAAGAAAACATTCATGAAACACATTTACACTTTTATAAGCAATAGAGAGAACTATAAACTTCTAAAATATACAGGGTCAGTAAATTATCTGTCCATGGTCCTGCTCACACTCCTCTCCAGTCTTTTGCACAGGAGTAGAGTTGTTTCTGGTTTAGGATTGAGTTTCCAGTTCCTTCTGAAGTCTACTTTAACCCTATACTTCTAGCCTAAAACACTGAACTTATTATTTACTTTTTTCCCTCACTTATCTGGCTCACACTCCTCCTTGGTCTTTGAACAGGAGAAGTGGTTTCTTCCTTGTTTCCTTTTGTCTATATTTCTAATTGTAACTAGTTACACTATGTAAAAGATTGTTCAGACTGTTGTCCTCATCGTTATTGTCCTATTCCCCAAGGACATATTGGCCAGTAGATTAAAGTGTTGGTTGAAGTAATCCAGTGACTTGACCCTTGAGAGTTTTGAGTTCAATACCTGGCCAAAGCGGAGGTGAACAAAAACTTGAAGAGTTGAGTTACTAAAGGGAAATAACTGAAACTGAGATATCCAGAAAAAGTATCGCACATGGAACTAGAAAGGATTTGGTTCAAAATTCCAACATATATCACCTGAAGAAGGCCAGAGTGTACAATGGCCCATTGTGAATATGACAATAAAGATGAGGACAACAGTCCAAATAATGTAAATCCTTGTTTCCTTTTTATGACTGGGTTTCAAGTTCCTTCTAAAATCTTTTCCTTCTCTTTCACTTCTGGTGGTCCCTTGAATTTTGGTGGCATTATCACCTTGCATGGAGTGATGCCTCTTATTCTGTAACCTTCTACCTTGAGTGGCTCTAGGGCCTTGTACAGAGTGAGCATCATGTAAATATTTCCACAGTTTATTGTATCTATTAGAGTTGATCCATCAATACACTTCTTGTTAAATATTATTAAAGTTTGAATTTATATATAATTTGTCTTTTTAAGTCACTCTCTTTTGTCTTTTCAGGTAGATGTAAAAAGTGCTTATTATTGATCACTGACTTTTTACAAAAATGATAACACTGCAAGAGAAAAAGGAAATTTGTATCCTCGTTCATAGAGATTAAGTCAGTTACTCAGGTCCAGCAGAATTACAGTATAAAGTATGAAAAATAAAACATCAAATTGTGTTAGCATCTGTGATTGGTACAAGAGGTTTATGGGAACAGGAAATGTCTTGCAGAAAATGGGAGCTGGGTAACTGAGAACATCTGTTGAAGATATTGAGCGAATTCATGCAGCATTTCATCATAGTTCTACCACAGATGGTGTTATGCTATGACCTTGATTATGTAGTCAGTTTTAATAGTTAAGTATGAGTTACCTGAATGTTCACAATTCAATACTTTCAACCATCCTATTTGAATAGTTTATAAATGGCAACAGACTTGCTTCTAATTTTAATAGACATTTCAAAAGAAATCACCCTCCCTAACTGTTTTGCTTTTCAGATTCCATTTAAAGCTTGTATATTTCTGAAATATGCAAATCTTTATTAATATATTAATTTGTAAGGTCTGCTTTAGCAATTGGAATTTAAATTAAAAATTTCTGAAATCCTATACTTGAGAATGTTAATATTTGGTTGCACACGTTTTCATTTTTTAGAGTACCACGGCCCATTAATATATACAGTCCCACGTGTTACATTTCAGACTATTTTCTAACAGGCCTATTTGGTTTATAGCCAGTTTATGTCTGCTTTACCTGAAACATCTTAAAACCGTCCAAAATACACAAACAGGTTGTTTTTTTTTCTTTTTTTTTAAACAGAAAAGTAATAATAAAAGATTGTAAACAAACAATAAAAGTTTTCTTTTGACCTTTGCCTTTTTAAAAATATTCTACAATATTTTTTTGAACTTTATCTGATGAAAAATTTGGTTTGTTGTAAAATATATTCACAGCATTTTTTGCTGCAAAGTGAATTTCTTTTTGAGTGTGTTGTTCACAAGTAAAAACATTTTGGAGAATAAGTTTCCAAAATTCTTTCAGCAGTCTCTCTTGTAGTGGATTCATTGTTTTACAATAAATTTATCTGCATAGTCAAGTATAGCAAAACAAGTACAAATGAACTCTGCCATTTGGCTATGGAACTGTAAGACCTCCTTGAGAAAGTAAGTCAATGTAGTGCTTTTCTGTAGCATCATTACTATCATTGCCTACCATGACCAGGGAACACATTTCACATTGAAAATGTTTAAGTTTTTGAATTTTCTCTAATAAAGAAAAAATGGTAATGGAAATTTCTCCAGAAGTAATTTGTAGGCTTGTTGAGACATAGTGCAGTAGTAAGGCATAACATATTAGTTCTGCAGAAAATGAAGGATGACTTCTTGATAATGTTTTTATTTTTTGTAATTCTTTTAGAATCGAGTATGGTTCCCATAAGTTTTGTATGTAGTTTGGAAAATTTTCTAACATGCTAAATATTGTGAGTTTAGCATTATGCCCATATATAAGCTACTGTAATAACTGGACTGGAGCTGGATGTGAAGGTTTTAGTCAATGCAAATTTATAGATGAAAAATATGTTTCAGGGTACAAGACTATTCTATAAATTAGAATATAATCTTCCTTTTTTAAAATTCAAAACCATTAGGACAACACTTTGCTTCTTCCAATTGAGTAAAATCCTTTATCATATCAGCTGAAATAAAATCATGTAATTCATCAGCTTGGAGGTTTTCATTTAGGAAGTTTTCTGAATTCCCTTGTATTTGGCAAAAGAGATGTTTTTCATTTTTTCTGAATGTATTGTAGGTATTGGATGTAAATCCCAATTCAGTTTGTTTCATTTTCCTTTCAAAATAAACTTCTCTTCAAAATGAAGAACTAAACTTTTCGTAGGAAACCAATCAATACAATTAACAAATTTACCCATTTTTTTTATGAGGTCGGATTTTCCAAGAGTAAAAGAAAATCTCAATATTTTTTTCACTGTTTTTTCACAGTATCCACTAGAACAGCCAAATGCAACACATTTGTTAACCATTTTTGTTAAACAAAATATTACAACAAGCTTTATAACTTAATCTTTAAATGCAATGGACTATGAGATAGAAAATTTGCATAATAGTGTTCATTTGAAAATCATAAAAGCGAGGAAACTCACAGCTGTTTATATTTCATGGATTAAGAAAAGAAAAAGGTGTAAATATGCATTTTAGTGTTGAAAACATGTCTAGGGAATTGAAATAATGTATGATAAATTCTACTTAATTGTATGCTGTTAATTTGCATTCTAAGAATTCAATTTTTAAAGTTACCTCCCTTGTAGATTAGCAATTTTCTAAGCAGCCATTCATATTTTTTTTTGTTTACATTACATCAGCTTGTTAGAATTCAGATTGTTATGTGACATCTGGGGGTGTATAATACTAGTTGGCCATGAATGTACATAGCTTAATTGTTATTTGGTTTTATTTTTGTATCAGTATGTTATGTAAACTCATTAAAAACACTTTAGTTTGAATAAAACATCTCATTGGTTTCACATGGTTAATTATTTCTCATTGAATATAAATGAAATGTAAACTGATAATCAGCTGATGAAATGAGCAATTTCCTTGTTCCGTGAATAGACGAAAAGGTAATTGCCAGGATGGCATTAAACAATGAGAATTCTTTCTATCTGAATTTCTCAGGAGTTATCATTATTCACACTATTTATATTTGGACTATTGTCCTCATCTTTATATAGCGAAGAAAACGGGGATTTACCTCGTCAAACTAAGCGACAGCGAGTCGCGTGTATTTTACGACGGAAAAACTGGCGAAAAAGAAAATTAATTACCAAACAAAAGGGCACGTATTCCGCATGACATGCTGAAGACGGAATATTTGAATAAAAAAAAAAAAAAAAAAAAAACACAACCCAAGTCTGACGCAGGATAAAAGCAGTTGGTGTTCTCGAATCTGAGTGAATTCAGCCATTTTGGCTACCGCGTTTGGTGGAGAATGAGTTATTTTTCTGGCTGGTGGCGTACATTTTGATTAGCGAGATAGTATTTGCGAATCGAGTTTTCGGTATTTCTAACTGCCCTCGATGTTCGAGTTGGAACTTAGTGATTTATTCTCTGTGACGTGGAAATAATCTGCGACAAATATTTCCTTTGCAATCCCAGTTTACTTACAAGCTATTTCGGCGCTATGACGAATAAGACATTTGACGTCAAGTTGATACCAGAGTTTGATGGTTCAGTGACCGGACAAGCAGTTACTGAATGGATTGAGAAGGCAGAACCTGTTTGTGACCTGTGTGGAATTAAAAAGGTTGAACGTATCCTTCCCTTGAGGTTGACAGGTGGAGCATTTGCTGTTTACCAACAGTTAAACTCAGAACAAAAATCAGATGCCGAGCAGATAAAACGAGCCCTGCAGATTGCCTTTGCACCGGATCGTTTCTTGGCTTACGAGCAATTCGCGGAACGCCGATTGCGCCCGAACGAGTCCGTCGACGTGTTTCTAGCCGACTTGAAGAAGCTAGCTGGTCTATTTGGCGGGATATCGGAGCAAGGATTAGCATGTGGGTTCATAGCAGGATTACCAGCGCACGTCAAGCAACTACTGCGCCTGTCTTCCAGGATGGAAGACATGAATACAAACCAACTGTTGGACCGAGCTCGGGCCATAATGAAAGATCAAATTGCAACTGAGGAGATGGTTGCGGCTACCATTTCACCAGGCGGAGCTGATAAACATCCAAACGTTAAACGTCGGGAGAGTATGCGATGTTATCGATGCTCTGGGTGGAATCACCTTGCCAGGGACTGCTCGGTTCGACGAGGAGATGCCCGTTAGCCACGCAGGTCATGCAAAACAATGCGTTGCTTCCGGTGTCAAGAAGTAGGCCACATTGCTTGATTATGTCCTGGGAAAAGAAGAAGGGGACAAAACGTCAGCGCTGGTCTCTTCCCTAAGCGAGTTATGAATGAAGCGCTACCCGTCTTGGGTATTTACGTGAACGGAATTAAGAGAGTGGCACTAGTGGACACTGGCTGCTCACAGACACTCGTGAGTAAGTCAGCCTGTCAATCCTGGCGGGTGACTGAGGTGAACGTACTCACCGTAAACGGAAATACTCTCAAATGTTGCGGAGTTGGAAGTATCAAGCTTGACGTGGACAATGCAAACCCCTTCGATATTGAAGCGTTGGTAGTGGATGGAGAGCTATTGGGTTTTGACTTGTTGCTTGGATTCGACGCCATTAAAAAGTTGGGCGGACTCCAAATAACAATGTGGCGATGTACGGTTTCCCAAGCGTGGAACAGTCTGTTGCGCCGCCATTAAAATAGAAGAACCTGATTTCTGTGCCGAATTCGACCCAAACTGGAAGATATGGGTCGCATCATGGAAGTGGTCTAATGGTCGATCACCGGAGAGTTTGCGAAATCGGATGCCCGAGTACCCAATACCAAAAGGAGTCAAGGAGGAATACGACCGTGAGCTGCAGACCTGGCTTGATAACGGTTGGTTGCAGCCTTATCCTGAAAAGGAACTCGGTCCTCCAAAAGGTTTACTTCCGTTGATGTCGGTGGAGCAGAAAGACAAAAATAAAGTGCGGCCAGTATTAGACTATCGAGAGTTGAATGAGTGTCTCGACACACACACAATGCTGACGTGTGCGCACAGAAACTGAGGGAGTGGCGTAAAAAAGGACCGGATGTCGCTACGACAGGCCTATTTGCAAGTACATATCCATAAGTCACTTTGGCCCTTTCAAACTGTAATCTTCCAGGGGCGAAGATATTGCTTGACCCGAATGGGTTTCGGGTTAAATGTTGCACCAGCCATAATGAAGGCCATTGTGGACGCCGCGTTGTCGAAAGACGAGTCAGTTCGACGGGCAACCTAATCATATATTGATGATATTTATGTTGACGAGAGTATGATTTCAGCAGCTCGCTTGAAGGAGCACTTGGCTGCGTTTGGCTTGACCTGCAAGGATCCGGAGCGCTTCCGGGACGACACACGTGTGCTGGGTTTGCATGTCGAGCAAGATGACAACACGCTTAAGTGGAAACGTGAAAATGGAATTCCATCAGTTCCTAAGATCCTGACGCGACGTAACGTCTTCTCGTGGTGTGGAAAACTGGTGGGTCATGTTCCTGTGTGTGAGTGGCTTCGTGTTGCTGCATAATTTGTAAAACGCAGGACAGTATCGATCACGTCTGGTTGGGATGACGAAGTGACAGATGCTCCCCTTAAGAACATGATTGAGGACATAGCGGAAAGAATACGGTAAGTGGTGCACAAGTGGACACGCCTATGAGGTATGGGTCGATGCAAGTTCTCTTGCCACAGGGGTTTCGGTGGAGGTTGACGGAAGCGTTGTAAAAGACGCATGTTGGCTGCGACCTGTGAAGGACGCCCAACATATTAACTTATCAGAATTGGATGCTATTCTGAAGGGCGTCAATTTAGCATTACAGTGGGGCGCAACGGAACTACACCTCTTCACGGACTCCGCCTGTGTGTACCGGTGGGTATCAAACATGCTCACTGGCAAAGCCAGAATACGAACTAAGGCGGCAAGTGAGATGCTGATCCGGAGGCGTTTGAGTACTCTTGAAAAGCTGATTCAAGAGTATAACTTATTGATCACGATAAGTTTAGTAACGTCGAGAGAGAATCGAGCGGATAAGCTTACCCGAGTACCGCAACGATGGTATGATGTGATAAAGAAGGAAACCGAACCAACCTGCTCGATATGCGTTTCCATGGTGGACATCCTGGCGTGAGGAATGGACATTACGCATTACGGTGGTCAACACTACCTTACGTTAATTGATTGCGGCCCTAGTAGATTTGCGATATGGCGACGCCTGTTTCAGAAAGACTTGAGAAGCGTCATTCGGCAGTTAGAAAGTATTTTTTTGAACGAGGCCCACCATCAGAAATCCTGACCGACAATGACACTGCATTTCGCAGTAAGTCCTTTAAAGATTTCTTGTATGACTGGGGAGTCCAACTTCGTTTTCGCAGCGCCTATGTTCCTGCAGGAAACGGTATAGTGGAAAGATCTCATCGGAGCATAAAGCGAATTGCAGCAAGAAAGCAGTGTTCGATAATGGAGGCAGTATACTGGCATATCACGCCGAAGGATGATATATCGTCGACTAATGCGCCTGCCAATATAATTCACAGTTACCAACTGAAAGTGAAGGGATTTACTACAACATTACCACTTGATCGTTGTAAGTATCACGATGTATACAAAGTTGGGGACAGAGTATGGGTGAAACCTCCTCATGGCCGGTGTACCTCCAGGTATCAAGTGGGTCGTGTGACGGACATTGTGAGTCCACAAACGATTTTACTTGACGGGATGTCACGGCATGTAAAGGATCTACGCCTTTTCATTGAGTTTGATGCATCGCCGAGCGAATCCGATGATGGTTCATCGTCTGACAGTGAGCAGATAATTGAGATCTGCGAATCCGATGGTTCCACGGAGACAGAATTTCCCGAAAATCTAGATACGTCTGATGACTCCTCAGGAGATGACTCTCCGACACGCTTAAGGGACATAGTTCCATTAGGACGAAGCACCAGGGTAAAGAGAGCTGCTCCAGGGTGTTCGATTTGTGATAGTGAGATCAAGGGGGAGTATAGCGAAGAAAACGAGGATTTACCTCGTCAAACTAAGCGACAGCGAGACGCGTGTATTTTACGACGGAAAAACTGGCGAAAAAGAAAATTAATTACCAAACAAAAGGGCACGTATTCCGCATGACATGCTGAAGACGGAATATTTGAATTAAAAAAACAAAAAAAAAACAAGTCTGTCGCAATTAAACGTACTTTGATATGCAAAATACTGGAGATCGTCTCAGCTGTCGACGAGTGAAAAAAATGTTCGCCCGATAAAAGCAGTTGGTGTTCTCGAATCTGAGTGAATTCAGCAATTTTGGCTACCGCGTTTGGTGAAGAATGAATTATTTTTCTGACTGGTGGCGTGCATTTTGATTAGCGAGATAGTATTTGCGAATCAAGTTTTCGGTATTTTTTCTCTGTGACGTGAAAATAATCTGCAACAAATATTTTCTTTGCAATCCCAGTTTACTTACAGACAGCAAGTCTGCAACTGCATCAGTAATCAAAACATCAACAAAAAAAAAAAATCAGCAGCAATAGTGGCAGCTTAATCAGCAGCCACGAATAGGTTTAAAACTCTAAGATTACTCCGGCAAATTGTCCAGGGCCCAGTTGTAAAAACATTGTGAATTTGGTGACATAGTGGTTGTGAGATCAATCTTTAGGTTGGTCAGTGTGTACATGCACTCACTGGACACAGTTGAGCAATAACTGAATAAAATACGAACTAGACAATATCCTTAGACATAAGCAGTGGAATGAGGACAATCTACCACGGTAGATGAAATGAAGTTTGGAATTTGATCACCCAGATTAATATAGACTTAAAGAAGGTTGGAGTGCACAATGACCAAAACGTTTGACAATGAGAATAATAGTGCAAATAATGAGAATTCTTGCAATTATTTACACACTACTGTAAATAGTGAAAATTTATTTTTTCTCATCTTGGTAACAAACACTTATTTCTCTCTATTTATTAATCAAGCCATCTAGAAATTCAATTTTCCATTCAAAAGCACTGAGCGCAAGGGATGATCACAACCCAAAAATGTACTTACTAAAGGTAAGATTACAAAAATTAAAGAAACCCAAGCAATATCTCAACCGCAATGTGAAAAACTATCCAATGTTTCCATTAGCAACAAATCATACACAGAACCAATGAACAAGTATGAAGTTTGGGAAGCTATAATTGATTGAAGGTAGAATGCATGAAGGTAAGTACAAATGACAGAAAAGAAGCATTCTGAGGAATGAAAGATTAGTGGATGATGAGTGAAATTCTCAGTTTAATGCAAGAGTCACAAGACATAATACAAAGAAATGGCACTCTTTATAGAATAGAACTCTACAATCGAATGACATTCTTCTATAAAATAGCATTTATTTCTCATGGTTTTGTGACTAAACAAAACCATAAGAAATAAATGCTAACAAATAAAGTAGGAATGACTATATTGAAGTTTTGCTGAGATTTAAAAACACAGACATCAATGGTATATATAAAAAAAAAATCAAAAAAATTGCAGGAAAGAAAACATGCTCTTTCCTGGGATGTATAAAGTCTGAAAAGAGAAACAATCATAATGAGAATAAGAAGAGATACTGCAAGAGTGGAATAAAGAAACTGGAGGTCTTTTCCTTGGGATAAGATAGAAACACATAATATAGAAATAATCAAAGAACATTCAGTAAAGAAAACATGCTCTTTCCAGGGATGTATAAAGTCTGAAAAGGGAAACAATAATAATGGGAATAAGAAGAGGTCCTGCAAGAGTGGAATAAAGAAATTGGAGGTCTTTTCCTTGGGATAAGATAGAAACACATAATATAGAAATAATCAAAGAAAATTCAGTAAAGAAAAAAAGCTCTTTCCTGGGATGTATAAAGTCTGAAAAGAGAAACAATCATAATGGGAATAAGAAGAGGTCCTGCAAGAGTGGAATAAAGAAATTGGAGGTCTTTTCCTTGGGATAAGATAGAAACAATTAATATAGAAATAATCAAATAAAATTCAGTAAAAAAAACATGCTCTTTCCAGGGATGTATAAAGTCTGAAAAGAGAAACAATCATAATGGGAATAAGAAGAGGTCCTGCAAGAGTGGAATAAAGAAATTGAAGGTCTTTTCCTTGGGATAAGATAGAAACCCATAATATAGAAATAATGAAAGAAAATTCAGTAAAGAAAACATGCTCTTTCCTGGGATGTATAAAGTCTGAAAAGAGAAACAATCATAATGGGAATAAGAAGAGGTCCTGCAAGAGTGGAATAAAGAAATTGAAGGTCTTTTCCTTGGGATAAGATAGAAACACATAATATAGAAATAATCAAAGAAAATTCACTAAAGAAAACATGCTCTTTCCTGGGATGTATAAAGTCTGAAAAGTAAACAATCATAATGGGAATAAGAAGAGGTCCTGCAAGAGTGGAATAAAGAAATTGAAGGTCTTTTCCTTGGGATAAGATAGAAACACATAATATAGAAATAATCAAAGAAAATTCACTAAAGAAAACATGCTCTTTCCTGGGATGTATAAAGTCTGAATAGAGAAACAATCATAATGGGAATAAGAAGAGGTCCTGCAAGAGTGGGATAAAGAAATTGGAGGTCATTTCCTTGGGATAAGATAGAAACACATAATATAGAAATAATCAAAGAAAATTCAGTAAAGAAAACATGCTCTTTCCTGGGATGTATAAAGTCTGAAAAGAGAAACAATCATAATGGGAATAAGAAGAGGTCCTGCAAGAGTGGAATAAAGAAATTGAAGGTCTTTTCCATGGGATAAGATAGAAACACATAATATAGAAATAATCAAAGAACATTCAGTAAAGAAAAAAAATGCTCTTTCCTGGGATGTATAAAGTCTGAAAAGAGAAACAATCATAATGGGAATAAGAAGAGGTCCTGCAAGAGTGGAATAAAGAAATTGGAGGTCTTTTCCTTGGGATAAGATAGAAACACATAATATAGAAATAATCAAATAAAATTCAGTAAAAAAAACATGCTCTTTCCAGGGATGTATAAAGTCTGAAAAGAGAAACAATCATAATGGGAATAAGAAGAGGTCCTGCAAGAGTGGAATAAAGAAATTGAAGGTTTTTTCTTTAGGATAAGATAGAAACCTATAATATCAAAATAATCAAAGAACATTCAGTAAAGAAAAAAAGCTCTTTCCTGGGATGTATAAAGTCTGAATAGAGAAACAATCATAATGGGAATAAGAAGAGGTACTGCAAGAGTGGAATAAAGAAATTGAAGGTCTTTTCCTTGGGATAAGATAGAAACCTATAATATCAAAATAATCAAAGAACATTCAGTAAAGAAAACATGCTCTTCCCTGGGATGTATAGAGTCTGAAAAGAGAAACAATCCTAATGGGAATAAGAAGAGGTCCTGCAAGAGTGGAATAAAGAAATGGAAGGTCTTTTCCTTGGGATAAGATAGAAACACATAATATAGAAATAATCAAAGAACATTCAGTAAAGAAAACATGCTCTTTCCTAGGATGTATAAAGTGTGAAAAGAGAAACAATCATAATGGGAATAAGAAGAGGTCCTGCAAGAGTGGGATAAAGAAATTGGAGGTCTTTTCCTTGGGATAAGATAGAAACACATAATATAGAAATAATCAAAGAAAATTCAGTAAAGAAAACATGCTCTTTCCTGGGATGTATAAAGTCTGAAAAGAGAAACAATCATAATGGGAATAAGAAGAGGTCCTGCAAGAGTGGAATAAAGAAATTGTAGGTCTTTGCCTTGGGATAAGATAGAAACACATAATATAGAAATAATCAAAGAAAATTCAGTAAAGAAAAAAAGCTCTTTCCTGGGATGTATAAAGTCTGAAAAGAGAAACAATCATAATGGGAATAAGAAGAGGTCCTGCAAGAGTGGAATAAAGAAATTGGAGGTCTTTTCCTTGGGATAAGATAGAAACCGATTAATATAGAAATAATCAAAGAAAATTCAGTAAAGAAAAAAAGCTCTTTCCTGGGATGTATAAAGTCTGAAAAGAGAAACAATCATAATGGGAATAAGAAGAGGTCCTGCAAGAGTGGAATAAAGAAATTGGAGGTCTTTTCCTTGGGATAAGATAGAAACCCATAATATAGAAATAATCAAAGAAAATTCAGTAAAGAAAAAAAGCTCTTTCCTGGGATGTATAAAGTCTGAAAAGAGAAACAATCATAATGGGAATAAGAAGAGGTCCTGCAAGAGTGGAATAAAGAAATTGGAGGTCTTTTCCTTGGGATAAGATAGAAACCCATAATATAGAAATAATCAAAGAAAATTCAGTAAAGAAAAAAAGCTCTTTCCTGGGATGTATAAAGTCTGAAAAGAGAAAGAATCATAATGGGAATAAGAAGAGGTCCTGCAAGAGTGGAATAAAGAAATTGGAGGTCTTTTCCTTGGGATAAGATAGAAACCCATAATATAGAAATAATCAAAGAAAATTCAGTAAAGAAAAAAAGCTCTTTCCTGGGATGTATAAAGTCTGAAAAGAGAAACAATCATAATGGGAATAAGAAGAGGTCCTGCAAGAGTGGAATAAAGAAATTGAAGGTCTTTTCCTTGGGATAAGATAGAAACCCATAATATAGAAATAATCAAAGAAAATTCAGTAAAGAAAAAAGCTCTTTCCTGGGATGTATAAAGTCTGAAAAGAGAAACAATCATAATGGGAATAAGAAGAGGTCCTGCAAGAGTGGAATAAAGAAATTGAAGGTCTTTTCCTTGGGATAAGATAGAAACACATAATATAGAAATAATCAAAGAAAATTCAGTAAAGAAAAAAAGCTCTTTCCTGGGATGTATAAAGTCTGAAAAGAGAAACAATCATAATGGGAATAAGAAGAGGTCCTGCAAGAGTGGAATAAAGAAATTGGAGGTCTTTTCCTTGGGATAAGATAGAAACACATAATATAGAAATAATCAAAGAAAATTCAGTAAAGAAAAAAAGCTCTTTCCTGGGATGTATAAAGTCTGAAAAAAGAAACAATCATAATGGGAGTAAGAAGAGGTCCTGCAAGAGTGGAATAAAGAAATTGGAGGTCTTTTCCTTGGGATAAGATAGAAACACATAATATAGAAATAATCAAAGAACATTCAGTAAAGAAAACATGCTCTTTCCTGGGATGTATAAAGTCTGAAAAGAGAAACAATCATAATGAGAATAAGAAGAGGTCCTGCAAGAGTGGAATAAAGAAATTGAAGGTCTTTTCCTTGGGATAAGATAGAAATAATCAAAGAACATTCAGTAAAGAAAACATGCTCTTTCCTGGGATGTATAAAGTCTGAAATGAGAAACAATCATGATGGGAATAAGAAGAGGTCCTGCAAGAGTGGAATAAAGAAATTGCAGGTCTTTTCCTTGGGATAAGATAGAAACACATAATATAGAAATAATCAAAGAACATTCAGTAAAGAAAACATGCTCTTTCCTGGGATGTATAAAGTCTGAAAAGAGAAACAATCATAATGGGAATAAGAAGAGGTCCTGTAAGAGTGGAATAAAGAAATTGGAGGTCTTTTCCTTGGGATAAGATAGAAACACATAATATAGAAATAATCAAAGAAAATTCACTAAAGAAAACATGCTCTTTCCTGGGATGTATAAAGTCTGAATAGAGAAACAATCATAATGGGAATAAGAAGAGGTCCTGCAAGAGTGGGATAAAGAAATTGGAGGTCTTTTCCTTGGGATAAGATAGAAACACATAATATAGAAATAATCAAAGAAAATTCAGTAAAGAAAACATGCTCTTTCCTGGGATGTATAAAGTCTGAAAAGAGAAACAATCATAATGGGAATAAGAAGAGGTCCTGCAAGAGTGGAATAAAGAAATTGAAGGTCTTTTCCATGGGATAAGATAGAAACACATAATATAGAAATAATCAAAGAACATTCAGTAAAGAAAACATGCTCTTTCCTGAGATGTATAAAGTCTGAAAAGAGAAACAATCATAATGGGAATAAGAAGAGGTCCTGCAAGAGTGGAATAAAGAAATTGGAGGTCTTTTCCTTGGGATAAGATAGAAACACATAATATAGAAATAATCAAAGAACATTCAGTAAAGAAAACATGCTCTTTCCTAGGATGTATAAAGTCTGAAAAGAGAAACAATCATAATGGGAATAAGAAGAGGTACTGCAAGAGTGGAATAAAGAAATTGAAGGTCTTTTCCTTGGGATAAGATAGAAACACATAATATAGAAATAATCAAAGAAAATTCAGTAAAGAAAACATGCTCTTTCCTGGGATGTATAAAGTCTGAAAAGAGAAACAATCATAATGGGAATAAGAAGAGGTCCTGCAAGAGTGGAATAAAGAAATTGAAGGTTTTTCTTTAGGATAAGATAGAAACCTATAATATCAAAATAATCAAAGAACATTCAGTAAAGAAAAAAAGCTCTTTCCTGGGATGTATAAAGTCTGAATAGAGAAACAATCATAATGGGAATAAGAAGAGGTACTGCAAGAGTGGAATAAAGAAATTGAAGGTCTTTTCCTTGGGATAAGATAGAAACCTATAATATCAAAATAATCAAAGAACATTCAGTAAAGAAAACATGCTCTTCCCTGGGATGTATAGAGTCTGAAAAGAGAAACAATCCTAATGGGAATAAGAAGAGGTCCTGCAAGAGTGGAATAAAGAAATGGAAGGTCTTTTCCTTGGGATAAGATAGAAACACATAATATAGAAATAATCAAAGAACATTCAGTAAAGAAAACATGCTCTTTCCTAGGATGTATAAAGTGTGAAAAGAGAAACAATCATAATGGGAATAAGAAGAGGTCCTGCAAGAGTGGGATAAAGAAATTGGAGGTCTTTTCCTTGGGATAAGATAGAAACACATAATATAGAAATAATCAAAGAAAATTCAGTAAAGAAAACATGCTCTTTCCTGGGATGAATAAAGTCTGAAAAGAGAAACAATCATAATGGGAATAAGAAGAGGTCCTGCAAGAGTGGAATAAAGAAATTGTAGGTCTTTGCCTTGGGATAAGATAGAAACACATAATATAGAAATAATCAAAGAAAATTCAGTAAAGAAAAAAAGCTCTTTCCTGGGATGTATAAAGTCTGAAAAGAGAAACAATCATAATGGGAATAAGAAGAGGTCCTGCAAGAGTGGAGTAAAGAAATTGGAGGTCTTTTCCTTGGGATAAGATAGAAACCCATAATATAGAAATAATCAAAGAAAATTCAGTAAAGAAAAAAAGCTCTTTCCTGGGATGTATAAAGTCTGAAAAGAGAAACAATCATAATGGGAATAAGAAGAGGTCCTGCAAGAGTGGAATAAAGAAATTGGAGGTCTTTTCCTTGGGATAAGATAGAAACCCATAATATAGAAATAATCAAAGAAAATTCAGTAAAGAAAAAAAGCTCTTTCCTGGGATGTATAAAGTCTGAAAAGAGAAACAATCATAATGGGAATAAGAAGAGGTCCTGCAAGAGTGGAATAAAGAAATTGGAGGTCTTTTCCTTGGGATAAGATAGAAACCCATAATATAGAAATAATCAAAGAAAATTCAGTAAAGAAAAAAAGCTCTTTCCTGGGATGTATAAAGTCTGAAAAGAGAAAGAATCATAATGGGAATAAGAAGAGGTCCTGCAAGAGTGGAATAAAGAAATTGGAGGTCTTTTCCTTGGGATAAGATAGAAACCCATAATATAGAAATAATCAAAGAAAATTCAGTAAAGAAAAAAAGCTCTTTCCTGGGATGTATAAAGTCTGAAAAGAGAAACAATCATAATGGGAATAAGAAGAGGTCCTGCAAGAGTGGAATAAAGAAATTGAAGGTCTTTTCCTTGGGATAAGATAGAAACCCATAATATAGAAATAATCAAAGAAAATTCAGTAAAGAAAAAAAGCTCTTTCCTGGGATGTATAAAGTCTGAAAAGAGAAACAATCATAATGGGAATAAGAAGAGGTCCTGCAAGAGTGGAATAAAGAAATTGGAGGTCTTTTCCTTGGGATAAGATAGAAACCCATAATATAGAAATAATCAAAGAAAATTCAGTAAAGAAAAAAAGCTCTTTCCTGGGATGTATAAAGTCTGAAAAGAGAAACAATCATAATGGGAATAAGAAGAGGTCCTGCAAGAGTGGAATAAAGAAATTGGAGGTCTTTTCCTTGGGATAAGATAGAAACCCATAATATAGAAATAATCAAAGAAAATTCAGTAAAGAAAAAAAGCTCTTTCCTGGGATGTATAAAGTCTGAAAAGAGAAAGAATCATAATGGGAATAAGAAGAGGTCCTGCAAGAGTGGAATAAAGAAATTGGAGGTCTTTTCCTTGGGATAAGATAGAAACCCATAATATAGAAATAATCAAAGAAAATTCAGTAAAGAAAAAAAGCTCATTCCTGGGATGTATAAAGTCTGAAAAGAGAAACAATCATAATGGGAATAAGAAGAGGTCCTGCAAGAGTGGAATAAAGAAATTGAAGGTCTTTTCCTTGGGATAAGATAGAAACCCATAATATAGAAATAATCAAAGAAAATTCAGTAAAGAAAAAAAGCTCTTTCCTGGGATGTATAAAGTCTGAAAAGAGAAACAATCATAATGGGAATAAGAAGAGGTCCTGCAAGAGTGGAATAAAGAAATTGAAGGTCTTTTCCTTGGGATAAGATAGAAACACATAATATAGAAATAATCAAAGAAAATTCAGTAAAGAAAAAAAGCTCTTTCCTGGGATGTATAAAGTCTGAAAAGAGAAACAATCATAATGGGAATAAGAAGAGGTCCTGCAAGAGTGGAATAAAGAAATTGGAGGTCTTTTCCTTGGGATAAGATAGAAACACATAATATAGAAATAATCAAAGAACATTCAGTAAAGAAAACATGCTCTTTCCTGGGATGTATAAAGTCTGAAAAGAGAAACAATCATAATGAGAATAAGAAGAGGTCCTGCAAGAGTGGAATAAAGAAATTGAAGGTCTTTTCCTTGGGATAAGATAGAAATAATCAAAGAACATTCAGTAAAGAAAACATGCTCTTTCCTGGGATGTATAATGTCTGAAAAGAGAAACAATCATAATGGGAATAAGAAGAGGTCCTGCAAGAGTGGAATAAAGAAATTGAAGGTCTTTTCCTTGGGATAAGATAGAAACACATAATATAGAAATAATCAAAGAAAATTCAGTAAAGAAAACATACTCTTCCCTGGGATGTATAAAGTCTGAAAAGAGAAACAATCATAATGGGAATAAGAAGAGGTCCTGCAAGAGTGGAATAAAAAAATTGAAGGTCTTTTCCTTGGGATAAAATAGAAACACATAATATAGAAATAATCAAAGAAAATTCAGTAAAGAAAACATGCTCTTTCCTGTGATGTATAAAGTCTGAAAAGAGAAACAATCATAATGGGAATAAGAAGAGGTCCTGCAAGAGTGGGATAAAGAAATTGGAGGTCTTTTCCTTGGGATAAGATAGAAACACATAATATAGAAATAATCAAAGAAAATTCAGTAAAGAAAACATGCTCTTTCCTGGGATGTATAAAGTCTGAAAAGAGAAACAATCATAATGGGAATAAGAAGAGGTCCTGCAAGAGTGGAATAAAGAAATTGAAGGTCTTTTCCTTGGGATAAGATAGAAACCCATAATATAGAAATAATCAAAGAAAATTCAGTAAAGAAAAAAAGCTCTTTCCTGGGATGTATAAAGTCTGAAAAGAGAAACAATCATAATGGGAATAAGAAGAGGTCCTGCAAGAGTGGAATAAAGAAATTGGAGGTCTTTTCCTTGGGATAAGATAGAAACACATAATATAGAAATAATCAAAGAAAATTCAGTAAAGAAAACATGCTCTTTCCTGGGATGTATAAAGTCTGAAAAGAGAAACAATCATAATGAGAATAAGAAGAGGTCCTGCAAGAGTGGAATAAAGAAACTGGAGGTCTTTTCCTTGGGATAAGATAGAAACACATAATATAGAAATAATCAAAGAACATTCAGTAAAGAAAACATGCTCTTTCCTGGGATGTATAATGTCTGAAAAGAGAAACAATCATAATGGGAATAAGAAGAGGTCCTGCAAGAGTGGAATAAAGAAATTGAAGGTTTTTCCTTGGGATAAGATAGAAACACATAATATAGAAATAATCAAAGAAAATTCAGTAAAGAAAACATGCTCTTCCCTGGGATGTATAAAGTCTGAAAAGAGAAACAATCATAATGGGAATAAGAAGAGGTCCTGCAAGAGTGGAATAAAAAAATTGAAGGTCTTTTCCTTGGGATAAAATAGAAACACATAATATAGAAATAATCAAAGAAAATTCAGTAAAGAAAACATGCTCTTTCCTGGGATGTATAAAGTCTGAAAAGAGAAACAATCATAATGGGAATAAGAAGAGGTCCTGCAAGAGTGGAATAAAGAAATAGGAGGTCTTTTCCTTGGGATAAGATAGAAACACATAATATAGAAATAATCAAAGAAAATTCAGTAAAGAAAACATGCTCTTTCCTGGGATGTATAAAGTCTGAAAAGAGAAACAATCAAAATGAGAATAAGAAGAGGTCCTGCAAGAGTGGAATAAAGAAACTGGAGGTCTTTTCCTTGGGATAAGATAGAAACACATAATATAGAAATAATCAAAGAAAATTCAGTAAAGAAAACATGCTCTTTCCTGGGATGTATAAAGTCTGAAAAGAGACACAATCATAATGAGAATAAGAAGAGGTCCTGCAAGAGTGGAATAAAGAAACTGGAGGTTTTTCCTTGGGATAAGATAGAAACACATAATATAGAAATAATCAAAGAACATTCAGTAAAGAAAACATGCTCTTTCCTGGGATGTATAATGTCTGAAAAGAGAAACAATCATAATGGGAATAAGAAGAGGTCCTGCAAGAGTGGAATAAAGAAATTGAAGGTCTTTTCCTTGGGATAAGATAGAAACACATAATATAGAAATAATCAAAGAAAATTCAGTAAAGAAAACATGCTCTTCCCTGGGATGTATAAAGTCTGAAAAGAGAAACAATCATAATGGGAATAAGAAGAGGTCCTGCAAGAGTGGAATAAAAAAATTGAAGGTCTTTTCCTTGGGATAAAATAGAAACACATAATATAGAAATAATCAAAGAAAATTCAGTAAAGAAAACATGCTCTTTCCTGTGTTGTATAAAGTCTGAAAAGAGAAACAATCATAATGGGAATAAGAAGAGGTCCTGCAAGAGTGGGATAAAGAAATTGGAGGTCTTTTCCTTGGGATAAGATAGAAACACATAATATAGAAATAATCAAAGAAAATTCAGTAAAGAAAACATGCTCTTTCCTGGGATGTATAAAGTCTGAAAAGAGAAACAATCATAATGGGAATAAGAAGAGGTCCTGCAAGAGTGGAATAAAGAAATTGAAGGTCTTTTCCTTGGGATAAGATAGAAACCCATAATATAGAAATAATCAAAGAAAATTCAGTAAAGAAAAAAGCTCTTTCCTGGGATGTATAAAGTCTGAAAAGAGAAACAATCAAAATGGGAATAAGAAGAGGTCCTGCAAGAGTGGAATAAAGAAATTGGAGGTCTTTTCCTTGGGATAAGATAGAAACACATAATATAGAAATAATCAAAGAAAATTCAGTAAAGAAAACATGCTCTTTCCTGGGATGTATAAAGTCTGAAAAGAGAAACAATCATAATGAGAATAAGAAGAGGTCCTGCAAGAGTGGAATAAAGAAACTGGAGGTCTTTTCCTTGGGATAAGATAGAAACACATAATATAGAAATAATCAAAGAACATTCAGTAAAGAAAACATGCTCTTTCCTGGGATGTATAATGTCTGAAAAGAGAAACAATCATAATGGGAATAAGAAGAGGTCCTGCAAGAGTGGAATAAAGAAATTGAAGGTCTTTTCCTTGGGATAAGATAGAAACACATAATATAGAAATAATCAAAGAAAATTCAGTAAAGAAAACATGCTCTTTCCTGGGATGTATAAAGTCTGAAAAGAGACACAATCATAATGAGAATAAGAAGAGGTCCTGCAAGAGTGGAATAAAGAAACTGGAGGTCTTTTCCTTGGGATAAGATAGAAACACATAATATAGAAATAATCAAAGAACATTCAGTAAAGAAAACATGCTCTTTCCTGGGATGTATAATGTCTGAAAAGAGAAACAATCATAATGGGAATATGAAGAGGTCCTGCAAGAGTGGAATAAAGAAATTGAAGGTCTTTTCCTTGGGATAAGATAGAAACACATAATATAGAAATAATCAAAGAAAATTCAGTAAAGAAAACATGCTCTTCCCTGGGATGTATAAAGTCTGAAAAGAGAAACAATCATAATGGGAATAAGAAGAGGTCCTGCAAGAGTGGAATAAAGAAATTGAAGGTCTTTTCCTTGGGATAAGATAGAAACCCATAATATAGAAATAATCAAAGAAAATTCAGTAAAGAAAAAAAGCTCTTTCCTGGGATGTATAAAGTCTGAAAAGAGAAACAATCATAATGGGAATAAGAAGAGGTCCTGCAAGAGTGGAATAAAGAAATTGGAGGTCTTTTCCTTGGGATAAGATAGAAACACATAATATAGAAATAATCAAAGAAAATTCAGTAAAGAAAAAAAGCTCTTTCCTGGGATGTATAAAGTCTGAAAAGAGAAACAATCATAATGGGAGTAAGAAGAGGTCCTGCAAGAGTGGAATAAAGAAATTGGAGGTCTTTTCCTTGGGATAAGATAGAAACACATAATATAGAAATAATCAAAGAACATTCAGTAAAGAAAACATGCTCTTTCCTGGGATGTATAAAGTCTGAAAAGAGAAACAATCATAATGAGAATAAGAAGAGGTCCTGCAAGAGTGGAATAAAGAAATTGAAGGTCTTTTCCTTGGGATAAGATAGAAATAATCAAAGAACATTTAGTAAAGAAAACATGCTCTTTCCTGGGATGTATAAAGTCTGAAATGAGAAACAATCATGATGGGAATAAGAAGAGGTCCTGCAAGAGTGGAATAAAGAAATTGCAGGTCTTTTCCTTGGGATAAGATAGAAACACATAATATAGAAATAATCAAAGAACATTCAGTAAAGAAAACATGCTCTTTCCTGGGATGTATAAAGTCTGAAAAGAGAAACAATCATAATGGGAATAAGAAGAGGTCCTGTAAGAGTGGAATAAAGAAATTGGAGGTCTTTTCCTTGGGATAAGATAGAAACACATAATATAGAAATAATCAAAGAAATTCAGTAAAGAAAACATGCTCTTTCCTGGGATGTATAAAATCTGAAAAGAGAAACAATCATAATGCGAATAAGAAGAGGTGCTGCAAGAGTGGAATAAAGAAATTGGAGGTCTTTTCCTTGGGATAAGATAGAAACACATAATATAGAAATAATCAAAGAACATTCAGTAAAGAAAACATGCTCTTTCCTGGGATGTATAAAATCTGAAAAGAGAAACAATCATAATGGGAATAAGAAGAGGTCCTGCAAGAGTGGAATAAAAAAATTGAAGGTTTTTTCCTTGGGATAAGATAGAAACACATAATATAGAAATAATCAAAGAACATTCAGTAAAGAAAACATGCTCTTCCCTGGGATGTATAAAGTCTGAAAAGAGAAACAATCATAATGGGAATAAGAAGAGGTCCTGCAAGAGTGGAATAAAAAAATTGAAGGTCTTTTCCTTGGGATAAAATAGAAACACATAATATAGAAATAATCAAAGAAAATTCAGTAAAGAAAACATGCTCTTTCCTGGGATGTATAAAGTCTGAAAAGAGAAACAATCATAATGGGAATAAGAAGAGGTCCTGCAAGAGTGGAATAAAGAAATTGGAGGTCTTTTCCTTGGGATAAGATAGAAACACATAATATAGAAATAATCAAAGAAAATTCAGTAAAGAAAACATGCTCTTTCCTGGGATGTATAAAGTCTGAAAAGAGAAACAATCATAATGAGAATAAGAAGAGGTCCTGCAAGAGTGGAATAAAGAAACTGGAGGTCTTTTCCTTGGGATAAGATAGAAACACATAATATAGAAATAATCAAAGAAAATTCAGTAAAGAAAACATGCTCTTTCCTGGGATGTATAAAGTCTGAAAAGAGACACAATCATAATGAGAATAAGAAGAGGTCCTGCAAGAGTGGAATAAAGAAACTGGAGGTCTTTTCCTTGGGATAAGATAGAAACACATAATATAGAAATAATCAAAGAACATTCAGTAAAGAAAACATGCTCTTTCCTGGGATGTATAATGTCTGAAAAGAGAAACAATCATAATGGGAATAAGAAGAGGTCCTGCAAGAGTGGAATAAAGAAATTGAAGGTCTTTTCCTTGGGATAAGATAGAAACACATAATATAGAAATAATCAAAGAAAATTCAGTAAAGAAAAAAAGCTCTTTCCTGGGATATATAAAGTCTGAAAAGAGAAAGAATCATAATGGGAATAAGAAGAGGTCCTGCAAGAGTGGAATAAAGAAATTGAAGGTCTTTTCCTTGGGATAAGATAGAAACACATAATATAGAAATAATCAAAGAAAATTCAGTAAAGAAAACATGCTCTTCCCTGGGATGTATAAAGTCTGAAAAGAGAAACAATCATAATGGGAATGAGAAGAGGTCCTGCAAGAGTGGAATAAAAAAATTGAAGGTCTTTTCCTTGGGATAAAATAGAAACACATAATATAGAAATAATCAAAGAAAATTCAGTAAAGAAAACATGCTCTTTCCTGGGATGTATAAAGTCTGAAAAGAGAAACAATCATAATGGGAATAAGAAGAGGTCCTGCAAGAGTGGGATAAAGAAATTGGAGGTCTTTTCCTTGGGATAAGATAGAAACACATAATATAGAAATAATCAAAGAAAATTCAGTAAAGAAAACATGCTCTTTCCTGGGATGTATAAAGTCTGAAAAGAGAAACAATCATAATGGGAATAAGAAGAGGTCCTGCAAGAGTGGAATAAAGAAATTGTAGGTCTTTGCCTTGGGATAAGATAGAAACACATAATATAGAAATAATCAAAGAAAATTCAGTAAAGAAAAAAAGCTCTTTCCTGGGATGTATAAAGTCTGAAAAGAGAAAGAATCATAATGGGAATAAGAAGAGGTCCTGCAAGAGTGGAATAAAGAAATTGGAGGTCTTTTCCTTGGGATAAGATAGAAACCCATAATATAGAAATAATCAAAGAAAATTCAGTAAAGAAAAAAAGCTCTTTCCTGGGATGTATAAAGTCTGAAAAGAGAAACAATCATAATGGGAATAAGAAGAGGTACTGCAAGAGTGGAATAAAGAAATTGGAGGTCTTTTCCTTGGGATAAGATAGAAACCCATAATATAGAAATAATCAAAGAAAATTCAGTAAAGAAAAAAAGCTCTTTCCTGGGATGTATAAAGTCTGAAAAGAGAAACAATCATAATGGGAATAAGAAGAGGTCCTGCAAGAGTGGAATAAAGAAATTGGAGGTCTTTTCCTTGGGATAAGATAGAAACCCATAATATAGAAATAATCAAAGAAAATTCAGTAAAGAAAAAAAGCTCTTTCCTGGGATGTATAAAGTCTGAAAAGAGAAACAATCATAATGGGAATAAGAAGAGGCCCTGCAAGAGTGGAATAAAGAAATTGGAGGTTTTTCCTTGGGATAAGATAGAAACCCATAATATAGAAATAATCAAAGAAAATTCAGTAAAGAAAAAAAGCTCTTTCCTGGGATGTATAAAGTCTGAAAAGAGAAAGAATCATAATGGGAATAAGAAGAGGTCCTGCAAGAGTGGAATAAAGAAATTGGAGGTCTTTTCCTTGGGATAAGATAGAAACCCATAATATAGAAATAATCAAAGAAAATTCAGTAAAGAAAAAAAGCTCTTTCCTGGGATGTATAAAGTCTGAAAAGAGAAACAATCATAATGGGAATAAGAAGAGGTCCTGCAAGAGTGGAATAAAGAAATTGAAGGTCTTTTCCTTGGGATAAGATAGAAACCCATAATATAGAAATAATCAAAGAAAATTCAGTAAAGAAAAAAAGCTCTTTCCTGGGATGTATAAAGTCTGAAAAGAGAAACAATCATAATGGGAATAAGAAGAGGTCCTGCAAGAGTGGAATAAAGAAATTGAAGGTCTTTTCCTTGGGATAAGATAGAAATAATCAAAGAACATTCAGTAAAGTAAACATGCTCTTTCCTGGGATGTATAAAGTCTGAAATGAGAAACAATCATGATGGGAATAAGAAGAGGTCCTGCAAGAGTGGAATAAAGAAATTGCAGGTCTTTTCCTTGGGATAAGATAGAAACACATAATATAGAAATAATCAAAGAACATTCAGTAAAGAAAACATGCTCTTTCCTGGGATGTATAAAGTCTGAAAAGAGAAACAATCATAATGGGAATAAGAAGAGGTCCTGTAAGAGTGGAATAAAGAAATTGGAGGTCTTTTCCTTGGGATAAGATAGAAACACATAATATAGAAATAATCAAAGAAATTCAGTAAAGAAAACATGCTCTTTCCTGGGATGTATAAAATCTGAAAAGAGAAACAATCATAATGGGAATAAGAAGAGGTGCTGCAAGAGTGGAATAAAGAAATTGGAGGTCTTTTCCTTGGGATAAGATAGAAACACATAATATAGAAATAATCAAAGAACATTCAGTAAAGAAAACATGCTCTTTCCTGGGATGTATAAAATCTGAAAAGAGAAACAATCATAATGGGAATAAGAAGAGGTCCTGCAAGAGTGGAATAAAAAAATTGAAGGTTTTTTCCTTGGGATAAGATAGAAACACATAATATAGAAATAATCAAAGAACATTCAGTAAAGAAAACATGCTCTTCCCTGGGATGTATAAAGTCTGAAAAGAGAAACAATCATAATGGGAATAAGAAGAGGTCCTGCAAGAGTGGAATAAAAAAATTGAAGGTCTTTTCCTTGGGATAAAATAGAAACACATAATATAGAAATAATCAAAGAAAATTCAGTAAAGAAAACATGCTCTTTCCTGGGATGTATAAAGTCTGAAAAGAGAAACAATCATAATGGGAATAAGAAGAGGTCCTGCAAGAGTGGAATAAAGAAATTGGAGGTCTTTTCCTTGGGATAAGATAGAAACACATAATATAGAAATAATCAAAGAAAATTCAGTAAAGAAAACATGCTCTTTCCTGGGATGTATAAAGTCTGAAAAGAGAAACAATCATAATGAGAATAAGAAGAGGTCCTGCAAGAGTGGAATAAAGAAACTGGAGGTCTTTTCCTTGGGATAAGATAGAAACACATAATATAGAAATAATCAAAGAAAATTCAGTAAAGAAAACATGCTCTTTCCTGGGATGTATAAAGTCTGAAAAGAGACACAATCATAATGAGAATAAGAAGAGGTCCTGCAAGAGTGGAATAAAGAAACTGGAGGTCTTTTCCTTGGGATAAGATAGAAACACATAATATAGAAATAATCAAAGAACATTCAGTAAAGAAAAAAAGCTCTTTCCTGGGATATATAAAGTCTGAAAAGAGAAAGAATCATAATGGGAATAAGAAGAGGTCCTGCAAGAGTGGAATAAAGAAATTGAAGGTCTTTTCCTTGGGATAAGATAGAAACACATAATATAGAAATAATCAAAGAAAATTCAGTAAAGAAAACATGCTCTTCCCTGGGATGTATAAAGTCTGAAAAGAGAAACAATCGTAATGGGAATAAGAAGAGGTCCTGCAAGAGTGGAATAAAAAAATTGAAGGTCTTTTCCTTGGGATAAAATAGAAACACATAATATAGAAATAATCAAAGAAAATTCAGTAAAGAAAACATGCTCTTTCCTGGGATGTATAAAGTCTGAAAAGAGAAACAATCATAATGGGAATAAGAAGAGGTCCTGCAAGAGTGGGATATAGAAATTGGAGGTCTTTTCCTTGGGATAAGATAGAAACACATAATATAAAAAATAATCAAAGAAAATTCAGTAAAGAAAACATGCTCTTTCCTGGGATGTATAAAGTCTGAAAAGAGAAACAATCATAATGAGAATAAGAAGAGGTCCTGCAAGAGTGGAATAAAGAAACTGGAGGTCTTTTCCTTGGGATAAGATAGAAACACATAATATAGAAATAATCAAAGAAAATTCAGTAAAGAAAACATGCTCTTTCCTGGGATGTATAAAGTCTGAAAAGAGACACAATCATAATGAGAATAAGAAGAGGTCCTGCAAGAGTGGAATAAAGAAACTGGAGGTCTTTTCCTTGGGATAAGATAGAAACACATAATATAGAAATAATCAAAGAACATTCAGTAAAGAAAACATGCTCTTTCCTGGGATGTATAATGTCTGAAAAGAGAAACAATCATAATGGGAATAAGAAGAGGTCCTGCAAGAGTGGAATAAAGAAATTGAAGGTCTTTTCCTTGGGATAAGAGAGAAACACATAATATAGAAATAATCAAAGAAAATTCAGTAAAGAAAAAAAGCTCTTTCCTGGGATGTATAAAGTCTGAAAAGAGAAAGAATCATAATGGGAATAAGAAGAGGTCCTACAAGAGTGGAATAAAGAAATTGAAGGTCTTTTCCTTGGGATAAGATAGAAACCCATAATATAGAAATAATCAAAGAAAATTCAGTAAAGAAAAAAAGCTCTTTCCTGGGATGTATAAAGTCTGAAAAGAGAAACAATCATAATGGGAATAAGAAGAGGTCCTGCAAGAGTGGAATAAAGAAATTGAAGGTCTTTTCCTTGGGATAAGATAGAAATAATCAAAGAACATTCAGTAAAGTAAACATGCTCTTTCCTGGGATGTATAAAGTCTGAAATGAGAAACAATCATGATGGGAATAAGAAGAGGTCCTGCAAGAGTGGAATAAAGAAATTGCAGGTCTTTTCCTTGGGATAAGATAGAAACACATAATATAGAAATAATCAAAGAACATTCAGTAAAGAAAACATGCTCTTTCCTGGGATGTATAAAGTCTGAAAAGAGAAACAATCATAATGGGAATAAGAAGAGGTCCTGTAAGAGTGGAATAAAGAAATTGGAGGTCTTTTCCTTGGGATAAGATAGAAACACATAATATAGAAATAATCAAAGAAATTCAGTAAAGAAAACATGCTCTTTCCTGGGATGTATAAAATCTGAAAAGAGAAACAATCATAATGGGAATAAGAAGAGGTGCTGCAAGAGTGGAATAAAGAAATTGGAGGTCTTTTCCTTGGGATAAGATAGAAACACATAATATAGAAATAATCAAAGAACATTCAGTAAAGAAAACATGCTCTTTCCTGGGATGTATAAAATCTGAAAAGAGAAACAATCATAATGGGAATAAGAAGAGGTCCTGCAAGAGTGGAATAAAAAAATTGAAGGTTTTTTCCTTGGGATAAGATAGAAACACATAATATAGAAATAATCAAAGAACATTCAGTAAAGAAAACATGCTCTTCCCTGGGATGTATAAAGTCTGAAAAGAGAAACAATCATAATGGGAATAAGAAGAGGTCCTGCAAGAGTGGAATAAAAAAATTGAAGGTCTTTTCCTTGGGATAAAATAGAAACACATAATATAGAAATAATCAAAGAAAATTCAGTAAAGAAAACATGCTCTTTCCTGGGATGTATAAAGTCTGAAAAGAGAAACAATCATAATGGGAATAAGAAGAGGTCCTGCAAGAGTGGAATAAAGAAATTGGAGGTCTTTTCCTTGGGATAAGATAGAAACACATAATATAGAAATAATCAAAGAAAATTCAGTAAAGAAAACATGCTCTTTCCTGGGATGTATAAAGTCTGAAAAGAGAAACAATCATAATGAGAATAAGAAGAGGTCCTGCAAGAGTGGAATAAAGAAACTGGAGGTCTTTTCCTTGGGATAAGATAGAAACACATAATATAGAAATAATCAAAGAAAATTCAGTAAAGAAAACATGCTCTTTCCTGGGATGTATAAAGTCTGAAAAGAGACACAATCATAATGAGAATAAGAAGAGGTCCTGCAAGAGTGGAATAAAGAAACTGGAGGTCTTTTCCTTGGGATAAGATAGAAACACATAATATAGAAATAATCAAAGAACATTCAGTAAAGAAAAAAAGCTCTTTCCTGGGATATATAAAGTCTGAAAAGAGAAAGAATCATAATGGGAATAAGAAGAGGTCCTGCAAGAGTGGAATAAAGAAATTGAAGGTCTTTTCCTTGGGATAAGAGAGAAACACATAATATAGAAATAATCAAAGAAAATTCAGTAAAGAAAAAAAGCTCTTTCCTGGGATGTATAAAGTCTGAAAAGAGAAAGAATCATAATGGGAATAAGAAGAGGTCCTACAAGAGTGGAATAAAGAAATTGAAGGTCTTTTCCTTGGGATAAGATAGAAACACATAATATAGAAATAATCAAAGAAAATTCAGTAAAGAAAACATGCTCTTTCCTGGGATGTATAAAGTCTGAAAAGAGAAACAATCATAATGGGAATAAGAAGAGGTCCTGCAAGAGTGGAATAAAAAAATTGAAGGTCTTTTCCTTGGGATAAAAGAGAAACACAGAATATAGAAATAATCAAAGAAAATTCAGTAAAGAAAACATGCTCTTTCCTGTGATGTATAAAGTCTGAAAAGAGAAACAATCATAATGGGAATAAGAAGAGGTCCTGCAAGAGTGGGATAAAGAAATTGGAGGTCTTTTCCTTGGGATAAGATAGAAATACATAATATAGAAATAATCAAAGAAAATTCAGTAAAGAAAACATGCTCTTTCCTGGGATGTATAAAGTCTGAAAAGAGAAACAATCATAATGGGAATAAGAAGAGGTCCTGCAAGAGTGGAATAAAGAAATTGTAGGTCTTTGCCTTGGGATAAGATAGAAACACATAATATAGAAATAATCAAAGAAAATTCAGTAAAGAAAAAAAGCTCTTTCCTGGGATGTATAAAGTCTGAAAAGAGAAACAATCATAATGGGAATAAGAAGAGGTCCTGCTAGAGTGGAATAAAGAAATTGGAGGTCTTTTCCTTGGGATAAGATAGAAACCCATAATATAGAAATAATCAAAGAACATTCAGTAAAGAAAAAAAGCTCTTTCCTGGGATATATAAAGTCTGAAAAGAGAAACAATCATAATGGGAGTAAGAAGAGGTCCTGCAAGAGTGGAATAAAGAAATTGGAGGTCTTTTCCTTGGGATAAGATAGAAACACATAATATAGAAATAATCAAAGAACATTCAGTAAAGAAAACATGCTCTTTCCTGGGATGTATAAAGTCTGAAAAGAGAAACAATCATAATGGGAATAAGAAGAGTTCCTGCAAGAGTGGAATAAAGAAATTGGAGGTCTTTTCCTTGGGATAAGATAGAAACCCATAATATAGAAATAATCAAAGAAAATTCAGTAAAGAAAAAAAGCTCTTTCCTGGGATGTATAAAGTCTGAAAAGAGAAACAATCATAATGGGAATAAGAAGAGGTCCTGCAAGAGTGGAATAAAGAAATTGGAGGTCTTTTCCTTGGGATAAGATAGAAACCCATAATATAGAAATAATCAAAGAAAATTCAGTAAAGAAAAAAAGCTCTTTCCTGGGATGTATAAAGTCTGAAAAGAGAAAGAATCATAATGGGAATAAGAAGAGGTCCTGCAAGAGTGGAATAAAGAAATTGGAGGTCTTTTCCTTGGGATAAGATAGAAACCCATAATATAGAAATAATCAAAGAAAATTCAGTAAAGAAAAAAAGCTCTTTCCTGGGATGTATAAAGTCTGAAAAGAGAAACAATCATAATGGGAATAAGAAGAGGTCCTGCAAGAGTGGAATAAAGAAATTGAAGGTCTTTTCCTTGGGATAAGATAGAAACCCATAATATAGAAATAATCAAAGAAAATTCAGTAAAGAAAAAAAGATCTTTCCTGGGATGTATAAAGTCTGAAAAGAGAAACAATCATAATGGGAATAAGAAGAGGTCCTGCAAGAGTGGAATAAAGAAATTGAAGGTCTTTTCCTTGGGATAAGATAGAAACACATAATATAGAAATAATCAAAGAAAATTCAGTAAAGAAAAAAAGCTCTTTCCTGGGATGTATAAAGTCTGAAAAGAGAAACAATCATAATGGGAATAAGAAGAGGTCTTGCAAGAGTGGAATAAAGAAATTGAAGGTCTTTTCCTTGGGATAAGATAGAAACACATAATATAGAAATAATCAAAGAAAATTCAGTAAAGAAAAAAAGCTCTTTCCTGGGATGTATAAAGTCTGAAAAGAGAAACAATCATAATGGGAATAAGAAGAGGTCCTGCAAGAGTGGAATAAAGAAATTGGAGGTCTTTTCCTTGGGATAAGATAGAAACACATAATATAGAAATAATCAAAGAAAATTCAGTAAAGAAAAAAAGCTCTTTCCTGGGATGTATAAAGTCTGAAAAGAGAAACAATCAAAATGGGAGTAAGAAGAGGTCCTGCAAGAGTAGAATAAAGAAATTGAAGGTCTTTTCCTTGGGATAAGATAGAAACACATAATATAGAAATAATCAAAGAAAATTCACTAAAGAAAACATGCTCTTTCCTGGGATGTATAAAGTCTGAAAAGTAAACAATCATAATGGGAATAAGAAGAGGTCCTGCAAGAGTGGAATAAAGAAATTGAAGGTCTTTTCCTTGGGATAAGATAGAAACACATAATATAGAAATAATCAAAGAAAATTCACTAAAGAAAACATGCTCTTTCCTGGGATGTATAAAGTCTGAATAGAGAAACAATCATAATGGGAATAAGAAGAGGTCCTGCAAGAGTGGGATAAAGAAATTGGAGGTCATTTCCTTGGGATAAGATAGAAACACATAATATAGAAATAATCAAAGAAAATTCAGTAAAGAAAACATGCTCTTTCCTGGGATGTATAAAGTCTGAAAAGAGAAACAATCATAATGGGAATAAGAAGAGGTCCTGCAAGAGTGGAATAAAGAAATTGAAGGTCTTTTCCATGGGATAAGATAGAAACACATAATATAGAAATAATCAAAGAACATTCAGTAAAGAAAAAAAATGCTCTTTCCTGGGATGTATAAAGTCTGAAAAGAGAAACAATCATAATGGGAATAAGAAGAGGTCCTGCAAGAGTGGAATAAAGAAATTGGAGGTCTTTTCCTTGGGATAAGATAGAAACACATAATATAGAAATAATCAAATAAAATTCAGTAAAAAAAACATGCTCTTTCCAGGGATGTATAAAGTCTGAAAAGAGAAACAATCATAATGGGAATAAGAAGAGGTCCTGCAAGAGTGGAATAAAGAAATTGAAGGTTTTTTCTTTAGGATAAGATAGAAACCTATAATATCAAAATAATCAAAGAACATTCAGTAAAGAAAAAAAGCTCTTTCCTGGGATGTATAAAGTCTGAATAGAGAAACAATCATAATGGGAATAAGAAGAGGTACTGCAAGAGTGGAATAAAGAAATTGAAGGTCTTTTCCTTGGGATAAGATAGAAACCTATAATATCAAAATAATCAAAGAACATTCAGTAAAGAAAACATGCTCTTCCCTGGGATGTATAGAGTCTGAAAAGAGAAACAATCCTAATGGGAATAAGAAGAGGTCCTGCAAGAGTGGAATAAAGAAATGGAAGGTCTTTTCCTTGGGATAAGATAGAAACACATAATATAGAAATAATCAAAGAACATTCAGTAAAGAAAACATGCTCTTTCCTAGGATGTATAAAGTGTGAAAAGAGAAACAATCATAATGGGAATAAGAAGAGGTCCTGCAAGAGTGGGATAAAGAAATTGGAGGTCTTTTCCTTGGGATAAGATAGAAACACATAATATAGAAATAATCAAAGAAAATTCAGTAAAGAAAACATGCTCTTTCCTGGGATGTATAAAGTCTGAAAAGAGAAACAATCATAATGGGAATAAGAAGAGGTCCTGCAAGAGTGGAATAAAGAAATTGTAGGTCTTTGCCTTGGGATAAGATAGAAACACATAATATAGAAATAATCAAAGAAAATTCAGTAAAGAAAAAAAGCTCTTTCCTGGGATGTATAAAGTCTGAAAAGAGAAACAATCATAATGGGAATAAGAAGAGGTCCTGCAAGAGTGGAATAAAGAAATTGGAGGTCTTTTCCTTGGGATAAGATAGAAACCCATAATATAGAAATAATCAAAGAAAATTCAGTAAAGAAAAAAAGCTCTTTCCTGGGATGTATAAAGTCTGAAAAGAGAAACAATCATAATGGGAATAAGAAGAGGTCCTGCAAGAGTGGAATAAAGAAATTGGAGGTCTTTTCCTTGGGATAAGATAGAAACCCATAATATAGAAATAATCAAAGAAAATTCAGTAAAGAAAAAAAGCTCTTTCCTGGGATGTATAAAGTCTGAAAAGAGAAACAATCATAATGGGAATAAGAAGAGGTCCTGCAAGAGTGGAATAAAGAAATTGGAGGTCTTTTCCTTGGGATAAGATAGAAACCCATAATATAGAAATAATCAAAGAAAATTCAGTAAAGAAAAAAAGCTCTTTCCTGGGATGTATAAAGTCTGAAAAGAGAAAGAATCATAATGGGAATAAGAAGAGGTCCTGCAAGAGTGGAATAAAGAAATTGGAGGTCTTTTCCTTGGGATAAGATAGAAACCCATAATATAGAAATAATCAAAGAAAATTCAGTAAAGAAAAAAAGCTCTTTCCTGGGATGTATAAAGTCTGAAAAGAGAAACAATCATAATGGGAATAAGAAGAGGTCCTGCAAGAGTGGAATAAAGAAATTGAAGGTCTTTTCCTTGGGATAAGATAGAAACCCATAATATAGAAATAATCAAAGAAAATTCAGTAAAGAAAAAAGCTCTTTCCTGGGATGTATAAAGTCTGAAAAGAGAAACAATCATAATGGGAATAAGAAGAGGTCCTGCAAGAGTGGAATAAAGAAATTGAAGGTCTTTTCCTTGGGATAAGATAGAAACACATAATATAGAAATAATCAAAGAAAATTCAGTAAAGAAAAAAAGCTCTTTCCTGGGATGTATAAAGTCTGAAAAGAGAAACAATCATAATGGGAATAAGAAGAGGTCCTGCAAGAGTGGAATAAAGAAATTGGAGGTCTTTTCCTTGGGATAAGATAGAAACACATAATATAGAAATAATCAAAGAAAATTCAGTAAAGAAAAAAAGCTCTTTCCTGGGATGTATAAAGTCTGAAAAAAGAAACAATCATAATGGGAGTAAGAAGAGGTCCTGCAAGAGTGGAATAAAGAAATTGGAGGTCTTTTCCTTGGGATAAGATAGAAACACATAATATAGAAATAATCAAAGAACATTCAGTAAAGAAAACATGCTCTTTCCTGGGATGTATAAAGTCTGAAAAGAGAAACAATCATAATGAGAATAAGAAGAGGTCCTGCAAGAGTGGAATAAAGAAATTGAAGGTCTTTTCCTTGGGATAAGATAGAAATAATCAAAGAACATTCAGTAAAGAAAACATGCTCTTTCCTGGGATGTATAAAGTCTGAAATGAGAAACAATCATGATGGGAATAAGAAGAGGTCCTGCAAGAGTGGAATAAAGAAATTGCAGGTCTTTTCCTTGGGATAAGATAGAAACACATAATATAGAAATAATCAAAGAACATTCAGTAAAGAAAACATGCTCTTTCCTGGGATGTATAAAGTCTGAAAAGAGAAACAATCATAATGGGAATAAGAAGAGGTCCTGTAAGAGTGGAATAAAGAAATTGGAGGTCTTTTCCTTGGGATAAGATAGAAACACATAATATAGAAATAATCAAAGAAAATTCACTAAAGAAAACATGCTCTTTCCTGGGATGTATAAAGTCTGAATAGAGAAACAATCATAATGGGAATAAGAAGAGGTCCTGCAAGAGTGGGATAAAGAAATTGGAGGTCTTTTCCTTGGGATAAGATAGAAACACATAATATAGAAATAATCAAAGAAAATTCAGTAAAGAAAACATGCTCTTTCCTGGGATGTATAAAGTCTGAAAAGAGAAACAATCATAATGGGAATAAGAAGAGGTCCTGCAAGAGTGGAATAAAGAAATTGAAGGTCTTTTCCATGGGATAAGATAGAAACACATAATATAGAAATAATCAAAGAACATTCAGTAAAGAAAACATGCTCTTTCCTGAGATGTATAAAGTCTGAAAAGAGAAACAATCATAATGGGAATAAGAAGAGGTCCTGCAAGAGTGGAATAAAGAAATTGGAGGTCTTTTCCTTGGGATAAGATAGAAACACATAATATAGAAATAATCAAAGAACATTCAGTAAAGAAAACATGCTCTTTCCTAGGATGTATAAAGTCTGAAAAGAGAAACAATCATAATGGGAATAAGAAGAGGTACTGCAAGAGTGGAATAAAGAAATTGAAGGTCTTTTCCTTGGGATAAGATAGAAACACATAATATAGAAATAATCAAAGAAAATTCAGTAAAGAAAACATGCTCTTTCCTGGGATGTATAAAGTCTGAAAAGAGAAACAATCATAATGGGAATAAGAAGAGGTCCTGCAAGAGTGGAATAAAGAAATTGAAGGTTTTTCTTTAGGATAAGATAGAAACCTATAATATCAAAATAATCAAAGAACATTCAGTAAAGAAAAAAAGCTCTTTCCTGGGATGTATAAAGTCTGAATAGAGAAACAATCATAATGGGAATAAGAAGAGGTACTGCAAGAGTGGAATAAAGAAATTGAAGGTCTTTTCCTTGGGATAAGATAGAAACCTATAATATCAAAATAATCAAAGAACATTCAGTAAAGAAAACATGCTCTTCCCTGGGATGTATAGAGTCTGAAAAGAGAAACAATCCTAATGGGAATAAGAAGAGGTCCTGCAAGAGTGGAATAAAGAAATGGAAGGTCTTTTCCTTGGGATAAGATAGAAACACATAATATAGAAATAATCAAAGAACATTCAGTAAAGAAAACATGCTCTTTCCTAGGATGTATAAAGTGTGAAAAGAGAAACAATCATAATGGGAATAAGAAGAGGTCCTGCAAGAGTGGGATAAAGAAATTGGAGGTCTTTTCCTTGGGATAAGATAGAAACACATAATATAGAAATAATCAAAGAAAATTCAGTAAAGAAAACATGCTCTTTCCTGGGATGAATAAAGTCTGAAAAGAGAAACAATCATAATGGGAATAAGAAGAGGTCCTGCAAGAGTGGAATAAAGAAATTGTAGGTCTTTGCCTTGGGATAAGATAGAAACACATAATATAGAAATAATCAAAGAAAATTCAGTAAAGAAAAAAAGCTCTTTCCTGGGATGTATAAAGTCTGAAAAGAGAAACAATCATAATGGGAATAAGAAGAGGTCCTGCAAGAGTGGAGTAAAGAAATTGGAGGTCTTTTCCTTGGGATAAGATAGAAACCCATAATATAGAAATAATCAAAGAAAATTCAGTAAAGAAAAAAAGCTCTTTCCTGGGATGTATAAAGTCTGAAAAGAGAAACAATCATAATGGGAATAAGAAGAGGTCCTGCAAGAGTGGAATAAAGAAATTGGAGGTCTTTTCCTTGGGATAAGATAGAAACCCATAATATAGAAATAATCAAAGAAAATTTAGTAAAGAAAAAAAGCTCTTTCCTGGGATGTATAAAGTCTGAAAAGAGAAACAATCATAATGGGAATAAGAAGAGGTCCTGCAAGAGTGGAATAAAGAAATTGGAGGTCTTTTCCTTGGGATAAGATAGAAACCCATAATATAGAAATAATCAAAGAAAATTCAGTAAAGAAAAAAAGCTCTTTCCTGGGATGTATAAAGTCTGAAAAGAGAAAGAATCATAATGGGAATAAGAAGAGGTCCTGCAAGAGTGGAATAAAGAAATTGGAGGTCTTTTCCTTGGGATAAGATAGAAACCCATAATATAGAAATAATCAAAGAAAATTCAGTAAAGAAAAAAAGCTCTTTCCTGGGATGTATAAAGTCTGAAAAGAGAAACAATCATAATGGGAATAAGAAGAGGTCCTGCAAGAGTGGAATAAAGAAATTGAAGGTCTTTTCCTTGGGATAAGATAGAAACCCATAATATAGAAATAATCAAAGAAAATTCAGTAAAGAAAAAAAGCTCTTTCCTGGGATGTATAAAGTCTGAAAAGAGAAACAATCATAATGGGAATAAGAAGAGGTCCTGCAAGAGTGGAATAAAGAAATTGGAGGTCTTTTCCTTGGGATAAGATAGAAACCCATAATATAGAAATAATCAAAGAAAATTCAGTAAAGAAAAAAGCTCTTTCCTGGGATGTATAAAGTCTGAAAAGAGAAACAATCATAATGGGAATAAGAAGAGGTCCTGCAAGAGTGGAATAAAGAAATTGGAGGTCTTTTCCTTGGGATAAGATAGAAACCCATAATATAGAAATAATCAAAGAAAATTCAGTAAAGAAAAAAAGCTCTTTCCTGGGATGTATAAAGTCTGAAAAGAGAAAGAATCATAATGGGAATAAGAAGAGGTCCTGCAAGAGTGGAATAAAGAAATTGGAGGTCTTTTCCTTGGGATAAGATAGAAACCCATAATATAGAAATAATCAAAGAAAATTCAGTAAAGAAAAAAAGCTCATTCCTGGGATGTATAAAGTCTGAAAAGAGAAACAATCATAATGGGAATAAGAAGAGGTCCTGCAAGAGTGGAATAAAGAAATTGAAGGTCTTTTCCTTGGGATAAGATAGAAACCCATAATATAGAAATAATCAAAGAAAATTCAGTAAAGAAAAAAAGCTCTTTCCTGGGATGTATAAAGTCTGAAAAGAGAAACAATCATAATGGGAATAAGAAGAGGTCCTGCAAGAGTGGAATAAAGAAATTGGAGGTCTTTTCCTTGGGATAAGATAGAAACACATAATATAGAAATAATCAAAGAACATTCAGTAAAGAAAACATGCTCTTTCCTGGGATGTATAAAGTCTGAAAAGAGAAACAATCATAATGAGAATAAGAAGAGGTCCTGCAAGAGTGGAATAAAGAAATTGAAGGTCTTTTCCTTGGGATAAGATAGAAATAATCAAAGAACATTCAGTAAAGAAAACATGCTCTTTCCTGGGATGTATAATGTCTGAAAAGAGAAACAATCATAATGGGAATAAGAAGAGGTCCTGCAAGAGTGGAATAAAGAAATTGAAGGTCTTTTCCTTGGGATAAGATAGAAACACATAATATAGAAATAATCAAAGAAAATTCAGTAAAGAAAACATACTCTTCCCTGGGATGTATAAAGTCTGAAAAGAGAAACAATCATAATGGGAATAAGAAGAGGTCCTGCAAGAGTGGAATAAAAAAATTGAAGGTCTTTTCCTTGGGATAAAATAGAAACACATAATATAGAAATAATCAAAGAAAATTCAGTAAAGAAAACATGCTCTTTCCTGTGATGTATAAAGTCTGAAAAGAGAAACAATCATAATGGGAATAAGAAGAGGTCCTGCAAGAGTGGGATAAAGAAATTGGAGGTCTTTTCCTTGGGATAAGATAGAAACACATAATATAGAAATAATCAAAGAAAATTCAGTAAAGAAAACATGCTCTTTCCTGGGATGTATAAAGTCTGAAAAGAGAAACAATCATAATGGGAATAAGAAGAGGTCCTGCAAGAGTGGAATAAAGAAATTGAAGGTCTTTTCCTTGGGATAAGATAGAAACCCATAATATAGAAATAATCAAAGAAAATTCAGTAAAGAAAAAAAGCTCTTTCCTGGGATGTATAAAGTCTGAAAAGAGAAACAATCATAATGGGAATAAGAAGAGGTCCTGCAAGAGTGGAATAAAGAAATTGGAGGTCTTTTCCTTGGGATAAGATAGAAACACATAATATAGAAATAATCAAAGAAAATTCAGTAAAGAAAACATGCTCTTTCCTGGGATGTATAAAGTCTGAAAAGAGAAACAATCATAATGAGAATAAGAAGAGGTCCTGCAAGAGTGGAATAAAGAAACTGGAGGTCTTTTCCTTGGGATAAGATAGAAACACATAATATAGAAATAATCAAAGAACATTCAGTAAAGAAAACATGCTCTTTCCTGGGATGTATAATGTCTGAAAAGAGAAACAATCATAATGGGAATAAGAAGAGGTCCTGCAAGAGTGGAATAAAGAAATTGAAGGTTTTTCCTTGGGATAAGATAGAAACACATAATATAGAAATAATCAAAGAAAATTCAGTAAAGAAAACATGCTCTTCCCTGGGATGTATAAAGTCTGAAAAGAGAAACAATCGTAATGGGAATAAGAAGAGGTCCTGCAAGAGTGGAATAAAAAAATTGAAGGTCTTTTCCTTGGGATAAAATAGAAACACATAATATAGAAATAATCAAAGAAAATTCAGTAAAGAAAACATGCTCTTTCCTGGGATGTATAAAGTCTGAAAAGAGAAACAATCATAATGGGAATAAGAAGAGGTCCTGCAAGAGTGGAATAAAGAAATAGGAGGTCTTTTCCTTGGGATAAGATAGAAACACATAATATAGAAATAATCAAAGAAAATTCAGTAAAGAAAACATGCTCTTTCCTGGGATGTATAAAGTCTGAAAAGAGAAACAATCAAAATGAGAATAAGAAGAGGTCCTGCAAGAGTGGAATAAAGAAACTGGAGGTCTTTTCCTTGGGATAAGATAGAAACACATAATATAGAAATAATCAAAGAAAATTCAGTAAAGAAAACATGCTCTTTCCTGGGATGTATAAAGTCTGAAAAGAGACACAATCATAATGAGAATAAGAAGAGGTCCTGCAAGAGTGGAATAAAGAAACTGGAGGTTTTTCCTTGGGATAAGATAGAAACACATAATATAGAAATAATCAAAGAACATTCAGTAAAGAAAACATGCTCTTTCCTGGGATGTATAATGTCTGAAAAGAGAAACAATCATAATGGGAATAAGAAGAGGTCCTGCAAGAGTGGAATAAAGAAATTGAAGGTCTTTTCCTTGGGATAAGATAGAAACACATAATATAGAAATAATCAAAGAAAATTCAGTAAAGAAAACATGCTCTTCCCTGGGATGTATAAAGTCTGAAAAGAGAAACAATCATAATGGGAATAAGAAGAGGTCCTGCAAGAGTGGAATAAAAAAATTGAAGGTCTTTTCCTTGGGATAAAATAGAAACACATAATATAGAAATAATCAAAGAAAATTCAGTAAAGAAAACATGCTCTTTCCTGTGTTGTATAAAGTCTGAAAAGAGAAACAATCATAATGGGAATAAGAAGAGGTCCTGCAAGAGTGGGATAAAGAAATTGGAGGTCTTTTCCTTGGGATAAGATAGAAACACATAATATAGAAATAATCAAAGAAAATTCAGTAAAGAAAACATGCTCTTTCCTGGGATGTATAAAGTCTGAAAAGAGAAACAATCATAATGGGAATAAGAAGAGGTCCTGCAAGAGTGGAATAAAGAAATTGAAGGTCTTTTCCTTGGGATAAGATAGAAACCCATAATATAGAAATAATCAAAGAAAATTCAGTAAAGAAAAAAGCTCTTTCCTGGGATGTATAAAGTCTGAAAAGAGAAACAATCAAAATGGGAATAAGAAGAGGTCCTGCAAGAGTGGAATAAAGAAATTGGAGGTCTTTTCCTTGGGATAAGATAGAAACACATAATATAGAAATAATCAAAGAAAATTCAGTAAAGAAAACATGCTCTTTCCTGGGATGTATAAAGTCTGAAAAGAGAAACAATCATAATGAGAATAAGAAGAGGTCCTGCAAGAGTGGAATAAAGAAATTGAAGGTCTTTTCCTTGGGATAAGATAGAAATAATCAAAGAACATTCAGTAAAGAAAACATGCTCTTTCCTGGGATGTATAATGTCTGAAAAGAGAAACAATCATAATGGGAATAAGAAGAGGTCCTGCAAGAGTGGAATAAAGAAATTGAAGGTCTTTTCCTTGGGATAAGATAGAAACACATAATATAGAAATAATCAAAGAAAATTCAGTAAAGAAAACATACTCTTCCCTGGGATGTATAAAGTCTGAAAAGAGAAACAATCATAATGGGAATAAGAAGAGGTCCTGCAAGAGTGGAATAAAAAAATTGAAGGTCTTTTCCTTGGGATAAAATAGAAACACATAATATAGAAATAATCAAAGAAAATTCAGTAAAGAAAACATGCTCTTTCCTGTGATGTATAAAGTCTGAAAAGAGAAACAATCATAATGGGAATAAGAAGAGGTCCTGCAAGAGTGGGATAAAGAAATTGGAGGTCTTTTCCTTGGGATAAGATAGAAACACATAATATAGAAATAATCAAAGAAAATTCAGTAAAGAAAACATGCTCTTTCCTGGGATGTATAAAGTCTGAAAAGAGAAACAATCATAATGGGAATAAGAAGAGGTCCTGCAAGAGTGGAATAAAGAAATTGAAGGTCTTTTCCTTGGGATAAGATAGAAACCCATAATATAGAAATAATCAAAGAAAATTCAGTAAAGAAAAAAAGCTCTTTCCTGGGATGTATAAAGTCTGAAAAGAGAAACAATCATAATGGGAATAAGAAGAGGTCCTGCAAGAGTGGAATAAAGAAATTGGAGGTCTTTTCCTTGGGATAAGATAGAAACACATAATATAGAAATAATCAAAGAAAATTCAGTAAAGAAAACATGCTCTTTCCTGGGATGTATAAAGTCTGAAAAGAGAAACAATCATAATGAGAATAAGAAGAGGTCCTGCAAGAGTGGAATAAAGAAACTGGAGGTCTTTTCCTTGGGATAAGATAGAAACACATAATATAGAAATAATCAAAGAACATTCAGTAAAGAAAACATGCTCTTTCCTGGGATGTATAATGTCTGAAAAGAGAAACAATCATAATGGGAATAAGAAGAGGTCCTGCAAGAGTGGAATAAAGAAATTGAAGGTTTTTCCTTGGGATAAGATAGAAACACATAATATAGAAATAATCAAAGAAAATTCAGTAAAGAAAACATGCTCTTCCCTGGGATGTATAAAGTCTGAAAAGAGAAACAATCGTAATGGGAATAAGAAGAGGTCCTGCAAGAGTGGAATAAAAAAATTGAAGGTCTTTTCCTTGGGATAAAATAGAAACACATAATATAGAAATAATCAAAGAAAATTCAGTAAAGAAAACATGCTCTTTCCTGGGATGTATAAAGTCTGAAAAGAGAAACAATCATAATGGGAATAAGAAGAGGTCCTGCAAGAGTGGAATAAAGAAATAGGAGGTCTTTTCCTTGGGATAAGATAGAAACACATAATATAGAAATAATCAAAGAAAATTCAGTAAAGAAAACATGCTCTTTCCTGGGATGTATAAAGTCTGAAAAGAGAAACAATCAAAATGAGAATAAGAAGAGGTCCTGCAAGAGTGGAATAAAGAAACTGGAGGTCTTTTCCTTGGGATAAGATAGAAACACATAATATAGAAATAATCAAAGAAAATTCAGTAAAGAAAACATGCTCTTTCCTGGGATGTATAAAGTCTGAAAAGAGACACAATCATAATGAGAATAAGAAGAGGTCCTGCAAGAGTGGAATAAAGAAACTGGAGGTTTTTCCTTGGGATAAGATAGAAACACATAATATAGAAATAATCAAAGAACATTCAGTAAAGAAAACATGCTCTTTCCTGGGATGTATAATGTCTGAAAAGAGAAACAATCATAATGGGAATAAGAAGAGGTCCTGCAAGAGTGGAATAAAGAAATTGAAGGTCTTTTCCTTGGGATAAGATAGAAACACATAATATAGAAATAATCAAAGAAAATTCAGTAAAGAAAACATGCTCTTCCCTGGGATGTATAAAGTCTGAAAAGAGAAACAATCATAATGGGAATAAGAAGAGGTCCTGCAAGAGTGGATTAAAAAAATTGAAGGTCTTTTCCTTGGGATAAAATAGAAACACATAATATAGAAATAATCAAAGAAAATTCAGTAAAGAAAACATGCTCTTTCCTGTGTTGTATAAAGTCTGAAAAGAGAAACAATCATAATGGGAATAAGAAGAGGTCCTGCAAGAGTGGGATAAAGAAATTGGAGGTCTTTTCCTTGGGATAAGATAGAAACACATAATATAGAAATAATCAAAGAAAATTCAGTAAAGAAAACATGCTCTTTCCTGGGATGTATAAAGTCTGAAAAGAGAAACAATCATAATGGGAATAAGAAGAGGTCCTGCAAGAGTGGAATAAAGAAATTGAAGGTCTTTTCCTTGGGATAAGATAGAAACCCATAATATAGAAATAATCAAAGAAAATTCAGTAAAGAAAAAAGCTCTTTCCTGGGATGTATAAAGTCTGAAAAGAGAAACAATCAAAATGGGAATAAGAAGAGGTCCTGCAAGAGTGGAATAAAGAAATTGGAGGTCTTTTCCTTGGGATAAGATAGAAACACATAATATAGAAATAATCAAAGAAAATTCAGTAAAGAAAACATGCTCTTTCCTGGGATGTATAAAGTCTGAAAAGAGAAACAATCATAATGAGAATAAGAAGAGGTCCTGCAAGAGTGGAATAAAGAAACTGGAGGTCTTTTCCTTGGGATAAGATAGAAACACATAATATAGAAATAATCAAAGAACATTCAGTAAAGAAAACATGCTCTTTCCTGGGATGTATAATGTCTGAAAAGAGAAACAATCATAATGGGAATAAGAAGAGGTCCTGCAAGAGTGGAATAAAGAAATTGAAGGTCTTTTCCTTGGGATAAGATAGAAACACATAATATAGAAATAATCAAAGAAAATTCAGTAAAGAAAACATGCTCTTTCCTGGGATGTATAAAGTCTGAAAAGAGACACAATCATAATGAGAATAAGAAGAGGTCCTGCAAGAGTGGAATAAAGAAACTGGAGGTCTTTTCCTTGGGATAAGATAGAAACACATAATATAGAAATAATCAAAGAACATTCAGTAAAGAAAACATGCTCTTTCCTGGGATGTATAATGTCTGAAAAGAGAAACAATCATAATGGGAATATGAAGAGGTCCTGCAAGAGTGGAATAAAGAAATTGAAGGTCTTTTCCTTGGGATAAGATAGAAACACATAATATAGAAATAATCAAAGAAAATTCAGTAAAGAAAACATGCTCTTCCCTGGGATGTATAAAGTCTGAAAAGAGAAACAATCATAATGGGAATAAGAAGAGGTCCTGCAAGAGTGGAATAAAGAAATTGAAGGTCTTTTCCTTGGGATAAGATAGAAACCCATAATATAGAAATAATCAAAGAAAATTCAGTAAAGAAAAAAAGCTCTTTCCTGGGATGTATAAAGTCTGAAAAGAGAAACAATCATAATGGGAATAAGAAGAGGTCCTGCAAGAGTGGAATAAAGAAATTGGAGGTCTTTTCCTTGGGATAAGATAGAAACACATAATATAGAAATAATCAAAGAAAATTCAGTAAAGAAAAAAAGCTCTTTCCTGGGATGTATAAAGTCTGAAAAGAGAAACAATCATAATGGGAGTAAGAAGAGGTCCTGCAAGAGTGGAATAAAGAAATTGGAGGTCTTTTCTTTGGGATAAGATAGAAACACATAATATAGAAATAATCAAAGAACATTCAGTAAAGAAAACATGCTCTTTCCTGGGATGTATAAAGTCTGAAAAGAGAAACAATCATAATGAGAATAAGAAGAGGTCCTGCAAGAGTGGAATAAAGAAATTGAAGGTCTTTTCCTTGGGATAAGATAGAAATAATCAAAGAACATTTAGTAAAGAAAACATGCTCTTTCCTGGGATGTATAAAGTCTGAAATGAGAAACAATCATGATGGGAATAAGAAGAGGTCCTGCAAGAGTGGAATAAAGAAATTGCAGGTCTTTTCCTTGGGATAAGATAGAAACACATAATATAGAAATAATCAAAGAACATTCAGTAAAGAAAACATGCTCTTTCCTGGGATGTATAAAGTCTGAAAAGAGAAACAATCATAATGGGAATAAGAAGAGGTCCTGTAAGAGTGGAATAAAGAAATTGGAGGTCTTTTCCTTGGGATAAGATAGAAACACATAATATAGAAATAATCAAAGAAATTCAGTAAAGAAAACATGCTCTTTCCTGGGATGTATAAAATCTGAAAAGAGAAACAATCATAATGCGAATAAGAAGAGGTGCTGCAAGAGTGGAATAAAGAAATTGGAGGTCTTTTCCTTGGGATAAGATAGAAACACATAATATAGAAATAATCAAAGAACATTCAGTAAAGAAAACATGCTCTTTCCTGGGATGTATAAAATCTGAAAAGAGAAACAATCATAATGGGAATAAGAAGAGGTCCTGCAAGAGTGGAATAAAAAAATTGAAGGTTTTTTCCTTGGGATAAGATAGAAACACATAATATAGAAATAATCAAAGAACATTCAGTAAAGAAAACATGCTCTTCCCTGGGATGTATAAAGTCTGAAAAGAGAAACAATCATAATGGGAATAAGAAGAGGTCCTGCAAGAGTGGAATAAAAAAATTGAAGGTCTTTTCCTTGGGATAAAATAGAAACACATAATATAGAAATAATCAAAGAAAATTCAGTAAAGAAAACATGCTCTTTCCTGGGATGTATAAAGTCTGAAAAGAGAAACAATCATAATGGGAATAAGAAGAGGTCCTGCAAGAGTGGAATAAAGAAATTGGAGGTCTTTTCCTTGGGATAAGATAGAAACACATAATATAGAAATAATCAAAGAAAATTCAGTAAAGAAAACATGCTCTTTCCTGGGATGTATAAAGTCTGAAAAGAGAAACAATCATAATGAGAATAAGAAGAGGTCCTGCAAGAGTGGAATAAAGAAACTGGAGGTCTTTTCCTTGGGATAAGATAGAAACACATAATATAGAAATAATCAAAGAAAATTCAGTAAAGAAAACATGCTCTTTCCTGGGATGTATAAAGTCTGAAAAGAGACACAATCATAATGAGAATAAGAAGAGGTCCTGCAAGAGTGGAATAAAGAAACTGGAGGTCTTTTCCTTGGGATAAGATAGAAACACATAATATAGAAATAATCAAAGAACATTCAGTAAAGAAAACATGCTCTTTCCTGGGATGTATAATGTCTGAAAAGAGAAACAATCATAATGGGAATAAGAAGAGGTCCTGCAAGAGTGGAATAAAGAAATTGAAGGTCTTTTCCTTGGGATAAGATAGAAACACATAATATAGAAATAATCAAAGAAAATTCAGTAAAGAAAAAAAGCTCTTTCCTGGGATATATAAAGTCTGAAAAGAGAAAGAATCATAATGGGAATAAGAAGAGGTCCTGCAAGAGTGGAATAAAGAAATTGAAGGTCTTTTCCTTGGGATAAGATAGAAACACATAATATAGAAATAATCAAAGAAAATTCAGTAAAGAAAACATGCTCTTCCCTGGGATGTATAAAGTCTGAAAAGAGAAACAATCATAATGGGAATGAGAAGAGGTCCTGCAAGAGTGGAATAAAAAAATTGAAGGTCTTTTCCTTGGGATAAAATAGAAACACATAATATAGAAATAATCAAAGAAAATTCAGTAAAGAAAACATGCTCTTTCCTGGGATGTATAAAGTCTGAAAAGAGAAACAATCATAATGGGAATAAGAAGAGGTCCTGCAAGAGTGGGATAAAGAAATTGGAGGTCTTTTCCTTGGGATAAGATAGAAACACATAATATAGAAATAATCAAAGAAAATTCAGTAAAGAAAACATGCTCTTTCCTGGGATGTATAAAGTCTGAAAAGAGAAACAATCATAATGGGAATAAGAAGAGGTCCTGCAAGAGTGGAATAAAGAAATTGTAGGTCTTTGCCTTGGGATAAGATAGAAACACATAATATAGAAATAATCAAAGAAAATTCAGTAAAGAAAAAAAGCTCTTTCCTGGGATGTATAAAGTCTGAAAAGAGAAAGAATCATAATGGGAATAAGAAGAGGTCCTGCAAGAGTGGAATAAAGAAATTGGAGGTCTTTTCCTTGGGATAAGATAGAAACCCATAATATAGAAATAATCAAAGAAAATTCAGTAAAGAAAAAAAGCTCTTTCCTGGGATGTATAAAGTCTGAAAAGAGAAACAATCATAATGGGAATAAGAAGAGGTACTGCAAGAGTGGAATAAAGAAATTGGAGGTCTTTTCCTTGGGATAAGATAGAAACCCATAATATAGAAATAATCAAAGAAAATTCAGTAAAGAAAAAAAGCTCTTTCCTGGGATGTATAAAGTCTGAAAAGAGAAACAATCATAATGGGAATAAGAAGAGGTCCTGCAAGAGTGGAATAAAGAAATTGGAGGTCTTTTCCTTGGGATAAGATAGAAACCCATAATATAGAAATAATCAAAGAAAATTCAGTAAAGAAAAAAAGCTCTTTCCTGGGATGTATAAAGTCTGAAAAGAGAAACAATCATAATGGGAATAAGAAGAGGCCCTGCAAGAGTGGAATAAAGAAATTGGAGGTTTTTCCTTGGGATAAGATAGAAACCCATAATATAGAAATAATCAAAGAAAATTCAGTAAAGAAAAAAAGCTCTTTCCTGGGATGTATAAAGTCTGAAAAGAGAAAGAATCATAATGGGAATAAGAAGAGGTCCTGCAAGAGTGGAATAAAGAAATTGGAGGTCTTTTCCTTGGGATAAGATAGAAACCCATAATATAGAAATAATCAAAGAAAATTCAGTAAAGAAAAAAAGCTCTTTCCTGGGATGTATAAAGTCTGAAAAGAGAAACAATCATAATGGGAATAAGAAGAGGTCCTGCAAGAGTGGAATAAAGAAATTGAAGGTCTTTTCCTTGGGATAAGATAGAAATAATCAAAGAACATTCAGTAAAGTAAACATGCTCTTTCCTGGGATGTATAAAGTCTGAAATGAGAAACAATCATGATGGGAATAAGAAGAGGTCCTGCAAGAGTGGAATAAAGAAATTGCAGGTCTTTTCCTTGGGATAAGATAGAAACACATAATATAGAAATAATCAAAGAACATTCAGTAAAGAAAACATGCTCTTTCCTGGGATGTATAAAGTCTGAAAAGAGAAACAATCATAATGGGAATAAGAAGAGGTCCTGTAAGAGTGGAATAAAGAAATTGGAGGTCTTTTCCTTGGGATAAGATAGAAACACATAATATAGAAATAATCAAAGAAATTCAGTAAAGAAAACATGCTCTTTCCTGGGATGTATAAAATCTGAAAAGAGAAACAATCATAATGGGAATAAGAAGAGGTGCTGCAAGAGTGGAATAAAGAAATTGGAGGTCTTTTCCTTGGGATAAGATAGAAACACATAATATAGAAATAATCAAAGAACATTCAGTAAAGAAAACATGCTCTTTCCTGGGATGTATAAAATCTGAAAAGAGAAACAATCATAATGGGAATAAGAAGAGGTCCTGCAAGAGTGGAATAAAAAAATTGAAGGTTTTTTCCTTGGGATAAGATAGAAACACATAATATAGAAATAATCAAAGAACATTCAGTAAAGAAAACATGCTCTTCCCTGGGATGTATAAAGTCTGAAAAGAGAAACAATCATAATGGGAATAAGAAGAGGTCCTGCAAGAGTGGAATAAAAAAATTGAAGGTCTTTTCCTTGGGATAAAATAGAAACACATAATATAGAAATAATCAAAGAAAATTCAGTAAAGAAAACATGCTCTTTCCTGGGATGTATAAAGTCTGAAAAGAGAAACAATCATAATGGGAATAAGAAGAGGTCCTGCAAGAGTGGAATAAAGAAATTGGAGGTCTTTTCCTTGGGATAAGATAGAAACACATAATATAGAAATAATCAAAGAAAATTCAGTAAAGAAAACATGCTCTTTCCTGGGATGTATAAAGTCTGAAAAGAGAAACAATCATAATGAGAATAAGAAGAGGTCCTGCAAGAGTGGAATAAAGAAACTGGAGGTCTTTTCCTTGGGATAAGATAGAAACACATAATATAGAAATAATCAAAGAAAATTCAGTAAAGAAAACATGCTCTTTCCTGGGATGTATAAAGTCTGAAAAGAGACACAATCATAATGAGAATAAGAAGAGGTCCTGCAAGAGTGGAATAAAGAAACTGGAGGTCTTTTCCTTGGGATAAGATAGAAACACATAATATAGAAATAATCAAAGAACATTCAGTAAAGAAAAAAAGCTCTTTCCTGGGATATATAAAGTCTGAAAAGAGAAAGAATCATAATGGGAATAAGAAGAGGTCCTGCAAGAGTGGAATAAAGAAATTGAAGGTCTTTTCCTTGGGATAAGATAGAAACACATAATATAGAAATAATCAAAGAAAATTCAGTAAAGAAAACATGCTCTTCCCTGGGATGTATAAAGTCTGAAAAGAGAAACAATCGTAATGGGAATAAGAAGAGGTCCTGCAAGAGTGGAATAAAAAAATTGAAGGTCTTTTCCTTGGGATAAAATAGAAACACATAATATAGAAATAATCAAAGAAAATTCAGTAAAGAAAACATGCTCTTTCCTGGGATGTATAAAGTCTGAAAAGAGAAACAATCATAATGGGAATAAGAAGAGGTCCTGCAAGAGTGGGATATAGAAATTGGAGGTCTTTTCCTTGGGATAAGATAGAAACACATAATATAAAAAATAATCAAAGAAAATTCAGTAAAGAAAACATGCTCTTTCCTGGGATGTATAAAGTCTGAAAAGAGAAACAATCATAATGAGAATAAGAAGAGGTCCTGCAAGAGTGGAATAAAGAAACTGGAGGTCTTTTCCTTGGGATAAGATAGAAACACATAATATAGAAATAATCAAAGAAAATTCAGTAAAGAAAACATGCTCTTTCCTGGGATGTATAAAGTCTGAAAAGAGACACAATCATAATGAGAATAAGAAGAGGTCCTGCAAGAGTGGAATAAAGAAACTGGAGGTCTTTTCCTTGGGATAAGATAGAAACACATAATATAGAAATAATCAAAGAACATTCAGTAAAGAAAACATGCTCTTTCCTGGGATGTATAATGTCTGAAAAGAGAAACAATCATAATGGGAATAAGAAGAGGTCCTGCAAGAGTGGAATAAAGAAATTGAAGGTCTTTTCCTTGGGATAAGAGAGAAACACATAATATAGAAATAATCAAAGAAAATTCAGTAAAGAAAAAAAGCTCTTTCCTGGGATGTATAAAGTCTGAAAAGAGAAAGAATCATAATGGGAATAAGAAGAGGTCCTACAAGAGTGGAATAAAGAAATTGAAGGTCTTTTCCTTGGGATAAGATAGAAACCCATAATATAGAAATAATCAAAGAAAATTCAGTAAAGAAAAAAAGCTCTTTCCTGGGATGTATAAAGTCTGAAAAGAGAAACAATCATAATGGGAATAAGAAGAGGTCCTGCAAGAGTGGAATAAAGAAATTGAAGGTCTTTTCCTTGGGATAAGATAGAAATAATCAAAGAACATTCAGTAAAGTAAACATGCTCTTTCCTGGGATGTATAAAGTCTGAAATGAGAAACAATCATGATGGGAATAAGAAGAGGTCCTGCAAGAGTGGAATAAAGAAATTGCAGGTCTTTTCCTTGGGATAAGATAGAAACACATAATATAGAAATAATCAAAGAACATTCAGTAAAGAAAACATGCTCTTTCCTGGGATGTATAAAGTCTGAAAAGAGAAACAATCATAATGGGAATAAGAAGAGGTCCTGTAAGAGTGGAATAAAGAAATTGGAGGTCTTTTCCTTGGGATAAGATAGAAACACATAATATAGAAATAATCAAAGAAATTCAGTAAAGAAAACATGCTCTTTCCTGGGATGTATAAAATCTGAAAAGAGAAACAATCATAATGGGAATAAGAAGAGGTGCTGCAAGAGTGGAATAAAGAAATTGGAGGTCTTTTCCTTGGGATAAGATAGAAACACATAATATAGAAATAATCAAAGAACATTCAGTAAAGAAAACATGCTCTTTCCTGGGATGTATAAAATCTGAAAAGAGAAACAATCATAATGGGAATAAGAAGAGGTCCTGCAAGAGTGGAATAAAAAAATTGAAGGTTTTTTCCTTGGGATAAGATAGAAACACATAATATAGAAATAATCAAAGAACATTCAGTAAAGAAAACATGCTCTTCCCTGGGATGTATAAAGTCTGAAAAGAGAAACAATCATAATGGGAATAAGAAGAGGTCCTGCAAGAGTGGAATAAAAAAATTGAAGGTCTTTTCCTTGGGATAAAATAGAAACACATAATATAGAAATAATCAAAGAAAATTCAGTAAAGAAAACATGCTCTTTCCTGGGATGTATAAAGTCTGAAAAGAGAAACAATCATAATGGGAATAAGAAGAGGTCCTGCAAGAGTGGAATAAAGAAATTGGAGGTCTTTTCCTTGGGATAAGATAGAAACACATAATATAGAAATAATCAAAGAAAATTCAGTAAAGAAAACATGCTCTTTCCTGGGATGTATAAAGTCTGAAAAGAGAAACAATCATAATGAGAATAAGAAGAGGTCCTGCAAGAGTGGAATAAAGAAACTGGAGGTCTTTTCCTTGGGATAAGATAGAAACACATAATATAGAAATAATCAAAGAAAATTCAGTAAAGAAAACATGCTCTTTCCTGGGATGTATAAAGTCTGAAAAGAGACACAATCATAATGAGAATAAGAAGAGGTCCTGCAAGAGTGGAATAAAGAAACTGGAGGTCTTTTCCTTGGGATAAGATAGAAACACATAATATAGAAATAATCAAAGAACATTCAGTAAAGAAAAAAAGCTCTTTCCTGGGATATATAAAGTCTGAAAAGAGAAAGAATCATAATGGGAATAAGAAGAGGTCCTGCAAGAGTGGAATAAAGAAATTGAAGGTCTTTTCCTTGGGATAAGAGAGAAACACATAATATAGAAATAATCAAAGAAAATTCAGTAAAGAAAAAAAGCTCTTTCCTGGGATGTATAAAGTCTGAAAAGAGAAAGAATCATAATGGGAATAAGAAGAGGTCCTACAAGAGTGGAATAAAGAAATTGAAGGTCTTTTCCTTGGGATAAGATAGAAACACATAATATAGAAATAATCAAAGAAAATTCAGTAAAGAAAACATGCTCTTCCCTGGGATGTATAAAGTCTGAAAAGAGAAACAATCATAATGGGAATAAGAAGAGGTCCTGCAAGAGTGGAATAAAAAAATTGAAGGTCTTTTCCTTGGGATAAAAGAGAAACACAGAATATAGAAATAATCAAAGAAAATTCAGTAAAGAAAACATGCTCTTTCCTGTGATGTATAAAGTCTGAAAAGAGAAACAATCATAATGGGAATAAGAAGAGGTCCTGCAAGAGTGGGATAAAGAAATTGGAGGTCTTTTCCTTGGGATAAGATAGAAACACATAATATAGAAATAATCAAAGAAAATTCAGTAAAGAAAACATGCTCTTTCCTGGGATGTATAAAGTCTGAAAAGAGAAACAATCATAATGGGAATAAGAAGAGGTCCTGCAAGAGTGGAATAAAGAAATTGTAGGTCTTTGCCTTGGGATAAGATAGAAACACATAATATAGAAATAATCAAAGAAAATTCAGTAAAGAAAAAAAGCTCTTTCCTGGGATGTATAAAGTCTGAAAAGAGAAACAATCATAATGGGAATAAGAAGAGGTCCTGCTAGAGTGGAATAAAGAAATTGGAGGTCTTTTCCTTGGGATAAGATAGAAACCCATAATATAGAAATAATCAAAGAACATTCAGTAAAGAAAAAAAGCTCTTTCCTGGGATATATAAAGTCTGAAAAGAGAAACAATCATAATGGGAGTAAGAAGAGGTCCTGCAAGAGTGGAATAAAGAAATTGGAGGTCTTTTCCTTGGGATAAGATAGAAACACATAATATAGAAATAATCAAAGAACATTCAGTAAAGAAAACATGCTCTTTCCTGGGATGTATAAAGTCTGAAAAGAGAAAGAATCATAATGGGAATAAGAAGAGGTCCTGCAAGAGTGGAATAAAGAAATTGGAGGTCTTTTCCTTGGGATAAGATAGAAACCCATAATATAGAAATAATCAAAGAAAATTCAGTAAAGAAAAAAAGCTCTTTCCTGGGATGTATAAAGTCTGAAAAGAGAAACAATCATAATGGGAATAAGAAGAGGTCCTGCAAGAGTGGAATAAAGAAATTGGAGGTCTTTTCCTTGGGATAAGATAGAAACCCATAATATAGAAATAATCAAAGAAAATTCAGTAAAGAAAAAAAGCTCTTTCCTGGGATGTATAAAGTCTGAAAAGAGAAAGAATCATAATGGGAATAAGAAGAGGTCCTGCAAGAGTGGAATAAAGAAATTGGAGGTCTTTTCCTTGGGATAAGATAGAAACCCATAATATAGAAATAATCAAAGAAAATTCAGTAAAGAAAAAAAGCTCTTTCCTGGGATGTATAAAGTCTGAAAAGAGAAACAATCATAATGGGAATAAGAAGAGGTCCTGCAAGAGTGGAATAAAGAAATGGAAGGTCTTTTCCTTGGGATAAGATAGAAACACATAATATAGAAATAATCAAAGAAAATTCAGTAAAGAAAAAAAGCTCTTTCCTGGGATGTATAAAGTCTGAAAAGAGAAACAATCATAATGGGAATAAGAAGAGGTCTTGCAAGAGTGGAATAAAGAAATTGAAGGTCTTTTCCTTGGGATAAGATAGAAACACATAATATAGAAATAATCAAAGAACATTCAGTAAAGAAAAAAAGCTCTTTCCTGGGATGTATAAAGTCTGAAAAGAGAAACAATCATAATGGGAATAAGAAGAGGTCCTGCAAGAGTGGAATAAAGAAATTGGAGGTCTTTTCCTTGGGATAAGATAGAAACACATAATATAGAAATAATCAAAGAAAATTCAGTAAAGAAAAAAAGCTCTTTCCTGGGATGTATAAAGTCTGAAAAGAGAAACAATCAAAATGGGAGTAAGAAGAGGTCCTGCAAGAGTAGAATAAAGAAATTGAAGGTCTTTTCCATGGGATAAGATAGAAACACATAATATAGTAATAATCAAAGAACATTCAGTAAAGAAAACATGCTCTTTCCTGGGATGTATAAAGTCTGAAAAGAGAAACAATCATAATGAGAATAAGAAGAGGTCCTGTAAGAGTGGAATAAAGAAATTGAAGGTCTTTTCCTTGGGATAAGATAGAAATAATCAAAGAACATTCAGTAAAGAAAACATGCTCTTTCCTGGGATGTATAAAGTCTGAAATGAGAAACAATCATGATGGGAATAAGAAGAGGTCCTGCAAGAGTGGAATAAAGAAATTGCAGGTCTTTTCCTTGGGATAAGATAGAAACACATAATATAGAAATAATCAAAGAAATTCAGTAAAGAAAACATGCTCTTTCCTGGGATGTATAAAATCTGAAAAGAGAAACAATCATAATGGGAATAAGAAGAGGTCCTGCAAGAGTGGAATAAAAAAATTGAAGGTTTTTTCCTTGGGATAAGATAGAAACACATAATATAGAAATAATCAAAGAACATTCAGTAAAGAAAACATGCTCTTCCCTGGGATGTATAAAGTCTGAAAAGAGAAACAATCATAATGGGAATAAGAAGAGGTCCTGCAAGAGTGGAATAAAAAAATTGAAGGTCTTTTCCTTGGGATAAAATAGAAACACATAATATAGAAATAATCAAAGAAAATTCAGTAAAGAAAACATGCTCTTTCCTGGGATGTATAAAGTCTGAAAAGAGAAACAATCATAATGGGAATAAGAAGAGGTCCTGCAAGAGTGGAATAAAGAAATTGGAGGTCTTTTCCTTGGGATAAGATAGAAACACATAATATAGAAATAATCAAAGAACATTCAGTAAAGAAAACATGCTCTTTCCTGGGATGTATAAAGTCTGAAAAGAGAAACAATCATAATGGGAATAAGAAAAGGTCCTGCAAGAGTGGAATAAAGAAACTGGAGGTCTTTTCCTTGGGATAAGATAGAAACACATAATATAGAAATAATCAAAGAACATTCAGTAAAGAAAACATGCTCTTTCCTGGGATGTATAAAGTCTGAAAAGAGAAACAATCATAATGAGAATAAGAAGAGGTCCTGCAAGAGTGGAATAAAGAAACTGGAGGTCTTTTCCTTGGGATAAGATAGAAACACATAATATAGAAATAATCAAAGAAAATTCAGTAAAGAAAACATGCTCTTTCCTGGGATGTATAAAGTCTGAAAAGAGACACAATCATTATGAGAATAAGAAGAGGTCCTGCAAGAGTGGAATAAAGAAACTGGTGGTCTTTTCCTTGGGATAAGATAGAAACACATAATATAGAAATAATCAAAGAACATTCAGTAAAGAAAACATGCTCTTCCCTGGGATGTATAATGTATGAAAAGAGAAACAATCATAATGGGAATAAGAAGAGGTCCTGCAAGAGTGGAATAAAAAAATTGAAGGTCTTTTCCTTGGGATAAAATAGAAACACATAATATAGAAGTAATCAAAGACAATTCAGTAAAGAAAACATGCTCTTTCCTGTGATGTATAAAGTCTGAAAAGAGAAACAATCATAATGGGAATAAGAAGAGGTCCTGCAAGAGTGGGATAAAGAAATTGGAGGTCTTTTCCTTGGGATAAGATAGAAACACATAATATAGAAATAATCAAAGAAAATTCAGTAAAGAAAAAAAGCTCTTTCCTGGGATGTATAAAGTCTGAAAAGAGAAACAATCATAATGGGAATAAGAAGAGGTCCTGCAAGAGTGGAATAAAGAAATTGGAGGTCTTTTCCTTGGGATAAGATAGAAACCCATAATATAGAAATAATCAAAGAAAATTCAGTAAAGAAAAAAAGCTCTTTCCTGGGATGTATAATGTCTGAAAAGAGAAACAATCATAATGGGAGTAAGAAGAGGTCCTGCAAGAGTGGAATAAAGAAATTGGAGGTCTTTTCCTTGGGATAAGATAGAAACACATAATATAGAAATAATCAAAGAACATTCAGTAAAGAAAACATGCTCTTTCCTGGGATGTATAAAGTCTGAAAAGAGAAACAATCATAATGGGAATAAGAAGAGGTCCTGCAAGAGTGGAATAAAGAAATTGGAGGTCTTTTCCTTGGGATAAGATAGAAACCCATAATATAGAAATAATCAAAGAAAATTCAGTAAAGAAAAAAAGCTCTTTCCTGGGATGTATAAAGTCTGAAAAGAGAAAGAATCATAATGGGAATAAGAAGAGGTCCTGCAAGAGTGGAATAAAGAAATTGGAGGTCTTTTCCTTGGGATAAGATAGAAACCCATAATATAGAAATAATCAAAGAAAATTCAGTAAAGAAAAAAAGCTCTTTCCTGGGATGTATAAAGTCTGAAAAGAGAAACAATCATAATGGGAATAAGAAGAGGTCCTGCAAGAGTGGAATAAAGAAATTGAAGGTCTTTTCCTTGGGATAAGATAGAAACCCATAATATAGAAATAATCAAAGAAAATTCAGTAAAGAAAAAAAGCTATTTCCTGGGATGTATAAAGTCTGAAAAGAGAAACAATCATAATGGGAATAAGAAGAGGTGCTGCAAGAGTGGAATAAAGAAATTGAAGGTCTTTTCCTTGGGATAAGATAGAAACACATAATATAGAAATAATCAAAGAAAATTCAGTAAAGAAAAAAAGCTCTTTCCTGGGATGTATAAAGTCTGAAAAGAGAAACAATAATAATGGGAATAAGAAGAGGTCCTGCAAGAGTGGAATAAAGAAATTGGAGGTCTTTTCCTTGGGATAAGATAGAAACACATAATATAGAAATAATCAAAGAAAATTCAGTAAAGAAAAAAAGCTCTTTCCTGGGATGTATAAAGTCTGAAAAGAGAAACAATCATAATGGGAGTAAGAAGAGGTCCTGCAAGAGTGGAATAAAGAAATTGGAGGTCTTTTCCTTGGGATAAGATAGAAACACATAATATAGAAATAATCAAAGAACATTCAGTAAAGAAAACATGCTCTTTCCTGGGATGTATAAAGTCTGAAAAGAGAAACAATCATAATGAGAATAAGAAGAGGTCCTGCAAGAGTGGAATAAAGAAATTGAAGGTCTTTTCCTTGGGATAAGATAGAAATAATCAAAGAACATTCAGTAAAGAAAACATGCTCTTTCCTGGGATGTATAAAGTCTGAAATGAGAAACAATCATGATGGGAATAAGAAGAGGTCCTGCAAGAGTGGAAAAATAAGAAATTGGAGGTCTTTTCCTTGGAATAAGATAGAAACACATAATATAGAAATAATCAAAGAAAATTCAGTAAAGAAAACATGCTCATTCCTGGGATGTATAAAGTCTGAAAAGAGAAACAATCATAATGGGAATAAGAAGAGGTCCTGCAAGAGTGGAATAAAGAAATTGAAGGTCTTTTCCTTGGGATAAGATAGAAACACATAATATAGAAATAATCAAAGAAAATTCAGTAAAGAAAACATGCTCTTTCCTGGGATGTATAAAGTCTGAAAAGAGAAACAATCATAATGGTAATAAGAAGAGGTCCTGCAAGAGTGGAATAAAGAAATTGAAGGTCATTTCCTTGGGATAAGATAGAAACACATAATATAGAAATAATCAATGAAAATTCAGTAAAGAAAACATGCTCTTTCCTGGGATGTATAAAGTCTGAAAAGAGAAACAATCATAATGGTAATAAGAAGAGGTCCTGCAAGAGTGGAATAAAGAAATTGAAGGTCATTTCCTTTGGATAAGATAGAAACCTATAATATACAAATAATCAAAGAAAATCCAGTAAAGAAAACATGCTCTTTCCTGGGAGGTATATAGTCTGAAAAGAGAAAAAATCATAATGAGAATAAGAAGAGGTCCTGCAAGAGTGGAATAAAGAAATTGAAGGTCTTTTCCTTGGGATAAGATAGAAACACATAATATAGAAATAATCAAAGAAAATTCACTAAAGAAAACATGCTCTTTCCTGGGATGTATAAAGTCTGAAAAGTAAACAATCATAATGGGAATAAGAAGATGTCCTGCAAGAGTGGAATAAAGAAATTGAAGGTCTTTTCCTTGGGATAAGATAGAAACACATAATATAGAAATAATCAAAGAAAATTCACTAAAGAAAACATGCTCTTTCCTGGGATGTATAAAGTCTGAAAAGTAAACAATCATAATGGGAATAAGAAGAGGTCCTGCAAGAGTGGAATAAAGAAATTGAAGGTCTTTTCCTTGGGATAAGATAGAAACACATAATATAGAAATAATCAAAAAAAATTCAGTAAACAAAACATGCTCTTTCCTGGGATGTATAAAGTCTGAAAAGAGAAACAATCCTAATGGGAATAAGAAGAGGTCCTGCAAGAGTGGAATAAAGAAATGGAAGGTCTTTTCCTTGGGATAAGATAGAAACACATAATATAGAAATAATCAAAGAACATTCAGTAAAGAAAACATGCTCTTTCCTAGGATGTATAAAGTCTGAAAAGAGAAACAATCATAATGGGAATAAGAAGAGGTCCTGCAAGAGTGGAATAAAGAAATTGTAGGTCTTTGCCTTGGGATAAGATAGAAACACATAATATAGAAATAATCAAAGAAAATTCAGTAAAGAAGAAAAGCTCTTTCCTGGGATGTATAAAGTCTGAAAAGAGAAACAATCATAATGGGAATAAGAAGAGGTCCTGCAAGAGTGGAATAAAGAAATTGGAGGTCTTTTCCTTGGGATAAGATAGAAACCCATAATATAGAAATAATCAAAGAAAATTCAGTAAAGAAAAAAAGCTCTTTCCTGGGATGTATAAAGTCTGAAAAGAGAAACAATCATAATGGGAATAAGAAGAGGTCCTGCAAGAGTGGAATAAAGAAATTGGAGGTCTTTTCCTTGGGATAAGATAGAAACCCATAATATAGAAATAATCAAAGAAAATTCAGTAAAGAAAAAAAGCTCTTTCCTGGGATGTATAAAGTCTGAAAAGAGAAACAATCATAATGGGAATAAGAAGAGGTCCTGCAAGAGTGGAATAAAGAAATTGGAGGTCTTTTCCTTGGGATAAGATAGAAACCCATAATATAGAAATAATCAAAGAAAATTCAGTAAAGAAAAAAAGCTCTTTCCTGGGATGTATAAAGTCTGAAAAGAGAAAGAATCATAATGGGAATAAGAAGAGGTCCTGCAAGAGTGGAATAAAGAAATTGGAGGTCTTTTCCTTGGGATAAGATAGAAACCCATAATATAGAAATAATCAAAGAAAATTCAGTAAAGAAAAAACGCTCTTTCCTGGGATGTATAAAGTCTGAAAAGAGAAACAATCATAATGGGAATAAGAAGAGGTCCTGCAAGAGTGGAATAAAGAAATTGAAGGTCTTTTCCTTGGGATAAGATAGAAATAATCAAAGAACATTCAGTAAAGAAAACATGCTCTTTCCTGGGATGTATAAAGTCTGAAAAGAGAAACAATCATAATGGGAATAAGAAGAGGTCCTGCAAGAGTGGAATAAAGAAATTGTAGGTCTTTGCCTTGGGATAAGATAGAAACACATAATATAGAAATAATCAAAGAAAATTTAGTAAAGAAAAAAAGCTCTTTCCTGGGATGTATAAAGTCTGAAAAGAGAAACAATCATAATGGGAATAAGAAGAGGTCCTGCAAGAGTGGAATAAAGAAATTGGAGGTCTTTTCCTTGGGATAAGATAGAAACCCATAATATAGAAATAATCAAAGAAAATTCAGTAAAGAAAAAAAGCTCTTTCCTGGGATGTATAAAGTCTGAAAAGAGAAACAATCATAATGGGAATAAGAAGAGGTCCTGCAAGAGTGGAATAAAGAAATTGGAGGTCTTTTCCTTGGGATAAGATAGAAACCCATAATATAGAAATAATCAAAGAAAATTCAGTAAAGAAAAAAAGCTCTTTCCTGGGATGTATAAAGTCTGAAAAGAGAAACAATCATAATGGGAATAAGAAGAGGTCCTGCAAGAGTGGAATAAAGAAATTGGAGGTCTTTTCCTTGGGATAAGATAGAAACCCATAATATAGAAATAATCAAAGAAAATTCAGTAAAGAAAAAAAGCTCTTTCCTGGGATGTATAAAGTCTGAAAAGAGAAAGAATCATAATGGGAATAAGAAGAGGTCCTGCAAGAGTGGAATAAAGAAATTGGAGGTCTTTTCCTTGGGATAAGATAGAAACCCATAATATAGAAATAATCAAAGAAAATTCAGTAAAGAAAAAAAGCTCTTTCCTGGGATGTATAAAGTCTGAAAAGAGAAACAATCATAATGGGAATAAGAAGAGGTCCTGCAAGAGTGGAATAAAGAAATTGGAGGTCTTTTCCTTGGGATAAGATAGAAACCCATAATATAGAAATAATCAAAGAAAATTCAGTAAAGAAAAAAAGCTCTTTCCTGGGATGTATAAAGTCTGAAAAGAGAAACAATCATAATGGGAATAAGAAGAGGTCCTGCAAGAGTGGAATAAAGAAATTGGAGGTCTTTTCCTTGGGATGAGATAGAAACCCATAATATAGAAATAATCAAAGAAAATTCAGTAAAGAAAAAAAGCTCTTTCCTGGGATGTATAAAGTCTGAAAAGAGAAAGAATCATAATGGGAATAAGAAGAGGTCCTGCAAGAGTGGAATAAAGAAATTGGAGGTCTTTTCCTTGGGATAAGATAGAAACCCATAATATAGAAATAATCAAAGAAAATTCAGTAAAGAAAAAAAGCTCTTTCCTGGGATGTATAAAGTTTGAAAAGAGAAACAATCATAATGGGAATAAGAAGAGGTCCTGCAAGAGTGGAATAAAGAAATTGAAGGTCTTTTCCTTGGGATAAGATAGAAATAATCAAAGAACATTCAGTAAAGAAAACATGCTCTTTCCTGGGATGTATAAAGTCTGAAATGAGAAACAATCATGATGGGAATAAGAAGAGGTCCTGCAAGAGTGGAATAAAGAAATTGGAGGTCTTTTCCTTGGGATAAGATAGAAACACATAATATAGAAATAATCAAAGAAATTCAGTAAAGAAAACATGCTCTTTCCTGAGATGTATAAAATCTGAAAAGAGAAACAATCATAATGGGAATAAGAAGAGGTCCTGCAAGAGTGGAATAAAGAAATTGGAGGTCTTTTCCTTGGGATAAGATAGAAACACATAATATAGAAATAATCAAAGAACATTCAGTAAAGAAAACATGCTCTTTCCTAGGATGTATATAGTCTGAAAAGAGAAACAATCATAATGGGAATAAGAAGAGGTACTGCAAGAGTGGAATAAAGAAATTGAAGGTCTTTTCCTTGGGATAAGATAGAAACACATAATATAGAAATAATCAAAGAAAATTCAGTAAAGAAAACATGCTCTTTCCTGGGATGTATAAAGTCTGAAAAGAGAAACAATCATAATGGGAATAAGAAGAGGTCCTGCAAGAGTGGAATAAAGAAATTGAAGTTTTTTTCTTTAGGATAAGATAGAAACCTATAATATCAAAATAATCAAAGAACATTCAGTAAAGAAAAAAAGCTCTTTCCTGGGATGTATAAAGTCTGAAAAAGAGAAATAATCATAATGGGAATAAGAAGAGGTACTGCAAGATTGGAATAAAGAAATTGTAGGTCTTTGCCTTGGGATAAGATAGAAACACATAATATAGAAATAATCAAAGAAAATTCAGTAAAGAAAAAAAGCTCTTTCCTGGGATGTATAAAGTCTGAAAAGAGAAACAATGATAATGGGAATAAGAAGAGGTCCTGCAAGAGTGGAATAAAGAAATTGGAGGTCTTTTCCTTGGGATGAGATAGAAACCCATAATATAGAAATAATCAAAGAAAATTCAGTAAAGAAAAAAAGCTCTTTCCTGGGATGTATAAAGTCTGAAAAGAGAAAGAATCATAATGGGAATAAGAAGAGGTCCTGCAAGAGTGGAATAAAGAAATTGGAGGTCTTTTCCTTGGGATAAGATAGAAACCCATAATATAGAAATAATCAAAGAAAATTCAGTAAAGAAAAAAAGCTCTTTCCTGGGATGTATAAAGTTTGAAAAGAGAAACAATCATAATGGGAATAAGAAGAGGTCCTGCAAGAGTGGAATAAAGAAATTGAAGGTCTTTTCCTTGGGATAAGATAGAAATAATCAAAGAACATTCAGTAAAGAAAACATGCTCTTTCCTGGGATGTATAAAGTCTGAAATGAGAAACAATCATGATGGGAATAAGAAGAGGTCCTGCAAGAGTGGAATAAAGAAATTGGAGGTCTTTTCCTTGGGATAAGATAGAAACACATAATATAGAAATAATCAAAGAAATTCAGTAAAGAAAACATGCTCTTTCCTGAGATGTATAAAATCTGAAAAGAGAAACAATCATAATGGGAATAAGAAGAGGTCCTGCAAGAGTGGAATAAAGAAATTGGAGGTCTTTTCCTTGGGATAAGATAGAAACACATAATATAGAAATAATCAAAGAACATTCAGTAAAGAAAACATGCTCTTTCCTAGGATGTATATAGTCTGAAAAGAGAAACAATCATAATGGGAATAAGAAGAGGTACTGCAAGAGTGGAATAAAGAAATTGAAGGTCTTTTCCTTGGGATAAGATAGAAACACATAATATAGAAATAATCAAAGAAAATTCAGTAAAGAAAACATGCTCTTTCCTGGGATGTATAAAGTCTGAAAAGAGAAACAATCATAATGGGAATAAGAAGAGGTCCTGCAAGAGTGGAATAAAGAAATTGAAGTTTTTTTCTTTAGGATAAGATAGAAACCTATAATATCAAAATAATCAAAGAACATTCAGTAAAGAAAAAAAGCTCTTTCCTGGGATGTATAAAGTCTGAAAAGAGAAATAATCATAATGGGAATAAGAAGAGGTACTGCAAGATTGGAATAAAGAAATTGTAGGTCTTTGCCTTGGGATAAGATAGAAACACATAATATAGAAATAATCAAAGAAAATTCAGTAAAGAAAAAAAGCTCTTTCCTGGGATGTATAAAGTCTGAAAAGAGAAACAATCATAATGGGAATAAGAAGAGGTCCTGCAAGAGTGGAATAAAGAAATTGGAGGTCTTTTCCTTGGGATAAGATAGAAACCCATAATATAGAAATAATCAAAGAAAATTCAGTAAAGAAAAAAAGCTCTTTCCTGGGATGTATAAAGTCTGAAAAGAGAAACAATCATAATGGGAATAAGAAGAGGTCCTGCAAGAGTGGAATAAAGAAATTGGAGGTCTTTTCCTTGGGATAAGATAGAAACCCATAATATAGAAATAATCAAAGAAAATTCAGTAAAGAAAAAAAGCTCTTTCCTGGGATGTATAAAGTCTGAAAAGAGAAACAATCATAATGGGAATAAGAAGAGGTCCTGCAAGAGTGGAATAAAGAAATTGGAGGTCTTTTCCTTGGGATAAGATAGAAACCCATAATAGAGAAATAATCAAAGAAAATTCAGTAAAGAAAAAAAGCTCTTTACTGGGATGTATAAAGTCTGAAAAGAGAAACAATCATAATGGGAATAAGAAGAGGTCCGGCAAGAGTGGAATAAAGAAATTGGAGGTCTTTTCCTTGGGATAAGATAGAAACCCATAATATAGAAATAATCAAAGAAAATTCAGTAAAGAAAAAAAGCTCTTTCCTGGGATGTATAAAGTCTGAAAAGAGAAACAATCATAATGGGAGTAAGAAGAGGTCCTGCAAGAGTGGAATAAAGAAATTGGAGGTCTTTTCCTTGGGATAAGATAGAAACACATAATATAGAAATAATCAAAGAACATTCAGTAAAGAAAACATGCTCTTTCCTGGGATGTATAAAGTCTGAAAAGAGAAACAATCATAATGAGAATAAGAAGAGGTCCTGCAAGAGTGGAATAAAGAAATTGAAGGTCTTTTCCTTGGGATAAGATAGAAATAATCAAAGAAAATTCAGTAAAGAAAACATGCTCTTTCCTGGGATGTATAAAGTCTGAAAAGAGACACAATCATAATGAGAATAAGAAGAGGTCCTGCAAGAGTGGAATAAAGAAACTGGAGGTCTTTTCCTTGGGATAAGATAGAAACACATAATATAGAAATAATCAAAGAACATTCAGTAAAGAAAACATGCTCTTTCCTGGGATGTATAATGTCTGAAAAGAGAAACAATCATAATGGGAATAAGAAGAGGTCCTGCAAGAGTGGAATAATGAAATTGAAGGTCTTTTCCTTGGGATAAGATAGAAACACATAATATAGAAATAATCAAAGAAAATTCAGTAAAGAAAAAAGGCTCTTTCCTGGGATGTATAAAGTCTGAAAAGAGAAACAATCATAATGGGAATAAGAAGAGGTCCTGCAAGAGTGGAATAAAGAAATTGAAGGTCTTTTCCTTGGGATAAGATAGAAACACATAATATAGAAATAAGCAAAGAACATTCAGTAAAGAAAACATGCTCTTCCCTGGGATGTATAAAGTCTGAAAAGAGAAACAATCATAATGGGAATAAGAAGAGGTCCTGCAAGAGTGGAATAAAGAAATTGAAGGTCTTTTCCTTGGGATAAGATAGAAACCCATAATATAGAAATAATCAAAGAAAATTCAGTAAACAAAAAAAGCTCTTTCCTGGGATGTATAAAGTCTGAAAAGAGAAACAATCATAATGGGAATAAGAAGAGATGTCCTGCAAGAGTGGAATAAAGAAATTGGAGGTCTTTTCCTTGGAATAAGATAGAAACACATAATATAGAAATAATCAAAGAAAATTCAGTAAACAAAAAAAGCTCTTTCCTGGGATGTATAAAGTCTGAAAAGAGAAACAATCATAATTGGAATAAGAAGAGGTCCTGCAAGAGTGGAATAAAGAAATTGGAGGTCTTTTCCTTGGGATAAGATAGAAACACATAATATAGAAATGATCAAAGAAAATTCAGTAAAGAAAACATGCTCTTTCATGGGATGTATAAAGTCTGAAAAGAGAAAAAATCATAATGGGAATAAGAAGAGGTCCTGCAAGAGTGGAATAAAGAAATTGGAGGTCTTTTCCTTGGGATAAGATAGAAAGCCATAATATAGAAATAATCAAAGAAAATTCAGTAAAGAAAAAAAGCTCTTTCCTGGGATGTATAAAGTCTGAAAAGAGAAACAATCATAATGGGAATAAGAAGAGGTCCTGCAAGAGTGGAATAAAGAAATTGGAGGTCTTTTCCTTGGGATAAGATAGAAACCCATAATATAGAAATAATCAAAGAAAATTCAGTAAAGAAAAAAAGCTCTTTCCTGGGATGTATAAAGTCTGAAAAGAGAAAGAATCATAATGGGAATAACAAGAGGTCCTGCAAGAGTGGAATAAAGAAATTGAAGGTCTTTTCCTTGGGATAAGATAGAAACACATAATATAGAAATAATCAAAGAAAATTCAGTAAAGATAAAAAGCTTATTCCTGGGATGTATAAAGTCTGAACAGAGAAACAATCATAATGGGAATAAGAAGAGGTCCTGCAAGAGTGGAATAAAGAAATTGGAGGTCTTTTCCTTGGGGTAAGATAGAAACACATGATATAGAAATAATCAAAGAAAATTCAGTAAAGAAAAAAAGCTCTTTCCTGGGATGTATAAAGTCTGAAAAGAGAAACAATCATAATGGGAATAAGAAGAGGTCCTGCAAGAGTGGAATAAAGAAATTGGAGGTCTTTTCCTTGGGATAAGATAGAAACACATAATATAGAAATAATCAAAGAACATTCAGTAAAGAAAACATGCTGTTTCCTGGGATGTATAAAGTCTGAAAAGAGACACAATCATAATGAGAATATGAAGAGGTCCTGCAAGAGTGGAATAAAGAAATTGAAGGTGTTTTCCTTGGGATAAGATAGAAATAATCAAAGAAAATTCAGTAAAGAAAACATGCTCTTTCCTGGGATGTATAAAGTCTGAAAAGAGAAACAGTCATAATGGGAATAAGAAGAGGTCCTGCAAGAGTGGAATAAAGAAATTGAAGGTCTTTTCCTTGGGATAAGATAGAAACACATAATATAGAAATAATCAAAGAAAATTCAGTAAAGAAAACATGCTCTTTCCTGGGATGTATAAAGTCTGAAAAGAGAAACAATCATAATGGTAATAAGAAGAGGTCCTGCAAGAGTGGAATAAAGAAATTGAAGGTCATTTCCTTGGGATAAGATAGAAACACATAATATGGAAATAATCAATGAAAATTCAGTAAAGAAAACATGCTCTTTCCTGGGATGTATAAAGTCTGAAAAGAGAAACAATCATAATGGTAATAAGAAGAGGTCCTGCAAGAGTGGAATAAAGAAATTGAAGGTCATTTCCTTGGGATAAGATAGAAACACATAATATAGAAATAATCAAGGAAAATTCAGTAAAGAAAACATGCTCTTTCCTGGGAGGTATATAGTCCGAAAAGAGAAAAAATCATAATGAGAATAAGAAGAGGTCTTGCAAGAGTGGAATAAAGAAATTGGAGGTCTTTTCCTTGGGATAAGATAGAAACACATAATATAGAAATAATCAAAGAAAATTCAGTAAAGATAACATGCTCTTTCCTGGGATGTATAAAGTCTGAAAAGAGAAAAAACATAATGAGAATAAGAAGAGGTCCTGCAAGAGTGGAATAAAGAAATTGAAGGTCTTTTCCTTGGGATAAGATCGAAACCTATAATATAGAAATAATCAAAGAAAATCCAGTAAAGAAAACATGCTCTTTCCTGGGATGTATAAAGTCTGAAAAGAGAAACAATCATAATGAGAATAAGAAGAGTTCCTGCAAGAGTGGAATAAAGAAATTGAAGGTCTTTTCCTTGGGATAAGATAGAAACACATAATATAGAAATAATCAAAGAAAATTCAGTAAAGAAAACATGCTCTTTCCTGGGATTTATAAAGTCTGAAAAGAGAAACAATCATAATGGGAATAAGAAGAGGTCCTGCAAGAGTGGAATAAAGAAATTGAAGGTCTTTTCCTTGGGATAAGATAGAAACACATAATATAGAAATAATTAAAGAAAATTCAGTAAAGAAAACATGCTCTTTCCTGGGATGTATAAAGTCTGAAAAGAGAAACAATCATAATGGGAATAAGAAGAGGTCCTGCAAGAGTGGAATAAAGAAATTGAAGGTCTTTTCCTTGGGATAAGATAGAAACACATAATATAGAAATAATCAAAGAAAATTCAGTAAAGAAAACATGCTCTTTCCTGGGATGTATAAAGTCTGAAAAGAGAAACAATCATAATGGGAATAAGAAGAGGTCCTGCAAGAGTGGAATAAAGAAATTGAAGGTCTTTTCCTTGGGATAAGATAGAAACACATAATATAGAAATAATCAAAGAAAATTCAGTAAAGAAAACATGCTCTTCCCTGGGATGTATAAAGTCTGAAAAGAGAAACAATCGTAATGGGAATAAGAAGAGGTCCTGCAAGAGGTGAATAAAGAAATTGGAGGTCTTTTCCTTGGGATAAGATAGAAACACATAATATAGAAATAATCAAAGAAAATTCAGTAAAGAAAACATGCTCTTTCCTGGGATTTATAAAGCCTGAAAAGAGAAACAATCATAATGAGAATAAGAAGAGGTCCTGCAAGAGTGGAATAAAGAAATTGAAGGTCTTTTCCTTGGGATAAGATAGAAACACATAATATAGAAATAATCAAAGAACATTCAGTAAAGAAAACATGCTCTTCCCTGGGATGTATAAAGTCTGAAAAGAGAAACAATCATAATGGGAATAAGAAGAGGTCCTGCAAGAGGTGAATAAAGAAATTGGAGGTCTTTTCCTTGGGATAAGATAGAAACACATAATATAGAAATAATCAAAGAAAATTCAGTAAAGAAAACATGCTCTTTCCTGGGATGTATAAAGTCTGAAAAGAGAAACAATCATAATGGGAATAAGAAGAGGTCCTGCAAGAGTGGAATAAAGAAATTGAAGGTCTTTTCCTTGGGATAAGATAGAAACACATAATATAGAAATAATCAAAGAAAATTCAGTAAAGAAAACATGCTCTTTCCTGGGATGTATAAAGTCTGAAAAGAGAAACAATCATAATGGGAATAAGAAGAGGTCCTGCAAGAGTGGAATAAAGAAATTGAAGGTCTTTTCCTTGGGATAAGATAGAAACACATAATATAGAAATAATCAAAGAAAATTCAGTAAAGAAAACATGCTCTTCCCTGGGATGTATAAAGCCTGAAAAGAGAAACAATCATAATGGGAATAAGAAGAGGTCCTGCAAGAGTGGAATAAAGAAATTGGAGGTCTTTTCCTTGGGATAAGATAGAAACACATAATATAGAAATAATCAAAGAAAATTCAGTAAAGAAAACATGCTCTTTCCTGGGATGTATAAAGTCTGAAAAGAGAAACAATCATAATGGGAATAAGAAGAGGTCCTGCAAGAGTGGAATAAAGAAATTGAAGGTCTTTTCCTTGGGATAAGATAGAAACACATAATATAGAAATAATCAAAGAAAATTCAGTAAAGAAAACATGCTCTTTCCTGGGATGTATAAAGTCTGAAAAGAGAAACAATCATAATGGGAATAAGAAGAGGTCCTGCAAGAGTGGAATAAAGAAATTGGAGGTCTTTTCCTTGTGTTAAGATAGAAACACATAATATAGAAATAATCAAAGAAAATTCAGTAAAGAAAACATGCTCTTTCCTGGGATGTATAAAGTCTGAAAAGAGAAACAATCATAATGGGAATAAGAAGAGGTCCTGCAAGAGGTGAATAAAGAAATTGGAGGTCTTTTCCTTGGGATAAGATAGAAACACATAATATAGAAATAATCAAAGAAAATTCAGTAAAGAAAACATGCTCTTTCCTGGGATGTATAAAGTCTGAAAAGAGAAACAATCATAATGGGAATAAGAAGAGGTCCTGCAAGAGGTGAATAAAGAAATTGGAGGTCTTTTCCTTGGGATAAGATAGAAACACATAATATAGAAATAATCAAAGAAAATTCAGTAAAGAAAACATGCTCTTTCCTGGGATGTATAAAGTCTGAAAAGAGAAACAATCATAATGGGAATAAGAAGAGGTCCTGCAAGAGGTGAATAAAGAAATTGGAGGTCTTTTCCTTGGGATAAGATAGAAACACATAATATAGAAATAATCAAAGAAAATTCAGTAAAGAAAACATGCTCTTCCCTGGGATGTATAAAGTCTGAAAAGAGAAACAATCGTAATGGGAATAAGAAGAGGTCCTGCAAGAGGTGAATAAAGAAATTGGAGGTCTTTTCCTTGGGATAAGATAGAAACACATAATATAGAAATAATCAAAGAAAATTCAGTAAAGAAAACATGCTCTTTCCTGGGATGTATAAAGTCTGAAAAGAGAAACAATCATAATGGGAATAAGAAGAGGTCCTGCAAGAGTGGAATAAAGAAATTGAAGGTCTTTTCCTTGGGATAAGATAGAAACACATAATATAGAAATAATCAAAGAAAATTCAGTAAAGAAAACATGCTCTTCCCTGGGATGTATAAAGTCTGAAAAGAGAAACAATCATAATGGGAATAAGAAGAGGTCCTGCAAGAGGTGAATAAAGAAATTGGAGGTCTTTTCCTTGGGATAAGATAGAAACACATAATATAGAAATAATCAAAGAAAATTCAGTAAAGAAAACATGCTCTTTCCTGGGATGTATAAAGTCTGAAAAGAGAAACAATCATAATGGGAATAAGAAGAGGTCCTGCAAGTGTGGAATAAAGAAATTGAAGGTCTTTTCCTTGGGATAAGATAGAAACACATAATATAGAAATAATCAAAGAAAATTCAGTAAAGAAAACATGCTCTTCCCTGGGATGTATAAAGTCTGAAAAGAGAAACAATCGTAATGTGAATAAGAAGAGGTCCTGCAAGAGGTGAATAAAGAAATTGGAGGTCTTTTCCTTGGGATAAGATAGAAACACATAATATAGAAATAATCAAAGAAAATTCAGTAAAGAAAACATGCTCTTTCCTGGGATGTATAAAGTCTGAAAAGAGAAACAATCATAATGGGAATAAGAAGAGGTCCTGCAAGTGTGGAATAAAGAAATTGAAGGTCTTTTCCTTGGGATAAGATAGAAACACATAATATAGAAATAATCAAAGAAAATTCAGTAAAGAAAACATGCTCTTCCCTGGGATGTATAAAGTCTGAAAAGAGAAACAATCATAATGAGAATAAGAAGAGGTCCTGCAAGAGGTGAATAAAGAAATTGGAGGTCTTTTCCTTGGGATAAGATAGAAACACATAATATAGAAATAATCAAAGAACATTCAGTAAAGAAAACATGCTCTTCCCTGGGATGTATAAAGTCTGAAAAGAGAAACAATCATAATGGGAATAAGAAGAGGTCCTGCAAGAGGTGAATAAAGAAATTGGAGGTCTTTTCCTTGGGATAAGATAGAAACACATAATATAGAAATAATCAAAGAAAATTCAGTAAAGAAAACATGCTCTTTCCTGGGATGTATAAAGTCTGAAAAGAGAAACAATCATAATGGGAATAAGAAGAGGTCCTGCAAGAGTGGAATAAAGAAATTGAAGGTCTTTTCCTTGGGATAAGATAGAAACACATAATATAGAAATAATCAAAGAAAATTCAGTAAAGAAAACATGCTCTTCCCTGGGATGTATAAAGTCTGAAAAGAGAAACAATCATAATGGGAATAAGAAGAGGTCCTGCAAGAGGTGAATAAAGAAATTGGAGGTCTTTTCCTTGGGATAAGATAGAAACACATAATATAGAAATAATCAAAGAAAATTCAGTAAAGAAAACATGCTCTTTCCTGGGATGTATAAAGTCTGAAAAGAGAAACAATCATAATGGGAATAAGAAGAGGTCCTGCAAGTGTGGAATAAAGAAATTGAAGGTCTTTTCCTTGGGATAAGATAGAAACACATAATATAGAAATAATCAAAGAAAATTCAGTAAAGAAAACATGCTCTTCCCTGGGATGTATAAAGTCTGAAAAGAGAAACAATCGTAATGGGAATAAGAAGAGGTCCTGCAAGAGGTGAATAAAGAAATTGGAGGTCTTTTCCTTGGGATAAGATAGAAACACATAATATAGAAATAATCAAAGAAAATTCAGTAAAGAAAACATGCTCTTTCCTGGGATGTATAAAGTCTGAAAAGAGAAACAATCATAATGGGAATAAGAAGAGGTCCTGCAAGTGTGGAATAAAGAAATTGAAGGTCTTTTCCTTGGGATAAGATAGAAACACATAATATAGAAATAATCAAAGAAAATTCAGTAAAGAAAACATGCTCTTTCCTGGGATGTATAAAGTCTGAAAAGAGAAACAATCATAATGGGAATAAGAAGAGGTCCTGCAAGTGTGGAATAAAGAAATTGAAGGTCTTTTCCTTGGGATAAGATAGAAACACATAATATAGAAATAATCAAAGAAAATTCAGTAAAGAAAACATGCTCTTCCCTGGGATGTATAAAGTCTGAAAAGAGAAACAATCGTAATGGGAATAAGAAGAGGTCCTGCAAGAGGTGAATAAAGAAATTGGAGGTCTTTTCCTTGGGATAAGATAGAAACACATAATATAGAAATAATCAAAGAAAATTCAGTAAAGAAAACATGCTCTTTCCTGGGATGTATAAAGTCTGAAAAGAGAAACAATCATAATGGGAATAAGAAGAGGTCCTGCAAGTGTGGAATAAAGAAATTGAAGGTCTTTTCCTTGGGATAAGATAGAAACACATAATATAGAAATAATCAAAGAAAATTCAGTAAAGAAAACATGCTCTTTCCTGGGATGTATAAAGTCTGAAAAGAGAAACAATCATAATGGGAATAAGAAGAGGTCCTGCAAGTGTGGAATAAAGAAATTGAAGGTCTTTTCCTTGGGATAAGATAGAAACACATAATATAGAAATAATCAAAGAAAATTCAGTAAAGAAAACATGCTCTTCCCTGGGATGTATAAAGTCTGAAAAGAGAAACAATCGTAATGGGAATAAGAAGAGGTCCTGCAAGAGGTGAATAAAGAAATTGGAGGTCTTTTCCTTGGGATAAGATAGAAACACATAATATAGAAATAATCAAAGAAAATTCAGTAAAGAAAACATGCTCTTTCCTGGGATGTATAAAGTCTGAAAAGAGAAACAATCATAATGGGAATAAGAAGAGGTCCTGCAAGTGTGGAATAAAGAAATTGAAGGTCTTTTCCTTGGGATAAGATAGAAACACATAATATAGAAATAATCAAAGAAAATTCAGTAAAGAAAACATGCTCTTTCCTGGGATGTATAAAGCCTGAAAAGAGAAACAATCATAATGAGAATAAGAAGAGGTGCTGCAAGAGTGGAATAAAGAAATTGAAGGTCTTTGCCTTGGGATAAGATAGAAACACATAATATAGAAATAATCAAAGAACATTCAGTAAAGAAAACATGCTCTTTCCTAGGATGTATAAAGTGTGAAAAGAGAAACAATCATAATGGGAATAAGAAGAGGTCCTGCAAGAGTGGAATAAAGAAATTGAAGGTCTTTTCCTTGGGATAAGATAGAAACACATAATATAGAAATAATCAAAGAAAATTCAGTAAAGAAAACATGCTCTTCCCTGGGATGTATAAAGTCTGAAAAGAGAAACAATCGTAATGGGAATAAGAAGAGGTCCTGCAAGAGGTGAATAAAGAAATTGGAGGTCTTTTCCTTGGGATAAGATAGAAACACATAATATAGAAATAATCAAAGAAAATTCAGTAAAGAAAACATGCTCTTTCCTGGGATGTATAAAGTCTGAAAAGAGAAACAATCATAATGGGAATAAGAAGAGGTCCTGCAAGTGTGGAATAAAGAAATTGAAGGTCTTTTCCTTGGGATAAGATAGAAACACATAATATAGAAATAATCAAAGAAAATTCAGTAAAGAAAACATGCTCTTTCCTGGGATGTATAAAGTCTGAAAAGAGAAACAATCATAATGGGAATAAGAAGAGGTCCTGCAAGTGTGGAATAAAGAAATTGAAGGTCTTTTCCTTGGGATAAAATAGAAACACATAATATAGAAATAATCAAAGAAAATTCAGTAAAGAAAACATGCTCTTTCCTGTGTTGTATAAAGTCTGAAAAGAGAAAAAACATAATGAGAATAAGAAGAGGTCCTGCAAGAGTGGAATAAAGAAATTGAAGGTCTTTTCCTTGGGATAAGATAGAAACACATAATATAGAAATAATCAAAGAAAATTCAGTAAAGAAAACATGCTCTTTCCTGGGATGTATAAAGTCTGAAAAGAGAAACAATCATAATGGGAATAAGAAGAGGTCCTGCAAGAGTGGAATAAAGAAACTGGAGGTCTTTTCCTTGGGATAAGATAGAAACACATAATATAGAAATAATCAAAGAAAATTCAGTAAAGAAAACATGCTCTTTCCTGGGATGTATAAAGTCTGAAAAGAGAAACAATCATAATGGGAATAAGAAGAGGTCCTGCAAGAGTGGAATAAAGAAATTGAAGGTCTTTTCCTTGGGATAAGATAGAAACACATAATATAGAAATAATCAAAGAAAATTCAGTAAAGAAAACATGCTCTTTCCTGGGATGTATAAAGTCTGAAAAGAGAAACAATCATAATGGGAATAAGAAGAGGTCCTGCAAGAGTGGAATAAAGAAACTGGAGGTCTTTTCCTTGGGATAAGATAGAAACACATAATATAGAAATAATCAAAGAACATTCAGTAAAGAAAACATGCTCTTTCCTGGGATGTATAAAGTCTGAAAAGTAAACAATCATAATGGGAATAAGAAGAGGTCCTGCAAGAGTGGAATAAAGAAATTGAAGGTCTTTTCCTTGGGATAAGATAGAAACACATAATATAGAAATAATCAAAAAAAATTCAGTAAACAAAACATGCTCTTTCCTGGGATGTATAAAGTCTGAAAAGTAAACAATCATAATGGGAATAAGAAGAGGTCCTGCAAGAGTGGAATAAAGAAATTGAAGGTCTTTTCCTTGGGATAAGATAGAAACACATAATATAGAAATAATCAAAGAAAATTCAGTAAAGAAAACATGCTCTTTCCTGGGATGTATAAAGTCTGAAAAGAGAAACAATCATAATGGGAATAAGAAGAGGTCCTGCAAGAGTGGAATAAAGAAACTGGAGGTCTTTTCCTTGGGATAAGATAGAAACACATAATATAGAAATAATCAAAGAAAATTCAGTAAAGAAAACATGTTCTTTCCTGGGATGTATAAAGTCTGAAAAGAGAAACAATCATAATGGGAATAAGAAGAGGTCCTGCAAGAGTGGAATAAAGAAACTGGAGGTCTTTTCCTTGGGATAAGATAGAAACACATAATATAGAAATAATCAAAGAAAATTCAGTAAAGAAAACATGTTCTTTCCTGGGATGTATAAAGTCTGAAAAGAGAAACAATCATAATGGGAATAAGAAGAGGTCCTGCAAGAGTGGAATAAAGAAACTGGAGGTCTTTTCCTTGGGATAAGATAGAAACACATAATATAGAAATAATCAAAGAAAATTCAGTAAAGAAAACATGTTCTTTCCTGGGATGTATAAAGTCTGAAAAGAGAAACAATCATAATGGGAATAAGAAGAGGTCCTGCAAGAGTGGAATAAAGAAACTGGAGGTCTTTTCCTTGGGATAAGATAGAAACACATAATATAGAAATAATCAAAGAAAATTCAGTAAAGAAAACATGCTCTTTCCTGGGATGTATAAAGCCTGAAAAGAGAAACAATCATAATGGGAATAAGAAGAGGTGCTGCAAGAGTGGAATAAAGAAATTGAAGGTCTTTTCCTTGGGATAAGATAGAAACACATAATATAGAAATAATTAAAGAAAATTCAGTAAAGAAAACATGCTCTTTCCTGGGATGTATAAAGTCTGAAAAGAGAAACAATCATAATGGGAATAAGAAGAGGTCCTGCAAGAGTGGAATAAAGAAACTGGAGGTCTTTTCCTTGGGATAAGATAGAAACACATAATATAGAAATAATCAAAGAAAATTCAGTAAAGAAAACATGCTCTTTCCTGGGATGTATAAAGTCTGAAAAGAGAAACAATCATAATGGGAATAAGAAGAGGTCCTGCAAGAGTGGAATAAAGAAATTGAAGGTCTTTTCCTTGGGATAAGATAGAAACACATAATATAGAAATAATTAAAGAAAATTCAGTAAAGAAAACATGCTCTTTCCTGGGATGTATAAAGTCTGAAAAGAGAAACAATCATAATGGGAATAAGAAGAGGTGCTGCAAGAGTGGAATAAAGAAATTGAAGGTCTTTTCCTTGGGATAAGATAGAAACACATAATATAGAAATAATTAAAGAAAATTCAGTAAAGAAAACATGCTCTTTCCTGGGATGTATAAAGCCTGAAAAGAGAAACAATCATAATGGGAATAAGAAGAGGTGCTGCAAGAGTGGAATAAAGAAATTGAAGGTCTTTTCCTTGGGATAAGATAGAAACACATAATATAGAAATAATTAAAGAAAATTCAGTAAAGAAAACATGCTCTTTCCTGGGATGTATAAAGTCTGAAAAGAGAAACAATCATAATGGGAATAAGAAGAGGTCCTGCAAGAGTGGAATAAAGAAACTGGAGGTCTTTTCCTTGGGATAAGATAGAAACACATAATATAGAAATAATCAAAGAAAATTCAGTAAAGAAAACATGCTCTTTCCTGGGATGTATAAAGTCTGAAAAGAGAAACAATCATAATGGGAATAAGAAGAGGTCCTGCAAGAGTGGAATAAAGAAATTGAAGGTCTTTTCCTTGGGATAAGATAGAAACACATAATATAGAAATAATTAAAGAAAATTCAGTAAAGAAAACATGCTCTTTCCTGGGATGTATAAAGTCTGAAAAGAGAAACAATCATAATGGGAATAAGAAGAGGTGCTGCAAGAGTGGAATAAAGAAATTGAAGGTCTTTTCCTTGGGATAAGATAGAAACACATAATATAGAAATAATTAAAGAAAATTCAGTAAAGAAAACATGCTCTTTCCTGGGATGTATAAAGCCTGAAAAGAGAAACAATCATAATGGGAATAAGAAGAGGTCCTGCAAGAGTGGAATAAAGAAACTGGAGGTCTTTTCCTTGGGATAAGATAGAAACACATAATATAGAAATAATCAAAGAAAATTCAGTAAAGAAAACATGCTCTTTCCTGGGATGTATAAAGTCTGAAAAGAGAAACAATCATAATGGGAATAAGAAGAGGTCCTGCAAGAGTGGAATAAAGAAATTGAAGGTCTTTTCCTTGGGATAAGATAGAAACACATAATATAGAAATAATTAAAGAAAATTCAGTAAAGAAAACATGCTCTTTCCTGGGATGTATAAAGTCTGAAAAGAGAAACAATCATAATGGGAATAAGAAGAGGTCCTGCAAGAGTGGAATAAAGAAACTGGAGGTCTTTTCCTTGGGATAAGATAGAAACACATAATATAGAAATAATCAAAGAAAATTCAGTAAAGAAAACATGCTCTTTCCTGGGATGTATAAAGTCTGAAAAGAGAAACAATCATAATGGGAATAAGAAGAGGTCCTGCAAGAGTGGAATAAAGAAATTGAAGGTCTTTTCCTTGGGATAAGATAGAAACACATAATATAGAAATAATTAAAGAAAATTCAGTAAAGAAAACATGCTCTTTCCTGGGATGTATAAAGTCTGAAAAGAGAAACAATCATAATGGGAATAAGAAGAGGTGCTGCAAGAGTGGAATAAAGAAATTGAAGGTCTTTTCCTTGGGATAAGATAGAAACACATAATATAGAAATAATTAAAGAAAATTCAGTAAAGAAAACATGCTCTTTCCTGGGATGTATAAAGTCTGAAAAGAGAAACAATCATAATGGGAATAAGAAGAGGTGCTGCAAGAGTGGAATAAAGAAATTGAAGGTCTTTTCCTTGGGATAAGATAGAAACACATAATATAGAAATAATTAAAGAAAATTCAGTAAAGAAAACATGCTCTTTCCTGGGATGTATAAAGTCTGAAAAGAGAAACAATCATAATGGGAATAAGAAGAGGTGCTGCAAGAGTGGAATAAAGAAATTGAAGGTCTTTTCCTTGGGATAAGATAGAAACACATAATATAGAAATAATCAAAGAAAATTCAGTAAAGAAAACATGCTCTTTCCTGGGATGTATAAAGTCTGAAAAGAGAAACAATCATAATGGGAATAAGAAGAGGTCCTGCAAGAGTGGAATAAAGAAACTGGAGGTCTTTTCCTTGGGATAAGATAGAAACACATAATATAGAAATAATCAAAGAAAATTCAGTAAAGAAAACATGCTCTTTCCTGGGATGTATAAAGTCTGAAAAGAGAAACAATCATAATGGGAATAAGAAGAGGTCCTGCAAGAGTGGAATAAAGAAATTGAAGGTCTTTTCCTTGGGATAAGATAGAAACACATAATATAGAAATAATTAAAGAAAATTCAGTAAAGAAAACATGCTCTTTCCTGGGATGTATAAAGTCTGAAAAGAGAAACAATCATAATGGGAATAAGAAGAGGTGCTGCAAGAGTGGAATAAAGAAATTGAAGGTCTTTTCCTTGGGATAAGATAGAAACACATAATATAGAAATAATTAAAGAAAATTCAGTAAAGAAAACATGCTCTTTCCTGGGATGTATAAAGCCTGAAAAGAGAAACAATCATAATGGGAATAAGAAGAGGTGCTGCAAGAGTGGAATAAAGAAATTGAAGGTCTTTTCCTTGGGATAAGATAGAAACACATAATATAGAAATAATTAAAGAAAATTCAGTAAAGAAAACATGCTCTTTCCTGGGATGTATAAAGTCTGAAAAGAGAAACAATCATAATGGGAATAAGAAGAGGTCCTGCAAGAGTGGAATAAAGAAATTGAAGGTCTTTTCCTTGGGATAAGATAGAAACACATAATATAGAAATAATCAAAGAAAATTCAGTAAAGAAAACATGCTCTTTCCTGGGATGTATAAAGTCTGAAAAGAGAAACAATCATAATGGGAATAAGAAGAGGTCCTGCAAGAGTGGAATAAAGAAACTGGAGGTCTTTTCCTTGGGATAAGATAGAAACACATAATATAGAAATAATTAAAGAAAATTCAGTAAAGAAAACATGCTCTTTCCTGGGATGTATAAAGTCTGAAAAGAGAAACAATCATAATGGGAATAAGAAGAGGTGCTGCAAGAGTGGAATAAAGAAATTGAAGGTCTTTTCCTTGGGATAAGATAGAAACACATAATATAGAAATAATCAAAGAAAATTCAGTAAAGAAAACATGCTCTTTCCTGGGATGTATAAAGTCTGAAAAGAGAAACAATCATAATGGGAATAAGAAGAGGTCCTGCAAGAGTGGAATAAAGAAACTGGAGGTCTTTTCCTTGGGATAAGATAGAAACACATAATATAGAAATAATCAAAGAAAATTCAGTAAAGAAAACATGCTCTTTCCTGGGATGTATAAAGTCTGAAAAGAGAAACAATCATAATGGGAATAAGAAGAGGTCCTGCAAGAGTGGAATAAAGAAATTGAAGGTCTTTTCCTTGGGATAAGATAGAAACACATAATATAGAAATAATTAAAGAAAATTCAGTAAAGAAAACATGCTCTTTCCTGGGATGTATAAAGTCTGAAAAGAGAAACAATCATAATGGGAATAAGAAGAGGTGCTGCAAGAGTGGAATAAAGAAATTGAAGGTCTTTTCCTTGGGATAAGATAGAAACACATAATATAGAAATAATTAAAGAAAATTCAGTAAAGAAAACATGCTCTTTCCTGGGATGTATAAAGCCTGAAAAGAGAAACAATCATAATGGGAATAAGAAGAGGTGCTGCAAGAGTGGAATAAAGAAATTGAAGGTCTTTTCCTTGGGATAAGATAGAAACACATAATATAGAAATAATTAAAGAAAATTCAGTAAAGAAAACATGCTCTTTCCTGGGATGTATAAAGTCTGAAAAGAGAAACAATCATAATGGGAATAAGAAGAGGTCCTGCAAGAGTGGAATAAAGAAACTGGAGGTCTTTTCCTTGGGATAAGATAGAAACACATAATATAGAAATAATCAAAGAAAATTCAGTAAAGAAAACATGCTCTTTCCTGGGATGTATAAAGTCTGAAAAGAGAAACAATCATAATGGGAATAAGAAGAGGTCCTGCAAGAGTGGAATAAAGAAATTGAAGGTCTTTTCCTTGGGATAAGATAGAAACACATAATATAGAAATAATTAAAGAAAATTCAGTAAAGAAAACATGCTCTTTCCTGGGATGTATAAAGTCTGAAAAGAGAAACAATCATAATGGGAATAAGAAGAGGTCCTGCAAGAGTGGAATAAAGAAACTGGAGGTCTTTTCCTTGGGATAAGATAGAAACACATAATATAGAAATAATCAAAGAAAATTCAGTAAAGAAAACATGCTCTTTCCTGGGATGTATAAAGCCTGAAAAGAGAAACAATCATAATGGGAATAAGAAGAGGTCCTGCAAGAGTGGAATAAAGAAATTGAAGGTCTTTTCCTTGGGATAAGATAGAAACACATAATATAGAAATAATCAAAGAAAATTCAGTAAAGAAAACATGCTCTTTCCTGGGATGTATAAAGTCTGAAAAGAGAAACAATCATAATGGGAATAAGAAGAGGTCCTGCAAGAGTGGAATAAAGAAACTGGAGGTCTTTTCCTTGGGATAAGATAGAAACACATAATATAGAAATAATCAAAGAAAATTCAGTAAAGAAAACATGCTCTTTCCTGGGATGTATAAAGTCTGAAAAGAGAAACAATCATAATGGGAATAAGAAGAGGTCCTGCAAGAGTGGAATAAAGAAATTGAAGGTCTTTTCCTTGGGATAAGATAGAAACACATAATATAGAAATAATCAAAGAAAATTCAGTAAAGAAAACATGCTCTTTCCTGGGATGTATAAAGTCTGAAAAGAGAAACAATCATAATGGGAATAAGAAGAGGTCCTGCAAGAGTGGAATAAAGAAACTGGAGGTCTTTTCCTTGGGATAAGATAGAAACACATAATATAGAAATAATCAAAGAAAATTCAGTAAAGATAACATGCTCTTTCCTGGGATGTATAAAGCCTGAAAAGAGAAACAATCATAATGGGAATAAGAAGAGGTCCTGCAAGAGTGGAATAAAGAAACTGGAGGTCTTTTCCTTGGGATAAGATAGAAACACATAATATAGAAATAATCAAAGAAAATTCAGTAAAGATAACATGCTCTTTCCTGGGATGTATAAAGCCTGAAAAGAGAAACAATCATAATGGGAATAAGAAGAGGTCCTGCAAGAGTGGAATAAAGAAACTGGAGGTCTTTTCCTTGGGATAAGATAGAAACACATAATATAGAAATAATTAAAGAAAATTCAGTAAAGAAAACATGCTCTTTCCTGGGATGTATAAAGCCTGAAAAGAGAAACAATTATAATGGGAATAAGAAGAGGTCCTGCAAGAGTGGAATAAAGAAACTGGAGGTCTTTTCCTTGGGATAAGATAGAAACACATAATATAGAAATAATTAAAGAAAATTCAGTAAAGAAAACATGCTCTTTCCTGGGATGTATAAAGCCTGAAAAGAGAAACAATCATAATGGGAATAAGAAGAGGTCCTGCAAGAGTGGAATAAAGAAACTGGAGGTCTTTTCCTTGGGATAAGATAGAAACACATAATATAGAAATAATCAAAGAAAATTCAGTAAAGATAACATGCTCTTTCCTGGGATGTATAAAGCCTGAAAAGAGAAACAATCATAATGGGAATAAGAAGAGGTCCTGCAAGAGTGGAATAAAGAAACTGGAGGTCTTTTCCTTGGGATAAGATAGAAACACATAATATAGAAATAATTAAAGAAAATTCAGTAAAGAAAACATGCTCTTTCCTGGGATGTATAAAGCCTGAAAAGAGAAACAATTATAATGGGAATAAGAAGAGGTCCTGCAAGAGTGGAATAAAGAAACTGGAGGTCTTTTCCTTGGGATAAGATAGAAACACATAATATAGAAATAATTAAAGAAAATTCAGTAAAGAAAACATGCTCTTTCCTGGGATGTATAAAGCCTGAAAAGAGAAACAATCATAATGGGAATAAGAAGAGGTCCTGCAAGAGTGGAATAAAGAAACTGGAGGTCTTTTCCTTGGGATAAGATAGAAACACATAATATAGAAATAATTAAAGAAAATTCAGTAAAGAAAACATGCTCTTTCCTGGGATGTATAAAGCCTGAAAAGAGAAACAATCATAATGGGAATAAGAAGAGGTCCTGCAAGAGTGGAATAAAGAAACTGGAGGTCTTTTCCTTGGGATAAGATAGAAACACATAATATAGAAATAATTAAAGAAAATTCAGTAAAGAAAACATGCTCTTTCCTGGGATGTATAAAGCCTGAAAAGAGAAACAATCATAATGGGAATAAGAAGAGGTCCTGCAAGAGTGGAATAAAGAAACTGGAGGTCTTTTCCTTGGGATAAGATAGAAACACATAATATAGAAATAATCAAAGAAAATTCAGTAAAGATAACATGCTCTTTCCTGGGATGTATAAAGCCTGAAAAGAGAAACAATCATAATGGGAATAAGAAGAGGTCCTGCAAGAGTGGAATAAAGAAACTGGAGGTCTTTTCCTTGGGATAAGATAGAAACACATAATATAGAAATAATCAAAGAAAATTCAGTAAAGATAACATGCTCTTTCCTGGGATGTATAAAGCCTGAAAAGAGAAACAATCATAATGGGAATAAGAAGAGGTCCTGCAAGAGTGGAATAAAGAAACTGGAGGTCTTTTCCTTGGGATAAGATAGAAACACATAATATAGAAATAATTAAAGAAAATTCAGTAAAGAAAACATGCTCTTTCCTGGGATGTATAAAGCCTGAAAAGAGAAACAATCATAATGGGAATAAGAAGAGGTCCTGCAAGAGTGGAATAAAGAAACTGGAGGTCTTTTCCTTGGGATAAGATAGAAACACATAATATAGAAATAATCAAAGAAAATTCAGTAAAGAAAACATGCTCTTTCCTGGGATGTATAAAGTCTGAAAAGAGAAACAATCATAATGGGAATAAGAAGAGGTCCTGCAAGAGTGGAATAAAGAAACTGGAGGTCTTTTCCTTGGGATAAGATAGAAACACATAATATAGAAATAATCAAAGAAAATTCAGTAAAGAAAACATGCTCTTTCCTGGGATGTATAAAGTCTGAAAAGAGAAACAATCATAATGGGAATAAGAAGAGGTCCTGCAAGAGTGGAATAAAGAAATTGAAGGTCTTTTCCTTGGGATAAGATAGAAACACATAATATAGAAATAATCAAAGAAAATTCAGTAAAGAAAACATGCTCTTTCCTGGGATGTATAAAGTCTGAAAAGAGAAACAATCATAATGGGAATAAGAAGAGGTCCTGCAAGAGTGGAATAAAGAAACTGGAGGTCTTTTCCTTGGGATAAGATAGAAACACATAATATAGAAATAATCAAAGAACATTCAGTAAAGAAAACATGCTCTTTCCTGGGATGTATAAAGTCTGAAAAGTAAACAATCATAATGGGAATAAGAAGAGGTCCTGCAAGAGTGGAATAAAGAAATTGAAGGTCTTTTCCTTGGGATAAGATAGAAACACATAATATAGAAATAATCAAAAAAAATTCAGTAAAGAAAACATGCTCTTTCCTGGGATGTATAAAGTCTGAAAAGTAAACAATCATAATGGGAATAAGAAGAGGTCCTGCAAGAGTGGAATAAAGAAATTGAAGGTCTTTTCCTTGGGATAAGATAGAAACACATAATATAGAAATAATCAAAAAAAATTCAGTAAACAAAACATGCTCTTTCCTGGGATGTATAAAGTCTGAAAAGTAAACAATCATAATGGGAATAAGAAGAGGTCCTGCAAGAGTGGAATAAAGAAATTGAAGGTCTTTTCCTTGGGATAAGATAGAAACACATAATATAGAAATAATCAAAGAAAATTCAGTAAAGAAAACATGCTCTTTCCTGGGATGTATAAAGTCTGAAAAGAGAAACAATCATAATGGGAATAAGAAGAGGTCCTGCAAGAGTGGAATAAAGAAACTGGAGGTCTTTTCCTTGGGATAAGATAGAAACACATAATATAGAAATAATCAAAGAAAATTCAGTAAAGAAAACATGCTCTTTCCTGGGATGTATAAAGTCTGAAAAGAGAAACAATCATAATGGGAATAAGAAGAGGTCCTGCAAGAGTGGAATAAAGAAACTGGAGGTCTTTTCCTTGGGATAAGATAGAAACACATAATATAGAAATAATCAAAGAAAATTCAGTAAAGAAAACATGCTCTTTCCTGGGATGTATAAAGTCTGAAAAGAGAAACAATCATAATGGGAATAAGAAGAGGTCCTGCAAGAGTGGAATAAAGAAATTGAAGGTCTTTTCCTTGGGATAAGATAGAAACACATAATATAGAAATAATCAAAGAAAATTCAGTAAAGAAAACATGCTCTTTCCTGGGATGTATAAAGTCTGAAAAGAGAAACAATCATAATGGGAATAAGAAGAGGTCCTGCAAGAGTGGAATAAAGAAACTGGAGGTCTTTTCCTTGGGATAAGATAGAAACACATAATATAGAAATAATCAAAGAACATTCAGTAAAGAAAACATGCTCTTTCCTGGGATGTATAAAGTCTGAAAAGTAAACAATCATAATGGGAATAAGAAGAGGTCCTGCAAGAGTGGAATAAAGAAATTGAAGGTCTTTTCCTTGGGATAAGATAGAAACACATAATATAGAAATAATCAAAAAAAATTCAGTAAAGAAAACATGCTCTTTCCTGGGATGTATAAAGTCTGAAAAGTAAACAATCATAATGGGAATAAGAAGAGGTCCTGCAAGAGTGGAATAAAGAAATTGAAGGTCTTTTCCTTGGGATAAGATAGAAACACATAATATAGAAATAATCAAAAAAAATTCAGTAAACAAAACATGCTCTTTCCTGGGATGTATAAAGTCTGAAAAGTAAACAATCATAATGGGAATAAGAAGAGGTCCTGCAAGAGTGGAATAAAGAAATTGAAGGTCTTTTCCTTGGGATAAGATAGAAACACATAATATAGAAATAATCAAAGAAAATTCAGTAAAGAAAACATGCTCTTTCCTGGGATGTATAAAGTCTGAAAAGAGAAACAATCATAATGGGAATAAGAAGAGGTCCTGCAAGAGTGGAATAAAGAAACTGGAGGTCTTTTCCTTGGGATAAGATAGAAACACATAATATAGAAATAATCAAAGAAAATTCAGTAAAGAAAACATGCTCTTTCCTGGGATGTATAAAGTCTGAAAAGAGAAACAATCATAATGGGAATAAGAAGAGGTCCTGCAAGAGTGGAATAAAGAAACTGGAGGTCTTTTCCTTGGGATAAGATAGAAACACATAATATAGAAATAATCAAAGAAAATTCAGTAAAGAAAACATGCTCTTTCCTGGGATGTATAAAGTCTGAAAAGAGAAACAATCATAATGGGAATAAGAAGAGGTCCTGCAAGAGTGGAATAAAGAAATTGAAGGTCTTTTCCTTGGGATAAGATAGAAACACATAATATAGAAATAATCAAAGAAAATTCAGTAAAGAAAACATGCTCTTTCCTGGGATGTATAAAGTCTGAAAAGAGAAACAATCATAATGGGAATAAGAAGAGGTCCTGCAAGAGTGGAATAAAGAAACTGGAGGTCTTTTCCTTGGGATAAGATAGAAACACATAATATAGAAATAATCAAAGAACATTCAGTAAAGAAAACATGCTCTTTCCTGGGATGTATAAAGTCTGAAAAGTAAACAATCATAATGGGAATAAGAAGAGGTCCTGCAAGAGTGGAATAAAGAAATTGAAGGTCTTTTCCTTGGGATAAGATAGAAACACATAATATAGAAATAATCAAAAAAAATTCAGTAAAGAAAACATGCTCTTTCCTGGGATGTATAAAGTCTGAAAAGTAAACAATCATAATGGGAATAAGAAGAGGTCCTGCAAGAGTGGAATAAAGAAATTGAAGGTCTTTTCCTTGGGATAAGATAGAAACACATAATATAGAAATAATCAAAAAAAATTCAGTAAAAAAACATGCTCTTTCCTGGGATGTATAAAGTCTGAAAAGTAAACAATCATAATGGGAATAAGAAGAGGTCCTGCAAGAGTGGAATAAAGAAATTGAAGGTCTTTTCCTTGGGATAAGATAGAAACACATAATATAGAAATAATGAAAGAAAATTCACTAAAGAAAACATGCTCTTTCCTGGGATGTATAAAGTCTGAAAAGAGAAACAATCATAATGAGAATAAGAAGAGGTCCTGCAAGAGTGGAATAAAGAAATTGAAGGTCTTTTCCTTGGGATAAGATAGAAACACATAATATAGAAATAATCAAAGAAAATTCACTAAAGAAAACATGCTCTTTCCTGGGATGTATAAAGTCTGAAAAGAGAAACAATCATAATGAGAATAAGAAGAGGTCCTGCAAGAGTGGAATAAAGAAATTGAAGGTCTTTTCCTTGGGATAAGATAGAAACACATAATATAGAAATAATCAAAGAAAATTCACTAAAGAAAACATGCTCTTTCCTGGGATGTATAAAGTCTGAAAAGAGAAACAATCATAATGAGAATAAGAAGAGGTCCTGCAAGAGTGGAATAAAGAAATTGAAGGTCTTTTCCTTGGGATAAGATAGAAACACATAATATAGAAATAATCAAAGAAAATTCAGTAAAGAAAATATGCTCTTTCCTGGGATGTATAAAGTCTGAAAAGTGAAACAATCATAATTGGCATAAGAAGAGGTCCTTCAAGAGTGGAATAAAGAAATTGAAGCTCTTTTTCTTGGGATAAGATAGAAACACATAATATAGAAATAATCAAAGAAAATTCACTAAAGAAAACATGCTCTTTCCTGGGATGTATAAAGTCTGAAAAGAGAAACAATCATAATGAGAATAAGAAGAGGTCCTGCAAGAGTGGAATAAAGAAATTGAAGGTCTTTTCCTTGGGATAAGATAGAAACACATAATATAGAAATAATCAAAGAAAATTCACTAAAGAAAACATGCTCTTTCCTGGGATGTATAAAGTCTGAAAAGAGAAACAATCATAATGAGAATAAGAAGAGGTCCTGCAAGAGTGGAATAAAGAAATTGAAGGTCTTTTCCTTGGGATAAGATAGAAACACATAATATAGAAATAATCAAAGAAAATTCAGTAAAGAAAACATGCTATTTCCTGGGATGTATAAAGTCTGAAAAGAGAAACAATCATAATGGGAATAAGAAGAGGCCCTGCAAGAGTGGAATAAAGAAATTGAAGGTCTTTTCCTTGGGATAAGATAGAAACACATAATATAGAAATAATCAAAGAAAATTCAGTAAAGAAAACATGCTCTTTCCTGGGATGTATAAAGTCTGAAAAGAGAAACAATCATAATGGGAATAAGAAGAGGTCCTGCAAGAGTGGAATAAAGAAATTGGAGGTCTTTTCCTTGGGATAAGATAGAAACACATAATATAGAAATAATCAAAGAAAATTCAGTAAAGAAAACATGCTCTTTCCTGGGATGTATAAAGTCTGAAAAGTAAACAATCATAATGGGAATAAGAAGAGGTCCTGCAAGAGGTGAATAAAGAAATTGGAGGTCTTTTCCTTGGGATAAGATAGAAACACATAATATAGAAATAATCAAAGAAAATTCAGTAAAGAAAACATGCTCTTTCCTGGGATGTATAAAGTCTGAAAAGAGAAACAATCATAATGGGAATAAGAAGAGGTGCTGCAAGAGTGGAATAAAGAAATTGGAGATCTTTTCCTTGGGATAAGATAGAAACACATAATATAGAAATAATCAAAGAAAATTCAGTAAAGAAAACATGCTCTTTCCTGGGATGTATAAAGTCTGAAAAGAGAAACAATCATATTGAGAATAAGAAGAGGTCCTGCAAGAGTGGAATAAAGAAATTGAAGGTCTTTTCCTTGGGATAAGATAGAAACACATAATATAGAAATAATCAAAGAAAATTCAGTAAAGAAAACATGCTCTTTCCTGGGATGTATAAAGTCTGAAAAGAGAAACAATCATAATGGGAATAAGAAGAGGTGCTGCAAGAGTGGAATAAAGAAATTGGAGGTCTTTTCCTTGGGATAAGATAGAAACACATAATATAGAAATAATCAAAGAAAATTCAGTAAAGAAAACATGCTCTTTCCTGGGATGTATAAAGTCTGAAAAGAGAAACAATCATAATGGGAATAAGAAGAGGTCCTGCAAGAGTGGAATAAAGAAATTGGAGGTCTTTTCCTTGGGATAAGATAGAAACACATAATATAGAAATAATCAAAGAAAATTCAGTAAAGAAAACATGCTCTTTCCTGGGATGTATAAAGTCTGAAAAGAGAAACAATCATAATGGGAATAAGAAGAGGTCCTGCAAGAGTGGAATAAAGAAATTGAAGGTCTTTTCCTTGGGATAAGATAGAAACACATAATATAGAAATAATCAAAGAAAATTCAGTAAAGAAAACATGCTCTTTCCTGGGATGTATAAAGTCTGAAAAGAGAAACAATCATAATGGCAATAAGAAGAGGTCCTGCAAGAGGTGAATAAAGAAATTGGAGGTCTTTTCCTTGGGATAAGATAGAAACACATAATATAGAAATAATCAAAGAAAATTCAGTAAAGAAAACATGCTCTTTCCTGGGATGTATAAAGTCTGAAAAGAGAAACAATCATAATGGGAATAAGAAGAGGTGCTGCAAGAGTGAAATAAAGAAATTGGAGGTCTTTTCCTTGGGATAAGATAGAAACACATAATATAGAAATAATCAAAGAAAATTCAGTAAAGAAAACATGCTCTTTCCTGGGATGTATAAAGTCTGAAAAGAGAAACAATCATAATGGGAATAAGAAGAGGTCCTGAAGAGGTGAATAAAGAAATTGGAGGTCTTTTCCTTGGGATAAGATAGAAACACATAATATAGAAATAATCAAAGAAAATTCAGTAAAGAAAACATGCTCTTTCCTGGGATGTATAAAGTCTGAAAAGAGAAACAATCATAATGGGAATAAGAAGAGGTCCTGCAAGAGGTGAATAAAGAAATTGGAGGTCTTTTCCTTGGGATAAGATAGAAACACATAATATAGAAATAATCAAAGTAAATTCAGTAAAGAAAACATGCTCTTTCCTGGGATGTATAAAGTCTGAAAAGAGAAACAATCATATTGAGAATAAGAAGAGGTCCTGCAAGAGTGGAATAAAGAAATTGGAGGTCTTTTCCTTGGGATAAGATAGAAACACATAATATAGAAATAATCAAAGAAAATTCAGTAAAGAAAACATGCTCTTTCCTGGGATTTATAAAGTCTGAAAAGAGAAACAATCATTATGGGAATAAGAAGAGGTCCTGCAAGTGTGGAATAAAGAAATTGAAGGTCTTTTCCTTGGGATAAGATAGAAACACATAATATAGAAATAATCAAAGAAAATTCAGTAAAGAAAACATGCTCTTTCCTGGGATGTATAAAGTCTGAAAAGAGAAACAATCATAATGGGAATAAGAAGAGGTGCTGCAAGAGTGGAATAAAGAAATTGAAGGTCTTTTCCTTGGGATAAGATAGAAACACATAATATAGAAATAATCAAAGAAAATTCAGTAAAGAAAACATGCTCTTTCCTGGGATGTATATAGTCTGAAAAGAGAAACAATCATATTGAGAATAAGAAGAGGTCCTGCAAGAGTGGAATAAAGAAATTGGAGGTCTTTTCCTTGGGATAAGATAGAAACACATAATATAGAAATAATCAAAGAAAATTCAGTGAAGAAAACATGCTCTTTCCTCGGATTTATAAAGTCTGAAAAGAGAAACAATCATAATGGGAATAAGAAGAGGTCCTGCAAGAGTGGAATAAAGAAATTGAAGATCTTTTCCTTGGGATAAGATAGAAACACATAATATAGAAATAATCAAAGAAAATTCAGTAAAGAAAACATGCTCTTTCCTCGGATGTATAAAGTCTGAAAAGAGAAACAATCATAATGGGAATAAGAAGAGGTGCTGCAAGAGTAGAATAAAGAAATTGGAGGTCTTTTCCTTGGGATAAGATAGAAACACATAATATAGAAATAATCAAAGAAAATTCAGTAAAGAAAACATGCTCTTTCCTGGGATGTATAAAGTCTGAAAAGAGAAACAATCATAATGGGAATAAGAAGAGGTGCTGCAAGAGTGAAATAAAGAAATTGGAGGTCTTTTCCTTGGGATAAGATAGAAACACATAATATAGAAATAATCAAAGAAAATTCAGTAAAGAAAACATGCTCTTTCCTGGGATGTATAAAGTCTGAAAAGAGAAACAATCATAATGGGAATAAGAAGAGGTCCTGAAGAGGTGAATAAAGAAATTGGAGGTCTTTTCCTTGGGATAAGATAGAAACACATAATATAGAAATAATCAAAGAAAATTCAGTAAAGAAAACATGCTCTTTCCTGGGATGTATAAAGTCTGAAAAGAGAAACAATCATAATGGGAATAAGAAGAGGTCCTGCAAGAGGTGAATAAAGAAATTGGAGGTCTTTTCCTTGGGATAAGATAGAAACACATAATATAGAAATAATCAAAGTAAATTCAGTAAAGAAAACATGCTCTTTCCTGGGATGTATAAAGTCTGAAAAGAGAAACAATCATATTGAGAATAAGAAGAGGTCCTGCAAGAGTGGAATAAAGAAATTGGAGGTCTTTTCCTTGGGATAAGATAGAAACACATAATATAGAAATAATCAAAGAAAATTCAGTAAAGAAAACATGCTCTTTCCTGGGATTTATAAAGTCTGAAAAGAGAAACAATCATTATGGGAATAAGAAGAGGTCCTGCAAGTGTGGAATAAAGAAATTGAAGGTCTTTTCCTTGGGATAAGATAGAAACACATAATATAGAAATAATCAAAGAAAATTCAGTAAAGAAAACATGCTCTTTCCTGGGATGTATAAAGTCTGAAAAGAGAAACAATCATAATGGGAATAAGAAGAGGTGCTGCAAGAGTGGAATAAAGAAATTGAAGGTCTTTTCCTTGGGATAAGATAGAAACACATAATATAGAAATAATCAAAGAAAATTCAGTAAAGAAAACATGCTCTTTCCTGGGATGTATATAGTCTGAAAAGAGAAACAATCATATTGAGAATAAGAAGAGGTCCTGCAAGAGTGGAATAAAGAAATTGGAGGTCTTTTCCTTGGGATAAGATAGAAACACATAATATAGAAATAATCAAAGAAAATTCAGTGAAGAAAACATGCTCTTTCCTCGGATTTATAAAGTCTGAAAAGAGAAACAATCATAATGGGAATAAGAAGAGGTCCTGCAAGAGTGGAATAAAGAAATTGAAGATCTTTTCCTTGGGATAAGATAGAAACACATAATATAGAAATAATCAAAGAAAATTCAGTAAAGAAAACATGCTCTTTCCTCGGATGTATAAAGTCTGAAAAGAGAAACAATCATAATGGGAATAAGAAGAGGTGCTGCAAGAGTAGAATAAAGAAATTGGAGGTCTTTTCCTTGGGATAAGATAGAAACACATAATATAGAAATAATCAAAGAATATTCAGTAAAGAAAACATGCTCTTTTCTGGGATGTATAAAGTCTGAAAAGAGAAACAATCATATTGAGAATAAGAAGAGGTCCTGCAAGAGTGGAATAAAGAAATTGGAGGTCTTTTCCTTGGGATAAGATAGAAACACATAATATAGAAATAATCAAAGAAAATTCAGTAAAGAAAACATGCTCTTTCCTGGGATGTATAAAGTCTGAAAAGAGAAACAATCATAATGGGAATAAGAAGAGGTCTTGCAAGAGTGGAATAAAGATATTGGAGGTCTTTTCCTTGGGATAAGATAGAAATAATCAAAGAACATTCAGTAAAGAAAACATGCTCTTTCCTGGGATGTATAAAGTCTGAAAAGAGAAACAATCATAATGGGAATAAAAAGAGGTCCTGCAATAGTGGAATAAAGAAATTGGAGGTCTTTTCCTTGGGATAAGATAGAAACACATAATATAGAAATAATCAAAGAAAATTCAGTAAAGAAAACATGCTCTTTCCTGGGATGTATAAAGTCTGAAAAGAGAAACAATCATAATGGGAATAAGAAGAGGTCCTGCAAGAGGGGAATAAGGAAATTGGAGGTCTTTTCCTTGGGATAAGATAGAAACACATAATATAGAAATAATCAAAGAAAATTCAGTAAAGAAAACATGCTCTTTCCTGGGATGTATAAAGTCTGAAAAGAGAAACAATCATATTGAGAATAAGAAGAGGTCCTGCAAGAGTGGAATAAAGAAATTGGAGGTCTTTTCCTTGGGATAAGATAGAAACACATAATATAGAAATAATCAAAGAAAATTCAGTAAAGAAAACATGCTCTTTCCTGGGATGTATAAAGTCTGAAAAGAGAAACAATCATATTGAGAATAAGAAGAGGTCCTGCAAGAGTGGAATAAAGAAATTGGAGGTCTTTTCCTTGGGATAAGATAGAAACACATAATATAGAAATAATCAAAGAAAATTCAGTAAAGAAAACATGCTCTTTCCTGGGATGTATAAAGTCTGAAAAGAGAAACAATCATATTGAGAATAAGAAGAGGTCCTGCAAGAGGGGAATAAAGAAATTGGAGGTCTTTTCCTTGGGATAAGATAGAAACACATAATATAGAAATAATCAAAGAAAATTCAGTAAAGAAAACATGCTCTTTCCTGGGATGTATAAAGTCTGAAAAGAGAAACAATCATAATGGGAATAAGAAGAGGTCCTGCAAGAGGGGAATAAGGAAATTGGAGGTCTTTTCCTTGGGATAAGATAGAAACACATAATATAGAAATAATCAAAGAAAATTCAGTAAAGAAAACATGCTCTTTCCTGGGATGTATAAAGTCTGAAAAGAGAAACAATCATATTGAGAATAAGAAGAGGTCCTGCAAGAGTGGAATAAAGAAATTGGAGGTCTTTTCCTTGGGATAAGATAGAAACACATAATATAGAAATAATCAAAGAAAATTCAGTAAAGAAAACATGCTCTTTCCTGGGATGTATAAAGTCTGAAAAGAGAAACAATCATATTGAGAATAAGAAGAGGTCCTGCAAGAGTGGAATAAAGAAATTGGAGGTCTTTTCCTTGGGATAAGATAGAAACACATAATATAGAAATAATCAAAGAAAATTCAGTAAAGAAAACATGCTCTTTCCTGGGATGTATAAAGTCTGAAAAGAGAAACAATCATAATGGGAATAAGAAGAGGTCCTGCAAGAGGGGAATAAAGAAATTGGAGGTCTTTTCCTTGGGATAAGATGGAAACACATAATATAGAAATAATCAAAGAAAATTCAGTAAAGAAAACATGCTCTTTCCTGGGATGTATAAAGTCTGAAAAGAGAAACAATCATAATGGGAATAAGAAGAGGTGCTGCAAGAGTGGAATAAAGAAATTGAAGGTCTTTTCCTTGGGATAAGATAGAAATAATCAAAGAACATTCAGTAAAGAAAACATGCTCTTTCCTGGGATGTATAAAGTCTGAAAAGAGAAACAATCATAATGGGAATAAGAAGAGGTCCTGCAATAGTGGAATAAAGAAATTGGAGGTCTTTTCCTTGGGATAAGATAGAAACACATAATATAGAAATAATCAAAGAAAATTCAGTAAAGAAAACATGCTCTTTCCTGGGATGTATAAAGTCTGAAAAGAGAAACAATCATAATGGGAATAAAAAGAGGTCCTGCAAGAGTGGAATAAAGAAATTGGAGGTCTTTTCCTTGGGATAAGATAGAAACCCATAATATAGAAATAATCAAAGAAAATTCAGTAAAGAAAACATGTTCTTTCCTGGGATGTATAAAGTCTGAAAAGAGAAACAATCATAATGGGAATAAAAAGAGGTCCTGCAAGAGTGGAATAAAGAAATTGGAGGTCTTTTCCTTGGGATAAGATAGAAACACATAATATAGAAATAATCAAACAAAATTCAGTAAAGAAAACATGCTCTTTCCTGGGATGTATAAAGTCTGAATAGAGAAACAATCATAATGGGAATAAAAAGAGGTCCTGCAAGAGTGGAATAAAGTAATTGGAGGTCTTTTCCTTGGGATAAGATAGAAACACATAATATAGAAATAATCAAAGAAAATTCAGTAAAGAAAACATGCTCTTTTCTGGGATGTATAAAGTCTGAAAAGAGAAACAATCATATGGAGAATAAGAAGAGGTCCTGCAAGAGTGGAATAAAGAAATTGGAGGTCTTTTCCTTGGGATAACATAGAAACACATAATATAGAAATAATCAAAGAAAATTCAGTAAAGAAAACATGCTCTTTCCTGGGATTTATAAAGTCTGAAAAGAGAAACAATCATAATGGGAATAAGAAGAGGTCCTGCAAGAGTGGAATAAAGAAATTGAAGGTCTTTTCCTTGGGATAAGATAGAAACACATAATATAGAAATAATCAAAGAAAATTCAGTAAAGAAAACATGCTCTTTCCTGGGATGTATAAAGTCTGAAAAGAGAAACAATCATAATGGGAATAAGAAGAGGTCCTGCAAGAGGGGAATAAGGAAATTGGAGGTCTTTTCCTTGAGATAAGATAGAAACACATAATATAGAAATAATCAAAGAAAATTCAGTAAAGAAAACATGCTCTTTCCTGGGATGTATAAAGTCTGAAAAGAGAAACAATCATAATGGGAATAAGAAGAGGTCCTGCAAGAGGGGAATAAGGAAATTGGAGGTCTTTTCCTTGGGATAAGATAGAAACACATAATATAGAAATAATCAAAGAAAATTCAGTAAAGAAAACATGCTCTTTCCTGGGATGTATAAAGTCTGAAAAGAGAAACAATCATATTGAGAATAAGAAGAGGTCCTGCAAGAGTGGAATAAAGAAATTGGAGGTCTTTTCCTTGGGATAAGATAGAAACACATAATATAGAAATAATCAAAGAAAATTCAGTAAAGAAAACATGCTCTTTCCTGGGATGTATAAAGTCTGAAAAGAGAAACAATCATATTGAGAATAAGAAGAGGTCCTGCAAGAGTGGAATAAAGAAATTGGAGGTCTTTTCCTTGGGATAAGATAGAAACACATAATATAGAAATAATCAAAGAAAATTCAGTAAAGAAAACATGCTCTTTCCTGGGATGTATAAAGTCTGAAAAGAGAAACAATCATATTGAGAATAAGAAGAGGTCCTGCAAGAGGGGAATAAAGAAATTGGAGGTCTTTTCCTTGGGATAAGATAGAAACACATAATATAGAAATAATCAAAGAAAATTCAGTAAAGAAAACATGCTCTTTCCTGGGATGTATAAAGTCTGAAAAGAGAAACAATCATAATGGGAATAAGAAGAGGTCCTGCAAGAGGGGAATAAGGAAATTGGAGGTCTTTTCCTTGGGATAAGATAGAAACACATAATATAGAAATAATCAAAGAAAATTCAGTAAAGAAAACATGCTCTTTCCTGGGATGTATAAAGTCTGAAAAGAGAAACAATCATATTGAGAATAAGAAGAGGTCCTGCAAGAGTGGAATAAAGAAATTGGAGGTCTTTTCCTTGGGATAAGATAGAAACACATAATATAGAAATAATCAAAGAAAATTCAGTAAAGAAAACATGCTCTTTCCTGGGATGTATAAAGTCTGAAAAGAGAAACAATCATATTGAGAATAAGAAGAGGTCCTGCAAGAGTGGAATAAAGAAATTGGAGGTCTTTTCCTTGGGATAAGATAGAAACACATAATATAGAAATAATCAAAGAAAATTCAGTAAAGAAAACATGCTCTTTCCTGGGATGTATAAAGTCTGAAAAGAGAAACAATCATAATGGGAATAAGAAGAGGTGCTGCAAGAGTGGAATAAAGAAATTGAAGGTCTTTTCCTTGGGATAAGATAGAAATAATCAAAGAACATTCAGTAAAGAAAACATGCTCTTTCCTGGGATGTATAAAGTCTGAAAAGAGAAACAATCATAATGGGAATAAGAAGAGGTCCTGCAATAGTGGAATAAAGAAATTGGAGGTCTTTTCCTTGGGATAAGATAGAAACACATAATATAGAAATAATCAAAGAAAATTCAGTAAAGAAAACATGCTCTTTCCTGGGATGTATAAAGTCTGAAAAGAGAAACAATCATAATGGGAATAAAAAGAGGTCCTGCAAGAGTGGAATAAAGAAATTGGAGGTCTTTTCCTTGGGATAAGATAGAAACCCATAATATAGAAATAATCAAAGAAAATTCAGTAAAGAAAACATGTTCTTTCCTGGGATGTATAAAGTCTGAAAAGAGAAACAATCATAATGGGAATAAAAAGAGGTCCTGCAAGAGTGGAATAAAGAAATTGGAGGTCTTTTCCTTGGGATAAGATAGAAACACATAATATAGAAATAATCAAACAAAATTCAGTAAAGAAAACATGCTCTTTCCTGGGATGTATAAAGTCTGAATAGAGAAACAATCATAATGGGAATAAAAAGAGGTCCTGCAAGAGTGGAATAAAGTAATTGGAGGTCTTTTCCTTGGGATAAGATAGAAACACATAATATAGAAATAATCAAAGAAAATTCAGTAAAAAAAACATGCTCTTTTCTGGGATGTATAAAGTCTGAAAAGAGAAACAATCATATTGAGAATAAGAAGAGGTCCTGCAAGAGTGGAATAAAGAAATTGGAGGTCTTTTCCTTGGGATAACATAGAAACACATAATATAGAAATAATCAAAGAAAATTCAGTAAAGAAAACATGCTCTTTCCTGGGATTTATAAAGTCTGAAAAGAGAAACAATCATAATGGGAATAAGAAGAGGTCCTGCAAGAGTGGAATAAAGAAATTGAAGGTCTTTTCCTTGGGATAAGATAGAAACACATAATATAGAAATAATCAAAGAAAATTCAGTAAAGATAACATGCTCTTTCCTGGGATGTATAAAGCCTGAAAAGAGAAACAATCATAATGGGAATAAGAAGAGGTCCTGCAAGAGTGGAATAAAGAAACTGGAGGTCTTTTCCTTGGGATAAGATAGAAACACATAATATAGAAATAATCAAAGAAAATTCAGTAAAGAAAACATGCTCTTTCCTGGGATGTATAAAGTCTGAAAAGAGAAACAATCATAATGGGAATAAAAAGAGGTCCTGCAAGAGTGGAATAAAGAAATTGGAGGTCTTTTCCTTGGGATAAGATAGAAACCCATAATATAGAAATAATCAAAGAAAATTCAGTAAAGAAAACATGTTCTTTCCTGGGATGTATAAAGTCTGAAAAGAGAAACAATCATAATGGGAATAAAAAGAGGTCCTGCAAGATTGGAATAAAGAAATTGGAGGTCTTTTCCTTGGGATAAGATAGAAACACATAATATAGAAATAATCAAACAAAATTCAGTAAAGAAAACATGCTCTTTCCTGGGATGTATAAAGTCTGAATAGAGAAACAATCATAATGGGAATAAAAAGAGGTCCTGCAAGAGTGGAATAAAGAAATTGGAGGTCTTTTCCTTGGGATAAGATAGAAACACATAATATAGAAATAATCAAAGAAAATTCAGTAAAGAAAACATGCTGTTTCCTGGGATGTATAAAGTCTGAAAAGAGAAACAATCATAATGGGAATAAGAAGAGGTCCTGCAAGAGTGGAATAAAGAAATTCGAGGTCTTTTCCTTGGGATAAGATAGAAACACATAATATAGAAATAATCAAAGAAAATTCAGTAAAGAAAACATGCTCTTTCCTGGGATTTATAAAGTCTGAAAAGAGAAACAATCATAATGGGAATAAGAAGAGGTCCTGCAGGAGTGGAATAAAGAAATTGAAGGTCTTTTCCTTGGGATAAGATAGAAACACATAATATAGAAATAATCAAAGAAAATTCAGTAAAGAAAACATGCTCTTTCCTGGGATGTATAAAGTCTGAAAAGAGAAACAATCATAATTGGAATAAGAAGAGGTCCTGCAAGAGTGGAATAAAGAAATTGAAGGTCTTTTCCTTGGGATAAGATAGAAACACATAATATAGAAATAATCAAAGAAAATTCAGTAAAGAAAACATGCTCTTTCCTGGGATGTATAAAGTCTGAAAAGAGAAACAATCATAATGGGAATAAGAAGAGGTGCTGCAAGAGTGGAATAAAGAAATTGAAGGTCTTTTCCTTGGGATAAGATAGAAATAATCAAAGAACATTCAGTAAAGAAAACATGCTCTTTCCTGGGATGTATAAAGTCTGAAAAGAGAAACAATCATAATGGGAATAAGAAGAGGTCCTGCAATAGCGGAATAAAGAAATTGGAGGTCTTTTCCTTGGGATAAGATAGAAACACATAATATAGAAATAATCAAAGAAAATTCAGTAAAGAAAACATGCTCTTTCCTGGGATGTATAAAGTCTGAAAAGAGAAACAATCATAATGGGAATAAAAAGAGGTCCTGCAAGAGTGGAATAAAGAAATTGGAGGTCTTTTCCTTGGGATAAGATAGAAACCCATAATATAGAAATAATCAAAGAAAATTCAGTAAAGAAAACATGTTCTTTCCTGGGATGTATAAAGTCTGAAAAGAGAAACAATCATAATGGGAATAAAAAGAGGTCCTGCAAGATTGGAATAAAGAAATTGGAGGTCTTTTCCTTGGGATAAGATAGAAACACATAATATAGAAATAATCAAACAAAATTCAGTAAAGAAAACATGCTCTTTCCTGGGATGTATAAAGTCTGAATAGAGAAACAATCATAATGGGAATAAAAAGAGGTCCTGCAAGAGTGGAATAAAGAAATTGGAGGTCTTTTCCTTGGGATAAGATAGAAACACATAATATAGAAATAATCAAAGAAAATTCAGTAAAGAAAACATGCTGTTTCCTGGGATGTATAAAGTCTGAAAAGAGAAACAATCATAATGGGAATAAGAAGAGGTCCTGCAAGAGTGGAATAAAGAAATTCGAGGTCTTTTCCTTGGGATAAGATAGAAACACATAATATAGAAATAATCAAAGAAAATTCAGTAAAGAAAACATGCTCTTTCCTGGGATTTATAAAGTCTGAAAAGAGAAACAATCATAATGGGAATAAGAAGAGGTCCTGCAGGAGTGGAATAAAGAAATTGAAGGTCTTTTCCTTGGGATAAGATAGAAACACATAATATAGAAATAATCAAAGAAAATTCAGTAAAGAAAACATGCTCTTTCCTGGGATGTATAAAGTCTGAAAAGAGAAACAATCATAATTGGAATAAGAAGAGGTCCTGCAAGAGTGGAATAAAGAAATTGAAGGTCTTTTCCTTGGGATAAGATAGAAACACATAATATAGAAATAATCAAAGAAAATTCAGTAAAGAAAACATGCTCTTTCCTGGGATGTATAAAGTCTGAAAAGAGAAACAATCATTATGGGAATAAGAAGAGGTGCTGCAAGAGTGGAATAAAGAAATTGGAGGTCTTTTCCTTGGGATAAGATAGAAACACATAATATAGAAATAATCAAAGAAAATTCAGTAAAGAAAACATGCTCTTTTCTGGGATGTATAAAGTCTGAAAAGAGAAACAATCATATTGAGAATAAGAAGAGGTCCTGCAAGAGTGGAATAAAGAAATTGGAGGTCTTTTCCTTGGGATAAGATAGAAACACATAATATAGAAATAATCAAAGAAAATTCAGTAAAGAAAACATGCTCTTTCCTGGGATGTATAAAGTCTGAAAAGAGAAACAATCATAATGGGAATAAGAAGAGGTCCTGCAAGAGTGGAATAAAGAAATTGGAGGTCTTTTCCTTGGGATAAGATAGAAATAATCAAAGAACATTCAGTAAAGAAAACATGCTCTTTCCGGGGATGTATAAAGTCTGAAAAGAGAAATAATCATAATGGGAATAAGAAGGGGTCCTGCAAGAGTGGAATAAAGAAATTGAAGGTCTTTTCCTTGGGATAAGATAGAAACACATAATATAGAAATAATCAAAGAAAATTCAGTAAAGAAAACATGCTGTTTCCTGGGATGTATAAAGTCTGAAAAGAGAAACAATCATAATGGGAATAAGAAGAGGTCCTGCAAGAGTGGAATAAAGAAATTGGAGGTCTTTTCCTTGGGATAAGATAGAAACACATAATATAGAAATAATCAAAGAAAATTCAGTAAAGAAAACATGTTCTTTCCGGGGATGTATAAATTCTGAAAAGAGAAATAATCATAATGGGAATAAGAAGAGGTCCTGCAAGAGTGGAATAAAGAAATTGGAGGTCTTTTCCTTGGGATAAGATAGAAACACATAATATAGAAATAATCAAACAAAATTCAGTAAAGAAAACATGCTCTTTCCTGGGATGTATAAAGTCTGAATAGAGAAACAATCATAATGGGAATAAGAAGAGGTCCTGCAAGAGTGGAATAAAGAAATTGAAGGTCTTTTCCTTGGGATAAGATAGAAACACATAATATAGAAATAATCAAAGAAAATTCAGTAAAGAAAACATGCTCTTTCCTGGGATGTATAAAGTCTGAAAAGAGAAACAATCATAATGGGAATAAGAAGAGGTCCTGCAAGAGGGGAATAAAGAAATTGGAGGTCTTTTCCTTGGGATAAGATGGAAACACATAATATAGAAATAATCAAAGAAAATTCAGTAAAGAAAACATGCTCTTTCCTGGGATTTATAAAGTCTGAAAAGAGAAACAATCATAATGGGAATAAGAAGAGGTCCTGCAAGAGTGGAATAAAGAAATTGAAGGTCTTTTCCTTGGGATAAGATAGAAACACATAATATAGAAATAATCAAAGAAAATTCAGTAAAGAAAACATGCTCTTTCCTGGGATGTATAAAGTCTGAAAAGAGAAACAATCATAATGGGAATAAGAAGAGGTCCTGCAAGAGTGGAATAAAGAAATTGGAGGTCTTTTCCTTGGGATAAGATAGAAATAATCAAAGAACATTCAGTAAAGAAAACATGCTCTTTCCTGGGATGTATAAAGTCTGAAAAGAGAAACAATCATAATGGGAATAAGAAGAGTTACTGCAAGAGTGGAATAAAGAAATTCAAGGTCTTTTCCTTGGGATAAGATAGAAACACATAATATAGAAATAATCAAAGAAAATTCAGTAAAGAAAACATGTTCTTTCCTGGGATGTATAAAGTCTGAAAAGAGAAACAATAATAATGGGAATAAGAAGAGGTCCTGCAAGAGTGGAATAAAGAAATTGGAGGTCTTTTCCTTGGGATAAGATAGAAACACATAATATAGAAATAATCAAAGAAAATTCAGTAAAGAAAACATGCGCTTTCCTGGGATGTATAAAGTCTGAAAAGAGAAACAATCATAATGGGAATAAGAAGAGGTCCTGCAAGAGTGGAATAAAAAAATTGGAGGTCTTTTCCTTGGGATAAGATAGAAACACATAATATAGAAATAATCAAAGAAAATTCAGTAAAGAAAACATGCTCTTTCCTGGGATGTATGAAGTCTGAAAAGAGAAACAATCATAATGGGAATAAGAAGAGGTCCTGCAAGAGTGGAATAAAGAAATTGGAGGTCTTTTCCTTGGGATAAGATAGAAACACATAATATAGAAATAATCAAAGAAAATTCAGTAAAGAAAACATGCTCTTTCCTCGGATGTATAAAGTCTGAAAAGAGAAAATCATAATGGGAATAAGAAGAGGTCCTGCAAGAATGGAATAAAGAAATTGGCGGTCTTTTCCTTGGGATAAGATAGAAACCTATAATATAGAAATAATCAAAGAAAATTCAGTAAAGAAAACATGCTCTTTCCTGGGATGTATAAAGTCTGAAAAGAGAAACAATCATAATGGGAATCAGAAGAGGTCCTGCAAGAGTGGAATAAAGAAATTGGAGGTCTTTTCCTTGGGATAAGATAGAAACCTATAATATAGAAATAATCAAAGAAAATTCAGTAAAGAAAACTTGCTCTTTCCTGGGATGTATAAAATCTGAAAAGAGAAACAATCATAATGGGAATAAGAAGAGGTCCTGCAAGAGTGGAATAAAGAAATTGGAGGTCTTTTCCTTGGGATAAGATAGAAACACATAATATAGAAATAATCAAAAACATTCAGTAAAGAAACCATGCTCTTTCCTGGGATGTATAAAGTCTGAAAAGAGAAACAATCATAATGGGAATAAGAAGAGGTCCTGCAAGAGTGGAATAAAGAAATTGGAGGTCTTTTCCTTGGGATAAGATAGAAACACATAATATAGAAATAATCAAAGAAAATTCAGTAAAGAAAACATGCTCTTTCCTTGGATGTATAAAGTCTGAAAAGAGAAACAATCATAATGGGAATAAGAAGAGGTCCTGCAAGAGTGGAATAAAGAAATTGGAGGTCTTTTCCTTGGGATAAGATAGAAACACATAATATAGAAATAATCAAAGAAAATTCAGTAAAGAAAACATGCTCTTTCCTGGGATGTATAAAGTCTGAAAAGAGAAACAATCATAATGGGAATAAGAAGAGGTCCTGCAAGAGTGGAATAAGAAAATTGGAGGTCTTTTCCTTGGGATAAGATAGAAACACATAATATAGAAAAAATCAAAGAACATTCAGTAAAGAAAACTTGCTCTTTCCTGGGATGTATAAAGTCTGAAAAGAGAAACAATCATAATGGGAATAAGAAGAGATCCTGCAAGAGTGGAATAACGAAATTGAATGTCTTTTCCTTGGGATAAGATAGAAACACATAATATAGAAATAATCAAAGAAAATTCAGTAAAGAAAACATGCTCATTCCTGGGATGTATAAAGTCTGAAAAGAGAAACAATCATAATGGGAATAAGAAGCGGTCCTGCAAGAGTGGAATAAAGAAATTGGAGGTCTTTTCCTTGGGATAAGATAGAAACACATAATATAGAAATAGTCAAAGAAAATTCAGTAAAGAAAACATGCTATTTCCTGGGATGTATAAAGTCTGAAAAGAGAAACAATTATAATGGGAATAAGAAGAGGTCCTGCAAGACTGGAATAAAGAAATTGGAGGTCTTTTCCTTGGGATAATATAGAAACACATAATATAGAAATAATCAAAGAAAATTCAGTAAAGAAAACATGCTCTTTCCTGGGATGTATAAAGTCTGAAAAGAGAAACAATAATAATGGGAATAAGAAGAGGTCCTGCAAGAGTGGAATAAAGAATTTGGAGGTATTTTCCTTGGGATAAGATAGAAACACATAATATAGAAATAATCAAAGAAAATTCAGTAAAGAAAACATGCTCTTTCCTGGGATGTATAAAGTCTGAAAAGAGAAACAATCATAATGAGAATAAGAGGAGGTCCTGCAAGAGTGGAATAAAGAAATTGAAGGTCTTTTCCTTGTGTTAAGATAGAAACACATAATATAGAAATAATCAAAGAAAATTCAGTAAAGAAAACATGCTCTTTCCTGGGATGTATAAAGTCTGAAAAGAGAAACAATCATAATGGGAATAAGAAGAGGTCCTGCAAGAGTGGAATAAAGAAATTGAACGTCTTTTCCTTGTGTTAAGATAGAAACACATAATATAGAAATAATCAAAGAAAATTCAGTAAAGAAAACATGCTCTTTCCTGGGATGTATAGAGTCTGAAAAGAGAAACAATCATAATGAGAATAAGAAGAGGTCCTGCAAGAGTGGAATAAAGAAATTGGAGGTCTTTTCCTTGGGATAAGATAGAAACACATAATATAGAAATAATCAAAGAAAATTCAGTAAAGAAAACATGCTCTTTCCTGGGATTTATAAAGTCTGAAAAGAGAAACAATCATAATGGGAATAAGAAGAGGTCCTGCAAGAGTGGAATAAAAAAATTGAAGGTCTTTTCCTTGGAATAAAATAGAAACACATAATATAGAAATAATCAAAGAAAATTCAGTAAAGAAAACATGCTCTTTCCTGGGATGTATACAGTCTGAAAAGAGAAACAATCATAATGGGAATAAGAAGAGGTCCTGCAAGAGTGGAATAAAGAAATTGGAGGTCTTTTCCTTGGGATAAGATAGGAACACATAATATAGAAATAATCAAAGAAAATTCAGTAAAGAAAACATGCTCTTTCCTGGGATGTATAAAGTCTGAATAGAGAAACAATCATAATGGGAATAAGAAGAGGTCCTGCAAGAGTGGAATAAAGAAATTGAACGTTTTTTCCTTGGGATAAGATAGAAACACATAATATAGAAATAATCAAAGAAAATTCAGTAAAGAAAACATGCTCTTTCCTGGGATGTATAGAGTCTGAAAAGAGAAACAATCATAATGGGAATAAGAAGAGGTCCTGCAAGAGTGGAATAAAGAAATTAGAGGTCTTTTCCTTGGGATAAGATAGAAACACATAATATAGAAATAATCAAAGAAAATTCAGTAAAGAAAACATGCTCTTTCCTGGGATGTATAAAGTCTGAAAAGAGAAACAATCATAATGGGAATAAGAAGAGGTCCTGCAAGAGTGGAATAAAAAAATTGAAGGTCTTTTCCTTGGGATAAAATAGAAACACATAATATAGAAATAATCAAAGAAAATTCAGTAAAGAAAACATGCTCTTTCCTGGGATGTATAAAGTCTGAAAAGAGAAACAATCATAATGAGAATAAGAAGAGGTCCTGCAAGAGTGGAATAAAGAAATTGGAGGTCTTTTCCTTGGGATAAGATAGAAACACATAATATAGAAATAATCAAAGAAAATTCAGTAAAGAAAACATGCTCTTTCCTGGGATGTATAAAGTCTGAAAAGAGAAACATTATGGGAATAAGAAGAGGTCCTGCAAGAGTGGAATAAAGAAATTGGAGGTCTTTTCCTTGGGATAAGATAGGAACACATAATATAGAAATAATCAAAGAAAATTCAGTAAAGAAAACATGCTCTTTCCTGGGATGTATAAAGTCTGAATAGAGAAACAATCATAATGGGAATAAGAAGAGGTCCTGCAAGAGTGGAATAAAGAAATTGAACGTTTTTTCCTTGGGATAAGATAGAAACACATAATATAGAAATAATCAAAGAAAATTCAGTAAAGAAAACATGCTCTTTCCTGGGATGTATAGAGTCTGAAAAGAGAAACAATCATAATGGGAATAAGAAGAGGTCCTGCAAGAGTGGAATAAAGAAATTGGAGGTCTTTTCCTTGGGATAAGATAGAAACACATAATATAGAAATAATCAAAGAAAATTCAGTAAAGAAAACATGCTCTTTCCTGGGATGTATAAAGTCTGAAAAGAGGAACAATCATAATGGGAATAAGAAGAGGTGCTGCAAGAGAGGAATAAAGAAATTGGAGGTCTTTTCCTTGGGATAAGATAGAAACACATAATATAGAAATAATCAAAAACATTCAGTAAAGAAAACATGCTCTTTCCTGGGATGTATAAAGTCTGAAAAGAGAAACAATCATAATGGGAATAAGAAGAGGTCCTGCAAGAGTGGAATAAAGAAATTGGAGGTCTTTTCCTTGGGATAAGATAGAAACACATAATATAGAAATAATCATAGAAAATTCAGTAAAGAAAACATGCTCTTTCCTGGGATGTATAAAGTCTGAAAAGAGAAACAATCATAATGGGAATAAGAAGAGGTCCTGCAAGAGTGGAATAAAGAAATTGGAGGTCTTTTCCTTGTGTTAAGATAGAAACACATAATATAGAAATAATCAAAGAAAATTCAGTAAAGAAAACATGCTCATTCCTGGGATGTATAAAGTCTGAAAAGAGAAACAATCATAATGGGAATAAGAAGAGGTGCTGCAAGAGAGGAATAAAGAAATTGGAGGTCTTTTCCTTGTGTTAAGATAGAAAGACATAATATAGAAATAATCAAAGAAAATTCAGTAAAGAAAACATGCTCTTTTCTGGGATGTATAAAGTCTGAAAAGAGAAACAATCATAATGGGAATAAGAAGAGGTCCTGCAAGAGTGGAATAAAGAAATTGAAGGTCTTTTCCTTGGGATAAGATAGAAACACATAATATAGAAATAATCAAAGAAAATTCAGTAAAGAAAACATGCTCTTTCCTGGGATGTATAAAGTCTGAAAAGAGAAACAATCATAATGGGAATAAGAAGAGGTCCTGCAAGAGTGGAATAAAAAAATTGAAGGTCTTTTCCTTGGGATAAAATAGAAACACATAATATAGAAATAATCAAAGAAAATTCAGTAAAGAAAACATGCTCTTTCCTGGGATGTATAAAGTCTGAAAAGAGAAACAATCATAATGGGAATAAGAAGAGGTCCTGCAAGAGTGGAATAAAGAAATTGGAGGTCTTTTCCTTGGGATAAGATAGAAACACATAATATAGAAATAATCAAAGAAAATTCAGTAAAGAAAACATGCTCTTTCCTGGGATGTATAAAGTCTGAAAAGAGAAACAATCATAATGAGAATAAGAAGAGGTCCTGCAAGAATGGAATAAAGAAATTGGCGGTCTTTTCCTTGGGATAAGATACAAACCTATAATATAGAAATAATCAAAGAAAATTCAGTAAAGAAAACATGCTCTTTCCTGGGATGTATAAAGTCTGAAAAGAGAAACAATCATAATGGGAATAAGAAGAGGTCCTGCAAGAGTGGAATAAAGAAATTGAACGTTTTTTCCTTGGGATAAGATAGAAACACATAATATAGAAATAATCAAAGAAAATTCAGTAAAGAAAACATGCTCTTTCCTGGGATGTATAGAGTCTGAAAAGAGAAACAATCATAATGGGAATAAGAAGAGGTCCTGCAAGAGTGGAATAAAGAAATTAGAGGTCTTTTCCTTGGGATAAGATAGAAACACATAATATAGAAATAATCAAAGAAAATTCAGTAAAGAAAACATGCTCTTTCCTGGGATGTATAAAGTCTGAAAAGAGAAACAATCATAATGGGAATAAGAAGAGGTCCTGCAAGAGTGGAATAAAAAAATTGAAGGTCTTTTCCTTGGGATAAAATAGAAACACATAATATAGAAATAATCAAAGAAAATTCAGTAAAGAAAACATGCTCTTTCCTGGGATGTATAAAGTCTGAAAAGAGAAACAATCATAATGAGAATAAGAAGAGGTCCTGCAAGAGTGGAATAAAGAAATTGGAGGTCTTTTCCTTGGGATAAGATAGAAACACATAATATAGAAATAATCAAAGAAAATTCAGTAAAGAAAACATGCTCTTTCCTGGGATGTATAAAGTCTGAAAAGAGAAACATTATGGGAATAAGAAGAGGTCCTGCAAGAGTGGAATAAAGAAATTGGAGGTCTTTTCCTTGGGATAAGATAGGAACACATAATATAGAAATAATCAAAGAAAATTCAGTAAAGAAAACATGCTCTTTCCTGGGATGTATAAAGTCTGAATAGAGAAACAATCATAATGGGAATAAGAAGAGGTCCTGCAAGAGTGGAATAAAGAAATTGAACGTTTTTTCCTTGGGATAAGATAGAAACACATAATATAGAAATAATCAAAGAAAATTCAGTAAAGAAAACATGCTCTTTCCTGGGATGTATAGAGTCTGAAAAGAGAAACAATCATAATGGGAATAAGAAGAGGTCCTGCAAGAGTGGAATAAAGAAATTGGAGGTCTTTTCCTTGGGATAAGATAGAAACACATAATATAGAAATAATCAAAGAAAATTCAGTAAAGAAAACATGCTCTTTCCTGGGATGTATAAAGTCTGAAAAGAGGAACAATCATAATGGGAATAAGAAGAGGTGCTGCAAGAGAGGAATAAAGAAATTGGAGGTCTTTTCCTTGGGATAAGATAGAAACACATAATATAGAAATAATCAAAAACATTCAGTAAAGAAAACATGCTCTTTCCTGGGATGTATAAAGTCTGAAAAGAGAAACAATCATAATGGGAATAAGAAGAGGTCCTGCAAGAGTGGAATAAAGAAATTGGAGGTCTTTTCCTTGGGATAAGATAGAAACACATAATATAGAAATAATCATAGAAAATTCAGTAAAGAAAACATGCTCTTTCCTGGGATGTATAAAGTCTGAAAAGAGAAACAATCATAATGGGAATAAGAAGAGGTCCTGCAAGAGTGGAATAAAGAAATTGGAGGTCTTTTCCTTGTGTTAAGATAGAAACACATAATATAGAAATAATCAAAGAAAATTCAGTAAAGAAAACATGCTCATTCCTGGGATGTATAAAGTCTGAAAAGAGAAACAATCATAATGGGAATAAGAAGAGGTGCTGCAAGAGAGGAATAAAGAAATTGGAGGTCTTTTCCTTGTGTTAAGATAGAAAGACATAATATAGAAATAATCAAAGAAAATTCAGTAAAGAAAACATGCTCTTTTCTGGGATGTATAAAGTCTGAAAAGAGAAACAATCATAATGGGAATAAGAAGAGGTCCTGCAAGAGTGGAATAAAGAAATTGAAGGTCTTTTCCTTGGGATAAGATAGAAACACATAATATAGAAATAATCAAAGAAAATTCAGTAAAGAAAACATGCTCTTTCCTGGGATGTATAAAGTCTGAAAAGAGAAACAATCATAATGGGAATAAGAAGAGGTCCTGCAAGAGTGGAATAAAAAAATTGAAGGTCTTTTCCTTGGGATAAAATAGAAACACATAATATAGAAATAATCAAAGAAAATTCAGTAAAGAAAACATGCTCTTTCCTGGGATGTATAAAGTCTGAAAAGAGAAACAATCATAATGGGAATAAGAAGAGGTCCTGCAAGAGTGGAATAAAGAAATTGGAGGTCTTTTCCTTGGGATAAGATAGAAACACATAATATAGAAATAATCAAAGAAAATTCAGTAAAGAAAACATGCTCTTTCCTGGGATGTATAAAGTCTGAAAAGAGAAACAATCATAATGAGAATAAGAAGAGGTCCTGCAAGAATGGAATAAAGAAATTGGCGGTCTTTTCCTTGGGATAAGATACAAACCTATAATATAGAAATAATCAAAGAAAATTCAGTAAAGAAAACATGCTCTTTCCTGGGATGTATAAAGTCTGAAAAGAGAAACAATCATAATGGGAATAAGAAGAGGTCCTGCAAGAGTGGAATAAAGAAATTGGAGGTCTTTTCCTTGGGATAAGATAGAAACACATAATATAGAAATAATCAAAGAAAATTCAGTAAAGAAAACTTGCTCTTTCCTGGGATGTATAAAATCTGAAAAGAGAAACAATCATAATGGGAATAAGAAGAGGTCCTGCAAGAGTGGAATAAAGAAATTGGAGGTCTTTTCCTTGGGATAAGATAGAAACATATAATATAGAAATAATCATAGAAAATTCAGTAAAGAAAACATGCTCTTTCCTGGGATGTATAAAGTCTGAAAAGAGAAACAATCATAATGGGAATAAGAAGAGGTCCTGCAAGAGTGGAATAAAGAAATTGGAGGTCTTTTCCTTGTGTTAAGATAGAAACACATAATATAGAAATAATCAAAGAAAATTCAGTAAAGAAAACATGCTCATTCCTGGGATGTATAAAGTCTGAAAAGAGAAACAATCATAATGGGAATAAGAAGAGGTGCTGCAAGAGAGGAATAAAGAAATTGGAGGTCTTTTCCTTGTGTTAAGATAGAAAGACATAATATAGAAATAATCAAAGAAAATTCAGTAAAGAAAACATGCTCTTTTCTGGGATGTATAAAGTCTGAAAAGAGAAACAATCATAATGGGAATAAGAAGAGGTCCTGCAAGAGTGGAATAAAGAAATTGAAGGTCTTTTCCTTGGGATAAGATAGAAACACATAATATAGAAATAATCAAAGAAAATTCAGTAAAGAAAACATGCTCTTTCCTGGGATGTATAAAGTCTGAAAAGAGAAACAATCATAATGGGAATAAGAAGAGGTCCTGCAAGAGTGGAATAAAAAAATTGAAGGTCTTTTCCTTGGGATAAAATAGAAACACATAATATAGAAATAATCAAAGAAAATTCAGTAAAGAAAACATGCTCTTTCCTGGGATGTATAAAGTCTGAAAAGAGAAACAATCATAATGGGAATAAGAAGAGGTCCTGCAAGAGTGGAATAAAGAAATTGGAGGTCTTTTCCTTGGGATAAGATAGAAACACATAATATAGAAATAATCAAAGAAAATTCAGTAAAGAAAACATGCTCTTTCCTGGGATGTATAAAGTCTGAAAAGAGAAACAATCATAATGAGAATAAGAAGAGGTCCTGCAAGAATGGAATAAAGAAATTGGCGGTCTTTTCCTTGGGATAAGATACAAACCTATAATATAGAAATAATCAAAGAAAATTCAGTAAAGAAAACATGCTCTTTCCTGGGATGTATAAAGTCTGAAAAGAGAAACAATCATAATGGGAATAAGAAGAGGTCCTGCAAGAGTGGAATAAAGAAATTGGAGGTCTTTTCCTTGGGATAAGATAGAAACACATAATATAGAAATAATCAAAGAAAATTCAGTAAAGAAAACTTGCTCTTTCCTGGGATGTATAAAATCTGAAAAGAGAAACAATCATAATGGGAATAAGAAGAGGTCCTGCAAGAGTGGAATAAAGAAATTGGAGGTCTTTTCCTTGGGATAAGATAGAAACACATAATATAGAAATAATCAAAGAACATTCAGTAAAGAAAACATGCTCTTTCCTGGGATGTATAAAGTCTGAAAAGAGAAACAATCATAGTGGGAATAAGAAGAGGTCCTGCAAGAGTGGAATAAAGAAATTGGAGGTCTTTTCCTTGGGATAAGATAGAAACACATAATATAGAAATAATCAAAAACATTCAGTAAAGAAAACATGCTCTTTCCTGTGATGTATAAAGTCTGAAAAGAGAAACAATCATAATGGGAATAAGAAGAGGTCCTGCAAGAGTGGAATAAAGAAATTGAAGGTCTTTTCCTTGGGATAATATAGAAACACATAATATAGAAATAATCAAAGAAAATTCAGTAAAGAAAACATGCTCTTTCCTGGGATGTATAAAGTCTGAAAAGAGAAACAATAATAATGGGAATAAGAAGAGGTCCTGCAAGAGTGGAATAAAGACATTGGAGGTCTTTTCCTTGGGATAAGATAGAAACACATAATATAGAAATAATCAAAGAAAATTCACTAAAGAAAACATGCTCTTTCCTGGGATTTATAAAGTCTGAAAAGAGAAACAATCATAATGGGAATAAGAAGAGGTCCTGCAAGAGTGGAATAAAAAAATTGAAGGTCTTTTCCTTGGAATAAAATAGAAACACATAATATAGAAATAATCAAAGAAAATTCAGTAAAGAAAACATGCTCTTTCCTGGGATGTATAAAGTCTGAAAAGAGAAACAATCATAATGGGAATAAGAAGAGGTCCTGCAAGAGTGGAATAAAAAAATTGAAGGTCTTTTCCTTGGGATAAAATAGAAACACATAATATAGAAATAATCAAAGAAAATTCAGTAAAGAAAACATGCTCTTTCCTGGGATGTATAAAGTCTGAAAAGAGAAACAATCATAATGAGAATAAGAGGAGGTCCTGCAAGAGAGGAATAAAGAAATTGAAGGTCTTTTCCTTGTGTTAAGATAGAAACACATAATATAGAAATAATCAAAGAAAATTCAGTAAAGAAAACATGCTCTTTCCTGGGATGTATAAAGTCTTAAAAGAGAAACAATCATAATGGGAATAAGAAGGCGTCCTGCAAGAGTGGAATAAAGAAATTGAAGGTCTTTTCCTTGGGATAAGATAGAAACACATAATATAGAAATAATCAAAGAAAATTCAGTAAAGAAAACATGCTCTTTCCTGGGATGTATAAAGTCTGAAAAGAGAAACAATCATAATGGGAATAAGAAGAGGTGCTGCAAGAGAGGAATAAAGAAATTGGAGGTCTTTTCCTTGGGATAAGATAGAAACACATAATATAGAAATAATCAAAAACATTCAGTAAAGAAAACATGCTCTTTCCTGGGATGTATAAAGTCTGAAAAGAGAAACAATCATAATGGGAATAAGAAGAGGTCCTGCAAGAGTGGAATAAAAAAATTGAAGGTCTTTTCCTTGGGATAAAATAGAAACACATAATATAGAAATAATCAAAGAAAATTCAGTAAAGAAAACATGCTCTTTCCTGGGATGTATAAAGTCTGAAAAGAGAAACAATCATAATGAGAATAAGAGGAGGTCCTGCAAGAGAGGAATAAAGAAATTGAAGGTCTTTTCCTTGTGTTAAGATAGAAACACATAATATAGAAATAATCAAAGAAAATTCAGTAAAGAAAACATGCTCTTTCCTGGGATGTATAAAGTCTGAAAAGAGAAACAATCATAATGGGAATAAGAAGGCGTCCTGCAAGAGTGGAATAAAGAAATTGAAGGTCTTTTCCTTGGGATAAGATAGAAACACATAATATAGAAATAATCAAAGAAAATTCAGTAAAGAAAACATGCTCTTTCCTGGGATGTATAAAGTCTGAAAAGAGAAACAATCATAATGAGAATAAGAAGAGGTCCTGCAAGAGTGGAATAAAGAAATTGGAGGTCTTTTCCTTGGGATAAGATAGAAACACATAATATAGAAATAATCAAAGAAAATTCAGTAAAGAAAACATGCTCTTTCCTGGGATGTATAAAGTCTGAAAAGAGAAACAATCATAATGGGAATAAGAAGAGGTGCTGCAAGAGAGGAATAAAGAAATTGGAGGTCTTTTCCTTGGGATAAGATAGAAACACATAATATAGAAATAATCAAAAACATTCAGTAAAGAAAACATGCTCTTTCCTGGGATGTATAAAGTCTGAAAAGAGAAACAATCATAATGGGAATAAGAAGAGGTCCTGCAAGAGTGGAATAAAGAAATTGGAGGTCTTTTCCTTGGGATAAGATAGAAACACATAATATAGAAATAATCATAGAAAATTCAGTAAAGAAAACATGCTTTTTCCTGGGATGTATAAAGTCTGAAAAGAGAAACAATCATAATGGGAATAAGAAGAGGTCCTGCAAGAGTGGAATAAAGAAATTGAAGGTCTTTTCCTTGGGATAAGATAGAAACACATAATATAGAAATAATCAAAAACATTCAGTAAAGAAACCATGCTCTTTCCTGGGATGTATAAAGTCTGAAAAGAGAAACAATCATAATGGGAATAAGAAGAGGTCCTGCAAGAGTGGAATAAAGAAATTGGAGGTCTTTTCCTTGGGATAAGATAGAAACACATAATATAGAAATAATCAAAGAAAATTCAGTAAAGAAAACATGCTCTTTCCTGGGATGTATAAAGTCTGAAAAGAGAAACAATCATAATGGGAATAAGAAGGCGTCCTGCAAGAGTGGAATAAAGAAATTGAAGGTCTTTTCCTTGGGATAAGATAGAAACACATAATATAGAAATAATCAAAGAAAATTCAGTAAAGAAAACATGCTCTTTCCTGGGATGTATAAAGTCTGAAAAGAGAAACAATCATAATGAGAATAAGAAGAGGTCCTGCAAGAGTGGAATAAAGAAATTGGAGGTCTTTTCCTTGGGATAAGATAGAAACACATAATATAGAAATAATCAAAGAAAATTCAGTAAAGAAAACATGCTCTTTCCTGGGATGTATAAAGTCTGAAAAGAGAAACAATCATAATGGGAATAAGAAGAGGTGCTGCAAGAGAGGAATAAAGAAATTGGAGGTCTTTTCCTTGGGATAAGATAGAAACACATAATATAGAAATAATCAAAAACATTCAGTAAAGAAAACATGCTCTTTCCTGGGATGTATAAAGTCTGAAAAGAGAAACAATCATAATGGGAATAAGAAGAGGTCCTGCAAGAGTGGAATAAAGAAATTGGAGGTCTTTTCCTTGGGATAAGATAGAAACACATAATATAGAAATAATCATAGAAAATTCAGTAAAGAAAACATGCTTTTTCCTGGGATGTATAAAGTCTGAAAAGAGAAACAATCATAATGGGAATAAGAAGAGGTCCTGCAAGAGTGGAATAAAGAAATTGAAGGTCTTTTCCTTGGGATAAGATAGAAACACATAATATAGAAATAATCAAAAACATTCAGTAAAGAAACCATGCTCTTTCCTGGGATGTATAAAGTCTGAAAAGAGAAACAATCATAATGGGAATAAGAAGAGGTCCTGCAAGAGTGGAATAAAGAAATTGGAGGTCTTTTCCTTGGGATAAGATAGAAACACATAATATAGAAATAATCAAAGAAAATTCAGTAAAGAAAACATGCTCTTTCCTGGGATGTATAAAGTCTGAAAAGAGAAACAATCATAATGGGAATAAGAAGAGGTGCTGCAAGAGAGGAATAAAGAAATTGGAGGTCTTTTCCTTGGGATAAGATAGAAACACATAATATAGAAATAATCAAAAACATTCAGTAAAGAAAACATGCTCTTTCCTGGGATGTATAAATTCTGAAAAGAGAAACAATCATAATGGGAATAAGAAGAGGTCCTGCAAGAGTGGAATAAAGAAATTGGAGGTCTTTTCCTTGGGATAAGATAGAAACACATAATATAGAAATAATCAAAGAACATTCAGTAAAGAAAACATGCTCTTTCCTGGGATGTATAAAGTCTGAAAAGAGAAACACTCATAATGTGAATAAGAAGAGGTACTGCAACAGTGGAATAAACAGGTTTTTTCCATGGCATCAGATATAAACCTATTGGGTGGTTGGCTATCTCAGGAGCAGTTTATGGAACTAGTTGACTTATGGGGCGCTGAAAGCGATTAGTTCTTGTGGATAACTCGTATAAGTTAGTGCTAGCGATTATTATACCCTGTGCTGTCCCAACGTACAACACAATGCTTAAACCAAGCATTTAAACAAGTGAATTTAAAATGAACAAGAAGATAAATATTTGTTCATGAACAAATAACAATTTCTTTAGGTATTTTATACATCGTGCGGTGAAAACATTTGAAAAGAAAGGTAAACTTGACATATCCACATTTAAAAGGGAAAAGATATCATACACACATTTAGGTGTGTTGAAAGGAAAAATTTAAATTTGAAATCTGTGTGCATAACTTAAATCATTTAAGTGTGTTTAAATAAACCCCTGAAAATGGAAAAGTACAAAGGCACACATTGAGGGGTGTTAATTAATTCCATGTAAATGGAAAAATCTCAAGACAAAACACACATTGAAATGTGTTTAATGAAACCACTGGAAATGGGGAAGTTCATAGACAAGACACACATTAAGGTGTCTTTAATAAACTCCTTGAAAGCGAGAAAGTTCATACTTTGGATTCATTGATGTTGAATCTACATCAGAGAGGCGTGAAATACTTCAGTGGATTAGTAAATCGGTTCAATTGACAACACGTAATCCATCCGCCAACTGCCCTTTTGCTTTATGCTCTCTGACTTCCCTTCAGGAGTTGGTACACAAAAAAGCCCATCGAAAATGCGAGGGAAACGCTGTCTGTGGTCGATTAATAATAATTTTGAATATTTTCAACGCTACCAGAAGTGCCGATTTTGCTCATTCGACTCCTAACTCTTGAGATGAAACTTCCGGTCGACCCGACAAGAGTATGGACGAAATACGACAAAAATGTCGAAATTTGAAGGAAAATAGATAATACAATAAAACTGTTGTCAGCAAGACTGAATGGAATTATTATGAGGAGACAAAATGAGGATGGAAGGGTTGCAGAATTTAACATTCACAGGTCACATCAAAGGCAAGAGAAACAGACGAAAGTAGCAAGTACCCGACTTAAAAAAAATTGTAACTAAAAAAAATGTATGGCGTGTCAAGTACGAGGAAGACAAACAGAAGTAAAGGAAAGAAAACTATATTGTTAGAAACAACAGATGAACCAGCAGTGAGTACCAAGAGTACATAGCGAGAGACTGACAAGATGGTTGAATAATTTTATGTCTAGACAGCAATTTGTTAACAAAATTCTGGCAGAGGAAAATCTCAATGGGCGTGAAGAAACATCATGCATCTAACTTTGAATAACGTTGCTCCGTAAATACCAAGAAATCTAAGTTTTCAATTCAACACAAGGAACCAAATCTTGTCTAACGCCGCTTAATTTCTTTCGTCTTCTTGTTAAGCGGAATATTTTCGCAAAAGTAATTTTATGTTTATTGTATTTTTCCATTTCTTAATGCTTTCTTTGTAATTTGTATTATTCATTTCATCTTTGACATTATTGTGAATTGATCGAATAATACAAAAATTGGGTAGGTTGACAAAGAAATCGTCCTGTTTTGTTTTTTTCGTTGCATTTTCTGGTCTGGAAGGTAAGTGGAAAAATAATGATTTTGATATAAAAAAAATTTTAAAAAAAGGAAAGAAATCATTTATTTACCGTCTTGCCTCTGTTTTTTTCTACTGTCATCATCATAGATTTGTTGATTTCAGCTTCTTGTCAGATATTTTAATTTAAAGAAATAATATTTTGAAATAGATACTTTTTAACTTTAATAATTCATTTGGACGTTCTTTTTATTTATTTTTTGTCAATAAACAAATCGAAAAAAAAGTAATGTTACGAAAATTTCACTGAAATGTTTTCTTCGTTTGCGCAATATCAAGTTTAGTTTTCCAGATTTCCTCTTCTAAAGTTAAAAAGGTTACGAGTTTTTGGTCGACACTTACACAGAAAATCACAAACATTTTATTTTTAAAAATAAAATAATTGTTTACTTTTGTTTTACAGCCTTCTACGAAGGTATATCCCCGTATTAAAAAACGCATTTTAAATAAATAATAATTTAATACAAAAACGCATTTTAAATAATTTTAAAAAATGTCTTTTTTTAAAGTTGAATTTTATTTTGTTTGAAAGATAATATTCTCTAAAGTTTTAGGCTTTTTTACAGAAATTCTCCTCTCCTCGAAATATAATCACTTCTTTCAAAGTTATTTTTCATACACGAATCCCGAATGCTATGTAAATGAATTCCCCTACCTACGCTAACCACGAAAAATAAAATAATAAATGAATGAATGATGAATGGATAAAAATAAAAATGCTCATCATACCAAAGATAAAGAAAGCATATTCTTATTTACCACAATCTCTTAAATATTCATTATCTGTCCTATACATTTGCTTTAAAAAAAGTAGTAAATTTTAAGAATTAATTAACTAACTACTTTGTAAAATTACTTACTTTTTGCTTAAAATACATTTTCCCCACATCTAGGTATGTCCTCACATGTCACCATTTTCAAAGCCCAAACAATTATTTTCTTACAAGTCTACCCCCAATTAAAAAAACAAAAAAGTGCTATAGATTAAATACCCACCACAAGCAAGAAATTTGTTTGTTTTTTTTTTTAAGAAGTAAAAAAAAGGAAAGTAAGAAAAGCTTATGAATATCTAAATTTTATGAAACAGTGAAATTTTAAATTTCTTTATGCAATCAAAAAGAATAAGGAGAAAAAGATTAAGAAATTTCCAAATGATACTTTTTCTCCTTAATTGACAATTTTATTAACTATTGATATCAAAGTAATTCATTGCGTACGATCAGGTTGTTTTAATTATTTTCATACAAAAATTTATTAAAAGAAAATTAAACCATGAAAAATTGAAAATTAGTTATTGACAATAAACTACACATCCAGCAGCAAGGCGGGAATATTTTGAAGAGCTTCTTAATTCCTGTTGTTCCCAGGTTCACCCTGACCCAGGGTAGTAGCATCTGTTAGGGTCCCAGCTATTAGCAAATAGTGACCCACCCCTCCCAAACTGGTGTCAAAACATGAAAATATAAAAAAAATACATTAGAAAAAATTACTAGCAATACATTTTCATAGTAAAAAAAAAAAATAAATAAAATAAAAATTACTAGCAATACATTATTTGGGGAAAGAATTACCAAAGCTAACAAGAAAATAAGATTTTGGCATTAAATGACTCTTAAGCAATTGATATGCCATTAAACAAACCAAACGAAACCAAACTTATGCACAGATACTTTTGGAGAGGGTGTGAATCCATCTCTTTCCCCAGCTATGGGTTAAAAAGCAAAGCAGACTTGGTTTTATTAGCTTGAGTGGCAACCAGTCTACTGTAGAAAGAAATGGCAACCTACTGCAGGAAAATCTTCTGCTTAGTCAGACATGAATCAAAAAGACATGATTGCCTAGGCATGTATCACGTATAGCAATTAACTGACAGAGTAAGTTATTGATTGATAATTTACATTTGATTTCTTTTCACTACTTGGATGATAAAAAACATGACACCTCCCAACATCATGCAAACTTTAACATGAAAATCCTACCTTCAGATATTAAAAATAATTACCAAAACTCCAGGAATTATCCTAATTTTAATGAAAATTTCAGCACATTAATCCATTAACATGTTTTTCTTTAAAACCATAGAAATATTCTCAAAGTCAGTTACAATTCCTTAACTTATTCCATAGTATGACCAATATCACTTCTGACCTTGATGTCTCTGCTGATAACACAATTATTTCCTCCTATCTTAATAGTAAGTCTGATCAGTTCGATCAGGTCAAATTAGCAGCTGATCTCAAAAAATGACCTAATATCTGTTGTTAACTCGGACAAGAAATGGTTTAATTTATTGCTTCCAAAATGAAACAGCTCTCTTTTGTCTTAGAGAACTTTTTTCGCCTTGCATCAGCATGACTGATGCTAGTATCCAGGAGAGTGACTCATTGTGCCTTCTTGGGGTAATGGTTTTTGCTGACATGAAGTGAAAAGATTATATTGAATCAGTTGTGAAATCTGCTGCTAGGAAAATTGGTTCATTGTGTCATGTTAGACAATTTTTCTCATCCTAATGTCTTACACATTTATAAGTCTACCATTCATCCATGCATTGAATATTGGTCTGTTCTTTCTGATTTGTATTTAGAGATTCTTGATAAAGTCCAAAGAAGAATTTGTAATGTTATCAATCTTGACCTTGGCTTCAGTTACTTTCCCACTACTGTAATGTTGCTTCACTCCACCTTTTTTTATAAATGCTTTCATGGTAATTGCTCTAATGAGCTTTCCACTTTGGTACTTTGATTTTATGAATTTAATTGCTGTACTAGATTGACAGCTTGGTCTCATAATTTTATAGTTGAAATTGCTAGTTGTAACTGTACGATCTAAGCTAACAGTTTCTTCTCACTTGTGAAACTCACTTCCAGCCTCTTGCTGTTCAGTCAACTGTGATCTTCAAAAGTTTAAATGCAATGTCAATCATTATCGTTTACTTTCTTAATTCCTGTTCTTTTATTGTTCTATTTCCATAACCCTTTAAACAGAGCTGGTGCAATAGCCTTATGCCCCCTGGAATCTATGATACAGGGACCCCACTCTACTACATCTTAAGTTTCATAAGATAGTATTCATATAAATTACAAATTTTATTGTAACCTAATTATATACATACAATAAAGTTTCAGATATAATATAGGTGAACAATTCAACTAGAAAAATTGAAAATAAATACATTGTATCTAAATACTAATTAGACATGTCATAATAGATAATTCCAGGTGTTTTGCAGCAATTTTAACATCAACATGAGATTTTTCTTGTTAAAAAGTTGAAGAATTTTAACACATTCAATGTTATGGAATAAAAATAATGAATTTTATATTGTGTTTTTTTCTTCTTAGTATGAGCAAAACAAATTAATGGATTTGAACAAAAAATAAAAAAGACCCCAGAATGACATCAAAATCTGCAAATGGTTTCATCCTTTAATAGTCAGTTGTGTTTTATTTAATTTGTAACATATATAAATATAGTTAGAAAAAAAAAGCAAATGTTGATAAGCTATCAAGGGTCACAAAACATTGCCCAGGGCTCTCAATCAGGCTCCCAATCCATTTGGGAGGATTCAGGAGTAGTACACACTGGCCTTGCCTTTAAGTATTCAACCCACCCAAACATGCTCAGTAAATATCAGCTCTCAATGTTCAACCTGCTGTAATCTACTCTATGTATACTCTGCCATAATAAATGACAACATTATCTCAATTAATGCAAGAAGTCATGCAAACAGTAAGACTTTCAGCACATACAGTGAGATCCAGTATTTATGGGGTAGGTTTGAACATATTGAATGCTAAAGGGCTAATAATGTTTTTCTTATTCTTTCATACTTGCATCTTAGTGCCTTTATTACTTTGCTTGGGGTGAAATGATTAACAAAAGAAATCTATATGATCTCTTTATCATTACTGAAATGACAGCAGAAAACCAAAACCTTATTAAACAGACAAAAATACTATCATGAGCAGATTAGTCAAGACTTTGTAGTGATAGCAACAAATAAATTACTGAATGTAGTAGTCTGGAACCAAAATAAGAAAAAAATTAAAAGTTAAGCAATAAAAACTTTGGTAACTGAAGAATCTGTTAAAGAGCCTCTTTTATGTACCTACCTTAAAATAAGTGCTGAAAAAAAAATCTGTTGCGATAAGAGTAAATTAATTTTCTGCACAATTTTGTAGCTGATTAGAACTATCACAACTTTAATAGTTATTAATGTGCTGCCAGATTCCGAAGCACTGTCACAAAATTTGATGTCAATCTCCCACCACCTTGACATTGTTCTGAATTTTATCTTAATTTGTGATTCCTTCTTCCCCTCCAGTTTCTTGTATGCAGCGTCTCTGCCTAAACTCTGTAAATTTATTTTCTATTTATTTTTCCTCAATAGGAGTAGAGAGGCTCACCTATCACCTGTTTCATACTCAGTCTTTTGAACAGGAGTCAATGTTTATTCCTTTTTTCCTGCTTGGGATTGGGTTTCTGGTTCCTTCTAATGTCCACTTCAATTCTATACTTGTAACATCTCTGCCTTAACTCTAAAATTTTATTTACTAATTATTTTTTTCCTCAATAGGAGTAGATAGGTTTGTCAATGATTTAGTTCATACTTCTCCCTTGTCTTTTGAACAGGAGTAGAATCATTTGTTTCCTGTTTAGAATTGAGTTTCTGGTTCCTTCCAAAGTTATTCCACACTCTTTCACTCTCAGTACCCCCTTATATCTTAGTGGCATTATTGCCTTGCTTGGGATGAATTAAAAAAAAAAAAGAAATAAAAGACTTTCAATAAATCATAGTGACCCTAAAGAAAGCCTGTGTTTTTTTCTTTTATTGTTCCATCATCTGTTGTCATTCTTATAGCAGTCATCATGAATCACTGATCAGGAGATATAATTCAGAATTTGATTTTTGATTTTCCTTAAAATTATAAAAATAAAGAAAATTATTTAAAGAAAATGTTCCCATTTGAAAATAACATTAAACTTCACATTTTTGACTCTTCAAGCCCTACTTTATCTTATATGTTGTTCTTCAGAAATATATATCAATTATTCACAAAACGAATTATCACTAAAATTTAACAAAACTGAAATAAAAAAGAAATCCTTTTTACAAAAAATTAAAAAAACAAGTTAAATGTATTCAAATTATGTTAAATAAAACAAATTTAGTCAAGTTAAAGTTTCAATACTGTTTAACAACATTAAAAGCTGTTTGGTGGTCCATGAGTAAATATTTATACTTGGAAAATGAACATTCAACATCTACACTGCTAACTTACATCCATATAACTTTGTTGGCAATTGATTCCAGATGAGTAAATCTGCTATTATTTTCTTTCCAAAATGCTGGGATGTTAAAGGTATATGTTACATGATCTTGGTATTTCACATAAGTTTCGAATTCAAGCTCAGGAGAATCATCTTACAAGTCTTTCACAGCTCTAAAATTATCAATATCATGACTTATACAGATTAGCTGTTTATGATCAAACAGACAAGCTACCCTGTAAAAGTCATTCAGTTGTTTATCCACTTTTAAAATGTCCTGAAAAATCTTGGAAGTTTGTGTCAGTTCAGACAGATCATCAGTTTCTTGTGCAAATGTAGTTTTTGAACACAGTAATACTCGAAACGAATTGTAAACAAATGTTACAATTTTAGAAGGTATTCATACTAAATCAAAAGCAACAAAATCCCTTATTCAGGAATAGACATTCTAAAATGTATTTAAATTCACAGACTCCACTCTATTTCATGGTCATATAAAAACATATAAAAAAGAAATAGCATGTGCATGTGACAAAACATATTCAAAGTTCAGAATTGAAAATGATTCCAAAGATGCAAACTTTCACATTGAATTTCTTTCTTTTATGATAATTGTTAACATGGAAAGGTTGTGTGGAATTTAACAAAATTCAACTCACATTGTAATCATTTCTCTGAGCAAGCCTTCCTCTTAGTCAAATGATATCCCTCTCTCCTGTGTTCATAAAAAGCCTTGTGATTTCCTTTTCCTCCTGTCTTCATCAAGGTTAGTTGAAGCAATCTGAAGACTTCTGGGTGTCAAGATGTCTCTTTGCCAAAAAATAATCAAGACATGCAAGCTCATGTGTCTACTTTATTACTAATCTCTATTCACTTTCGCCCCTTAATGATTCAGATTGAAGAAAGACTTTCTTAATGAGATATTGCAATGTTGTATATCTGTTCCATTCTCTACAGGTGGAATTTACTTTTGACAAGATGACCACACCTGCCTCTAATGCATGGGTTCCTGACTATTATTATATCATCACTGGCTAGAAGATAAAATGTGAGTTTCCAGGTATGTCATACATCCAGATCTATGATAGCTGAAATTTTATTAAATAATTCTAAACTTACCTCATCCTTCACTATTAATCTGTTCTCTGTTTTGAGTCAGGCTCATTCTGAGCTCCATTTGGAACATCTATAGATGGTATCAAGTCCCTACATCCTTTCCATTCTAAACTTAAGCTGTAGCCTTTGAGCTGAATGTTTGCATTTGTTTGTATGAATTGAGTTCAAATACAGATTGCAATCTGACAGAATTATAAGATAAAGAACAAATAGGAAATGTTTAGAAACAGTGTTTAGTAATTAATCTACATAGTTGCATCATTTTATGGACAGGTAGAGGAAGTTTTTCTTTGTTTTATTTTTGGGTGGTTTCTTAATATTTTGAGGCATTTTGTAATGGGTACATTTGTGTGTAATGATTTGATATCTAAGCTAGTCATAACCTTGTTTTCCATTTTTGTGTTTCATATGTGAGATACCTAATTCTCTGATGAAGCTTTAATCAAAGTAAATCATGTTGGGTTGATAAACATTTCCTATTTGTACTTCATCTTATAATTCATATGTATATTTACCAATATATATTCTCTTGTCTTTGGGATTACCTGGTATTTTAATCATTATGAACACCTTTCTAATTCTGAACAGTGAGGAATGATTACCTTTCAACCATTTTTTTATTTTATTTTTTTATTCAATTTACCTTTTCACAGTAATTAATTAATTTCATTCTACTTGCTTATTGTTTCCCTATTAAATTTTTAATATGTTGCATTTACTGCAATAATAACATTTTGTATAATATTCCCACTGTTAAAAAAGTAATTAAAGTACTTCCATGTTTTAAACAATATAGGGAAGATTTTTAATAAAATCTTCCTATATTGTTTAAAACATGGAAGTACATTAATTAGTTCAGTTGAGTGATCTTGAAATTCTTTTATGAACCCATGAACATTTTAAGTTTAAAACAACACTCATCAAAAATGCATGATATAGGATATTTTATTTCAAAACAAAAAAAACTAAATGAATATTTAAAAGTTTAAATAAAGTACAAGATGTTACCTATATTCTGTGTATTCATACCTAGTTGCATGTAGAATAACATTTCTATTGAAATGAATTCCCATCAATTCTGTAATGCAGTTTAACTGATCTAATTTGCTCTTATTTCACTCAAATAGCTGAATCCTGATTTAAATGGAGAATATTTGCTTTTGTTAATCTAGAAAAAGTATCAGATGTTGTTCTTGCCTTCCAGTTAAAAGTATCATGAAAGGTTGTTAAGAAAATAAGTTTGTCACCTTCAGTTTTCAATGTTTGCCTGAAATTTACAAAGTTGATATTATCTTTTTATTATATAAAAACAGTTATAAAACAACTTCTCAATTAAGAATTGCAGTACAAAAATATACAAAATTATATTACATTCTTTTTTTCTTATAACAATTGTACCTTTTCCAATTTACCCTTCAAATCCAAATCTTACTTTAAATGAACCTAATCTGCTTTTGTAGAGAATATATCACTCCTTTTTCAGGTTTTATTTTATTGTTATTATTAAAAATCAATTGCCATTAAAACTTGCTATGTAAGAAATGTTCAAAATTAAACTGTACTCATTCTTCTACCTTGTGTTATCTACAGTTTTAGATGCAATTGTATTTTTCAAACCTTGCAGTAGAGTTAATGCTTTAACAATTTTGACACTGCTTATCTAAAATTATAGAACAATTTCCTTTTGATTTTATGTCATGTTTTGATTTATATACAATTTCTTATTGTGATTGAATAAGGCTTAAATAATCTCTCATTATTAAGGGAATATATATTGTTTGGCCTTTCTGATTTAATTAAAGGCTTTTGCTGTTAGTTCTTTAAAAACTATTTAATGGGAGAATGTTTAGTTTAATACTTAATTTATTATATACATTTTTATCATGATCATTTGAAAATCAACACTATATCATGGTCATGAGTAAAGATGAATTATGTTAGTTTTTATTGCAAATATGGCACAAGACCTGTTTTAATAATCTTTTTCTATATTTGCAGATATTGATTGCAGTAGAGAAGATATGAACTTATCAGATGGCCATATTTACATAGGCAAATAGCAATCATCAATACATTGCTGCATGTGAGAAATATAATTGGAGAATAGGAGATATATGTGTCGATATTTATGGGATGAAAATTTGAGCACACAAAAGAATTTAAATTCTTTTGAACTCTATTCTTGAAAACCTTTTCATGTGAGAAGACATTTGCAAAAATAATTAATGGCATGTGAATTGTATGCAAGTGTAGAGAATCAATATATCATTAAAATAATTTCCAATTTAAAAACACAAGGAAAAACCTACAGGAGAAAAATTCTATTACTATAAAATCTGTGAATCTGAAATTTGAAAAATTACTCATTTAAAACACAAATGCAAACTCCAGCTGGAAATGAAGCATATACTGGTGGACAGTGTAGAATGGTATTTTCAAAAAGGTCAGAATTAAGAAAAAGACCACGTTTTTGTGAAGTCTGTGGAATAGCATTTGCACGTCAGTCAGATTTAAAAGTACACATGAGAACACACACTGGAGAAAAACCATACTCTTGTAAAATTTGTGGATTGACATTTTCACAAAATACAAATTTAAAAGCACATATGCGAACACACACTGGAGAAAAACCATACTCATGTCAGGTTTGTGGATTGACATTTTCACAAAATACAAATTTAAAAACACATATGCGAACACACACTGGAGAGAAACCGTATACTTGTGATGTGTGTGGCTCAGCATTTACACTAAGATTTACTTTAAAAAATCACAAGCAAACACACACTGGGAATAAACCCTATTCTTGTCAAGTTTGTGGTTCAGTGTTTGCATCTGCAGTATCTTTGAAGGCACATGTGCGGACACACACCGGAGAGAAACCATATATTTGTGAAGTGTGTGGGTCAGCATTTTCATACCATAAGCAATTAAAAAGGCACATTTTTAAGCACACTGGAGAGAAACCATATTCTTGTAAAATCTGCAAGGCAGCCTTTTTAGATTGTTCAAATTTGAAAAGACATGAACAAATACATACTGGAGAGAAACCATATTCTTGTGCAGTATGTGGATTTGCATTTTCAACAAAGTCACATTTAAAAAGACATATGAAAACACACCCAGGTTATAAACCTTAGTCTTATGACATATATGAAGTAATGTACTTACAAATGTTTTACATAAAAAGAAACATGCTATCACACAGAAGGGAAAAATAGTATTTTACTGCATCCTATATTTCCTATTTGAAAAGTTTAGAGAAATATTAGTATTTTCACAAAATTCAAGCTTAAACATGCAATTTCCTTTGGTGAAATGTAATAATTTTCATTGAAAATAATATATATAATATATTGCAAGAAAATATTGTACTATTGATTTCATGCAGTTATATTATGCCCTTCAAACCTTCCCTTAGTTACTAGGAAGAGGCTTTTAAACCTGATTGTTGTCAGCTTTTGATGATTATAACTTTAATATACATAACATCCTGGGCATAACATTCGAGAGTTAGACACCTGATAGAATTAGCACTTATGCTAGGCTGTGTGACCTCTTTAGTAGGCCTAGCAAAAATAAATACAATAGAGTACTGGGAGTCACTAATAAAGAAAGTAAGACAAATGGCAGCAAGTTTCAACTGCTTCAGTAATAATCAAATCGTGAGCAGCAGCAGCAGCGGCAGCTTAATCAGCAGTGAATGTTAGGTTTAAAGCTCTTGGAGTAAGCTGCAAGACAATGGCCTAGTGGGTATAAGTGTTGGCTTGTGAATTTGGTGACATAGTGGTTGCAATAAGTTCAATCCATGGCTCAGGAAGTGTATACTTGTACTGAGTGGAAATAGGCAAACAATAAGTGAACAGTGCTAAATAAAGATAACAACTAGATGATATTCCTTAACATGAACAATAGAATGAGAACAGTCTATCCCCATAGATTAGATAAAGGGTTCAGTTCGGAATTCCCTGTTGTTTACTCATATCAATATACCCCCAGAGGAGGGCTAATATGCACAACGCACAAAACATGATAAAAATAACAATGTCTGAATATAAATAGTGTAAATAAAAATAACATCCTGATTTTATTGTTTTTCTGTTTTATTCACTGTGCACATTCTTGTCAATTTTTAGAGCTCTGACAAGGGAAAAATGAAAACAGGTTAACCTTTTGATTTGTTTCTTTTTTTTCTATTTTATTTCATACTTTGCCTCTGTATAGTAATTATATTTTTCATTCTTTACTGTTATTTTTTATTTTAACTTCTGTTTTTTTTTTTTGCACTTGTTAAATTTTGTAACCTAAGTAAAATATTTAAAATCATCTATTTTTTCAAGATACAGGTAAATATGAATTTTTATTTATTTCATGTAAATTGAATATTTTTTAAAGACCATTTTTTTCAGGGCCTTACAGACATTTCAAGTATTTTTGATAATAATTCCTTGCATCTGAATTATGTTCATTTTCAAAACTTGCAAATTAAATGTTGTATTGAAAAGGCTGATATCTACTGTTCACAAATTTGTTAACTCATGGAAAATAATTGGACTAGAATTATCAAAAGTCTATAACATCTTTCTTTTCAGGGATAATTTTTTGTGGTAAAAGGCACATTCAACTGTAAACAACATACAACAAATATGTTTCTGCACTTATCATTATTGGATTAATTCCTGTTACAATTTTAAAAGACATGCCTTCTTATTTTTTCAATCCATTTGTCCTGCAAATTGTGACAAGATTCTCTCATTTAACAATAACAGTTTATTTCTAACTTACTAGGACAAAGTTTCACTAAGCCCATCAACCATACATTTTGAGGAGTTGTACATAATTTAGTTTGATCTTATTTTTAAAATATTTTATGCATTTTGAAATTGTCACCTATTTTGTAAAACTTTCAGTCTGTAGATATTATTAATGTTTTGTGTTGTATATCTGTATAGACTTCAAATATTGCATTGTTGGTGTGTGAAGACCAACTGCCATGTTACTGGATTTTAAGCAGAATTGGGACTCAAATGAAATGGACTAATCTTTGAAAGATAAGTAACTTTAAGTCTGAAACAAACAAATATAATCTTGAAGGATGTCAACAACTGAAAAAAATGTTTGGGAAAATGGGGAGAAATGTCAGTTTGCAAATGAAAAACTAAAATTGCTGATTAACATCTTGGCAGTTGTTTTTCTTTTATAATGGAGTTTAAATTCTAAATATTATAGTAAATATATTGTTACCTAATATGCCACAGTATATATATATATATATACTTTATTATAGGATAATATTACATTCAGACATATAGAAAAATGGTACATAAATGCACTCATGTTTCGATGTGTACCAACACATCTCATCAGGCATTAGTAAGTGACTGATTATTACAATTTATTAGGATTTTAATCACATATCACATCTTTTCCTGCAAAAAAAAAGAAAAAGAGCAATAAAGAAAGACTTAAGATATAATCTCTTTTCTATAGAAAAGGAAGAAGAGAAAAAAGGAAAATATATAGGAATGCATAGAGACTGTAAAGTAGCAAGACTTGTTATGTTTATAGCCAGTTCAACCAATCTATGCTAAGAGGTTATGAAACACAAATTTAAAATTGCAACAAACACAGATGTTATATTTGAAAATCTTCACTACGGCTGACATTTCCTATGAGGAAGAAAATGTAATTTAACAATACTTTATAGTAGATAAATAATATGGCTCTTTAAGAAATAAAGAAAAAGGAAACAAAAATAATTAACAAAATAATGAAAACTAAAGATCAAACAAAATATTTAAATAAAAGGGGTGATCAAAAGCTTTTAGCATATAGATGATATAAATTAATAAAATAAAATATATAGATCATGCTTAATAGAATGCAACTGTAAACTAAAGGGTCTTATGTCAGGTATTAATAAAACAATAGAAAATGCAAACCATCAGCCAAATGCATATACTGCTACACTAAATATTACCACTAATGTTAGAAGAATAACATACGAACTCTACTACATCAAAATAGATCTAACTAAAGATAAGCTTTATATCTTATCTTTAGTGAATTAGATCTATTTCAATGGAGTTTGTACGTTATTCTTCTAACATTACTGTTAATATATATATGTGTGTGTGTACATGGTGTCCAAAAAAATATATACACACTTTAAATAATTATAAAGTCATGGTTTATTAAAATACATTTCCTTTTCAAATTTAATAGAATCTACAGATATTATTGTTTTGTAAACGCCTGTTTTCAAACTGATATCCGTTCTGGTCCAGGTACTGCAGACAATGCAAAGCAATGGAATTGCAAACATCACCTAACATTTTGTTTGGTATTTTTGTGCAGTCTTGTTCAATGACTGTTCTCAGTGCCTGTTGCAGGTTTCATAGTATAGACTTTATCTTTTAAGTATTCCCATAAAAAAACAGTCTAGTGGTATAAGGTGTGATGAATATGGAGGGTATTCTACGAAACCCCTTCATACACTTTTTGGCAAGGTCTCATCAAGGTAGGATCTAACACTACACTTTGGTCTGGATCATCGCCATTAATAGCATGAACTAATCTTGCCGTGTAACTTTTCCACTGACAATGCTTCCAAATGTGTTGGACAGATGATTTTGAAATACCTATCTGATGTGGACCCGAAGTAGGGGCCACGGAAGGAAAACACGGAACACGGGTTAGAGGTAAGGAAGATATATTAAACAGAAAAGTTACAAAGAATAGTGTAAGAGTAAGCAGAGCTTACTATCCAGTGGTGTCCGATATTGGTATCGTACACGGCTGTGCATTACTGGTGCTACTCCTCCCACGATACTACCATTCACACAATAATATAGTACTGGGAGAGTCCATGATGTAGGAAAGTATCGGTCTCACAACACCCCCACTTCCAAGAGTTTTCCTCTTTTTTTTTTTTCTTGAAGGAAAAAAAAATTAAAACTGTTAATACCTCTTCCTCTTGGGATTCACGTTGAGTGGTTGAGTAAATTTTCTCTTTCTCCCAGAGCGTCGTATTTCCGGAGAGACTTGGGGCGTGTCAAGATTGAAATGTTCGGATATTACGGCGATCGGCTCTTCGCAGATATTTTGTGGTGATTCCTCAGATTCCTTCAAACGGCATTTCCTGAGCTGGTTCATATGGCGTTTGTGGGTATTTTTCGGTCCCTGGACAATATAGACCAGTTCGCCAATTCTCTGTTGCCTACTTCCCAGAATGTTATGTTGTTTTGTAAGCCTTAAAAGGGACTTTGTCGCCAGGATTAAAATATTTCTTAGGGAGCGAGACGGTTTTCTTGAACTTCGCTTGCCGTGGAATGAGTTTATCAAAGACGGACTTGATTTTTCTTGCGAACATTGTTTCTGCAGGCGAGCGTCCCATAGGCGTGTTAGGATTAGGGGTTATCCTATACACCTGCAGAAACTGTTGTAATGCACTATCCGTCGGTGTGCCTAGTGCCTTTTTTAAAGCTCTTTTTAGAGTGTCCACGAACCTCTCGGCCTGACCGTTCGACCTGGGGTGATACTGAGGCGTCATAATGTGGTTCACTTGATACGACTTGCAAAAGTCTCTGAATTCACTTGATGTGAATTGAGTGCCGTTATCAGTCACTACACAATCTACCACGCCAAAACGCGCGAATAGCTCGTGTAAAAATCCGATCGTGCAGTTGGTGGTTGGTTTTTTACATTGTAGGGCCTCAGGCCATTTTGAGTGACTATCCACAACAATAAGGTAGTACATGTTGTCTAGGGGCCCTGCAAAATCCACATGAATTCTCTGCCATGGATGGTCTGTGTTTGGCCATGGTTTGCACGTCGTGGTCGGAGATTTTGCTGCAAGCACGCATCCCTTACAAGATTCTGTCACGTTTGCTATGTCTTTGTCTATATTTGGCCAATATACGTAGCAGCACATGAGGCTTTTCGTACGGCTCTTCCCCGGATGTCCCATGTGAAAATCCTTAAGGATTTTTCTTTGTAGGCTATTTGGAATCACTACTCGGTCATTATACAGTAGAACATCCTCACAGAGGGAGAAAACTTCAGGCACATTTAGATCTTTGTTGCGAATTTTGTTTTTTATACTTTGGATGAATTCATCCTCTCGAGACTCCCTTTTTATGTCGGCCAAAGTAACTGGGAGTTCTTTAATTGTATTCGCAATCATATTTTTGATTTCATAATTCGTCCTTAGTGTAGCAATGATGGAGTCTTCAAAAACTTCCGTAATTTTAGGAATGAGTCGCGATAAACTGTCCGCATGACAAATATTTTTAGATTTTAGGAACTCGATCTTAAAATTGTAATTCAAAAGAATCGTTCCCCAACGAAGTAATCGATTCGCCGTATAGACCGGTAGGCCTTCCTTGGAACGAAAAATTGTTATTAGAGGTTTATGGTCCGTTTGCAGTATGAACCGTCTTCCATGTAGGTAACGATGGAACTTAGTGACGGTGAATATTATCCCTAGAGCTTCTTTCTCTATTTGGGAATACCGTTTCTCTGATGGTAGTAAAGATCTAGATGCGTGTGCTATGGCTTTTCGCGAACCATCTGGCAGTTTGTGGAGAATGCAAGCACCGATGCCGTATGGGCTTGCATCACCTGCGACTATGATGTCGAGATTAGGGTCGTAGTGGGTGAGGGAGAGATCCGAAGTAAGTGTTTTCTTGATCTTCTCGAATGCGTCTTGGCATTCAGGGGTCCATACCCATGCTTTATCCTTTTTTACAAGTTCGTTGAGAGGTCCTCTCAAATTCTTCATGCTCTGTTGCGTAGTCAAGGTCGCCCAGCATGGAGTCCATGACCTGCTGAAAGATTGCAGGCGCAACCTTGACCCCCAAAACCAGTCTGTTATATTTGTGCAGACCTTTATGGGTGTTTATGCAGAGCAATTTAGATCTCTCTTCATCCACCTCTATCTGAAGGTATGCGTCTGAGAGGTCTATTTTGGAAAAGATTTTTCCGACATTCCATTTGTTGAAGATTTCCCTCAGGGCTTAGGAGGGGATAATGATGATCCTGCAAAGCATCGTTTAACCCTGTGGAAAAATCTTCGCATACTCGTATTTGGTTGGACTTTCTTTTTTTTTTTTTTTACATAGACCGTAGGTGCTGCCCATTTGCTAAAATCTGTTGTTAATTGAATACCCGCCTGTTCGAGTCTATCTAATTCTTTGTTGATCTGCTCTAGAGCAGTGAAAGGGAAATTCCTTTTCTTTTTGAAAACTGGTCTTGCACCGTCCATCACCTTGAAGTTAGCTTTAAATTTAGAACATTTCCCAGAAAAAAACCTGGGGAAATTGTTGTTTGAGTTCCTTTTTGAGATTTTCCGAATTGGACGTTGTACTTTTTATTTTTCGGCAAAAAGTGCTCATTGGGCAATCCCATAGATTGAATTTTTCTATCCAATCTGTTCCGAATAGGTTATCTGAATTTTCTAGTACGTAGGCTTTCAGCTTTTTGGTAACTCCATTTAGTGTTACTGTAAGGATCACCTGGCCTAAGATGTTAATATTCTCGCCAGTTACGGATTTTGATGTTTTATCCGTCTTTAATAGGGTCGGCTTGTTTAACTTTCGCCAAGTACGCCAGTTGATAATCGAGAGGTCAGAACCCGAATCAAGCTGGAATTTTATAGAGTTATTGAAAATATCAAGTCACATAGTCACGTATTTTCTTAAATTCCTATCGACTATGTTGTCTGATTGGGCTTGCCTAATTTTACTTTTGTGTTTCCTTGTTGGCGTACCAGAACTGAGTTAAGTTATGGCCATTTTTATTGCAATTTTTGCAATATGTTTTCTTCTTGAATGTACAGAATTTCATCCAATGCCATTTTCCGCAATGGTAACATGGTCCGGGAGGTTTCTTTAGCCTATTCGTATTTTGTTTATTGCGGGATTTAGAACATGAGATTTGCTTTTTGTCTTTTTGCGGGGAATAAGAGGTTGGGTTGCTTCTGAGTTTTCTAATCTTAGCCACACCTGATTCCTCGATCGTTTTTGAGTCACACTTGACAGAAATTACTCTTTGACAATCCTCTGCTAATTTTTGGAGAGTCAATCCCTGTTCGTTTTCGATTTTGGTAAGTACCCGACGTCTGACCTCGGCGTCTTCTACTGATACTAGACCTTGTGCGAATATTAAGCATTTAAAATCGTTGGCAGTCAGCTCGGCTAGTTTGAAATCATTACAGAGCTTGTTTACCGACGCTGCAAACGTTAGAAAATCTTGCTGGTTGTCCTTGACTGTGTTCAGGCATTTCCAACGTTTGTGGAACAAGGTTATGTTAGACCCGAATAGTTCCGTTAGGAGCTTCTTAATAGTCTCTGAGAAATTCAGGTTCGTAATTTTCTTGGGTAATATATAGTCTATGAACCTAACATGTTCGATAGCTCCCAGTTTCCTTAATAACAGACGTACTTTTTTCTCACTAGGCCATTGTTCACAGTCTACATTGAAAATATCTTCATAACGCCTGTAAAAAGCCTCGAATGTTTTGTCTTCCTCTGGTACGTATTCGAATGTTTCAATCGAGTTGTAGATTGTACTCTGGGAAAATGTATCTTTTTCAGGGTTTTTAGAGCCGTTACATGAATTTACAAGTAATTCTTCAAGTTGTTTTTGCTGTAGTTCTGTTTTCTGAAGTGTAAATTGTTGGAATTCTATTTGTTGTTTATGTAACTCCATAAACAATTGTTGCTGTCTTTCGTCTGATTTTTGTTGGTGGAGTTGCTGTCTTTCTTCGCTTTTTTGTTGTTGAAGTTTCTGTTCTGTTTGTTGGTCCGACTGTAATTTGAGGAATCTTTCTTCCAATTTCTGCTGTCTTTCATCTGATTTTTGTTGGTGGTCCATCTGGACCTTTAACATTTGAACAATTATTTTTGGAATTCTTCCATATTTAGATAATATAGAGAAAAGTAATGAAATAACACACAAAACAGAAATAAATAAACAGCAATTACTGTTGCTTTGAAAACCCGTGGACCAAGGGGAGGGTACACAAGAAAAATCTAGTCAATAAAATTAATAAGAACTACTTACTGGTTTAGATCTTTCGAGATACCGTTGTTTCGTTAATTTCAATGTGACCATTTAAATTTTCTCCACACTTATTATTATTATTTTTTTTTTTTAGAAGTGTGGGGAGAAAAATATCACTTAGCAAAAAAATAAAAATAAATACACTGGATTTTTTTTTTTCTTCTTTTGGGAGAATTTGCTTTGCTTTTTTCTTTTTAGAAAAAAAAACTCACCTTAATCAATTTGAGGGGAGGGTAATTTTATGCACGACATTTGTAGGAATTCAAATCAATTTCATAAAATTTTTTAAACACTTTACTAAATGCATGACTTGGTGAATAGTTTTTTCGAACTTGAGTCCAACGTAGTACTTCGGGCTCTTGAGTTTGTCAGTGTGTTTTGTGCATAAGCTGGGGTTTTTGTAAGCAGTCGTTCTCGATACTTGGTTGCTCGTTTATTTGTTTGCACATACTTGAGTAACCTTGAAAGGTAGCTGTGTATTGTGTTTCGTTCGCTGATGTAGTAATGACAGCTCAAATTCTAGTTCAACACTGATGTGGGAAACAGTGGGGTTAAACGAGTCCTCTGTCGCCACGGATGTGGGACTGGGGCTTTGGGGTTCCGGTGTGGATGCGTGTCTCGAATCCTCTGTCGCCACTGATGTGGACCTGAAGTAGGGGCCACGGAAGGAAAACACGGAACACGGGTTAGAGGTAAGAAATATATATTAAACAGAAAAGTTACAAAGAATAAGCGGAGCTTACTATCCAGTGGTGTCCGATATTGGTATCGTACGCGGCTGCGCATTACTGGTGCTACGATATTTAACAACCCCCCCCCCACACACACACACACACACGGGTCGAATGTAGCACAAGGCCGGTTTAACGTGAGCTTACCGAGCCCGTAGGCTCGGCCAAAAATATGCCCATTTACAACCCGTATACACGAGTTTAAGGACTGTCTACCTCCCCGGACGAAACTTTGCCCTGCGGCAAAGCCTCGTCCGAGTTCCTCTCTGCCAAACAGAGAGTTCGACAGCAGAGCACCATTACTGGTGGCACTCCCATGATACTACCATTCACATAATAATATAGTACTGGGAGAGTCCATGATGTAGGAAAGTATCGGTCTCACAACACTATCTCACAACTCACTTGCTGCAGTGATTTTCTTGGACATTGATGATACATTTCCAGTACTCTTTCTTGCTTAGTAGGGCATGTTGATTTTCCTGGTCTTCTGGATCACTTCTTGTAGAGTTTCTGAACAGATCCATCCATTTCAAACTTATCTCTAATTCAAGCGATGGAAAGTCACATTGAAACTCCCTCCTAAACTTTGCACCTCAACTATGTTTTCACACTTCCAGTAGCCTTTTAGAATGAATTTCCTTTGTTCAAAGTTTAATTTGACTGCCATCATTAATTCTAATGGGTTCAACCTGGAAAGAAAAAAAAATTAATTAAGCTATCAGCTGTTAAAGTGTGTATACATTTTTTAGTTGGGTAAACTGTGTGTGTGTATGTCTGTATATATATATATATATATATATGTGTGCACATATTTAAACATTATTTCCTGATTATTACTATATAAAGTTCTTATCCTGTTCCTTTTTCCATTTAATTAAAAGAACAAAGTTTGAATATATTTTCATTTATTTGGGATTAATTTATGTATTATATATTTTAAATAAAAGGAGGTTATGAATGTAACTATTTTCTTTTAATTTTTTTAACATTTTTATAGTCATGTATGTTGGCTTGGGAAAGGATAATTATTTCAGGAATGGAGATATTTTTTTTTAAAATCTGTAGCACAGATTTATATTTTGACAAGATTCAATAGTGGCACTCTTGTGAATTTTCTGTCTAAGTAAGTTACTTACTCTTAACAAGTGTGACATTCTTTAAATCAAAGTTGTGGCTGAATTTATTTCTATGAATAAATAATTAAATAAATAATGCATTTGATAAATTGTTGTGTAAAAGATTTTTTGTATTCATAAATTAATCCTAACTGAAAATAATTTAAATATTAATTGCATAAATAAAATAAAAATTCCACAACATCATTTACTCACTTTGGTTTATTAGACATAAAATTACATCACTTAGTATCCTCCATAATTTACCCAGACTTTTCAGCTAATTTGGTTAATGATTAATATTTATAAGATATATTTAAAGATATATTTTACTTATATCTGAAATTTAACATGTACACACATACATACATATATACATATATATATATTACCAACCTGTTAATCTATCTACTGTTGATGATACAATCATAGATAATTTGCCACAGAATGAGTTACTACATCAAATGTGCATCCTGTCCACACTTCATGAAGTAAAGCTTGCCATCAAAGAAATCAACATTGGTAAGGCATGTGGATTTGATAGAATTCCAATGGAATGACTGCATTTTGGTGTGAACTGTGTTGCTTCAGATGTCTTCAACTTGATTCCTCTGGTCTGAAAGGTATCTTGATTTCCATCTTTAAGCAAGTATTTCCATCCTTTAGGTTAGGATTCAAAATCTGTGTGTGATAGCTACCAAATTATCACCCTTCTTGAATCTGTTGGTAAGGATCTTTGAGAGGATCTTGTTGAACAAAAGCTAATAAACATCATATGCTCTCTAGTTACCCCAGAAGCACAGGATTGTTTTAAAGGGGGAAGAACCATTGCAGATATGACTTTCTCCATAAGACAGCTGCAGGAGAAATACATTGTACAGTGAGTGCCATTGTACCAGGTTTTTGTGGATTTGATCAAGGCTTTTGACACCGTAAATAATGATGTCATGTGGAGCATTCTTGATAAGATTGGTTGCCCACACACTTGTCCACTTAGTAAAACCACTACATGATATGAAAGCTTGTCTCACATTCAGATGAGACTGCAGTGGACAATGGCAAAGTGACATTTTTGCACCAACACTTTTATCAATCTAATTTGCTGTGCTATCATCACATGCCTTTGGCAACTGAGGTATGAGTCTGCTTGAGACTTAAAGCATCAGGGAGAACCCCAAGATCCAATAACTTTGAATGCCTGATCCGAGATTTGTTATATACTGATGATGCAGACTCGGAGGAAAGTTTGCAACAATGGATCACTTCTCTGCCACTTGTGATGCTTTCGGACTGAGGATTAACCTGAGAGAGACAAAATGGAGGTTCACCACTCCACCTGGTGTACCCTACAAAGTGCCAACAATACTTGGAAAAATACCAGGCTGGTGGTTGTTGAAAATATTATATCAAAAGACAGTACCATGGAGGCTGAGATTTTTTCATGCATTCAAGTGTTGCATTTGGCAAATTAGAAGGTAGAATTTCCATCAAGACTAATGTAAGTGTGTATATAACCTATGTCTTAACATCCCTGCAGAACTAAAGGATGCATATAAAATGGCCTGAGTGATTCCACCAAAAATGCCTGAGATGCATCCTTAGCATCAAATGGCAGTTTTTGTTTAAAGACACTATTGTCCTTCAAAGATTTGAATGCAACAGCATTGAAACAATAATAATCCTCAACCATATATGATAAGCAGGACATCTGATAACTGGATTCCCAAACAACTTTCCTATGGGGAAGTGGTAACAGAAAAGTGCACACAATACAGGCCTAAGAAGAGGTTTAAAGATAATTTGAAGGATAATCTGAATGCATTGCACATGAATTTGCAGCAGGGGGCAGAACTGATTTTTAATCATACAGAGTGGCAGCACTTTATAAAGGAGGGATGAAATGCCTTTGAGGATGAATATCTCAGGCAGCCTGAGATCAAGTGCGATCTCCAAAGAGGCTATCCTGATTTACCAACTAATATGCAGTTTGGAAATATGTATGCAAGTGCATGGTGTTGTCAAGGGCAGGTTATGTAAATCATCTGACAGTTCATCATACAAACTATGCTAACTTGCCACATTGTCCTGCCAACAATATTTGTGGTTTGCAACAAGGTGTGCAGATCATTATCTGGACTGAGAAGACACATGGTGGTATGCAAAAGAGTTGTAAGACATGTAGATCTAATCAGGCATTCAGAGTTTATCTGTCGTATGCATTATAACTATAAAATTGAATGCTGGTCTCAAAAGTCATCTTAGGGTGATGGAAGCCATTAGAAGTGATACTGAAGGGACTGAACATGTTCCTCTTTGTAGAGGAAAGCACTGTTTGATCCAGTGTGTATTACTGCTTGACCATGGAGGATGACGTAGCAAGCATCTATTAATAAAGCTACTTTACCTGACCTTGAAGATAAATTAAACAAATTTGAACATTCCAAAAGCTGGGCAAAGTATTGCACAACAGGAGGATTTCTTTGGTAACAAAGAAAAGAATACTGAGCTGTTATGTGACATCTGTCCTTTACGGCAGTGAATGTTGGACGATTTCCTCAAAGATGCAGAAGTGACTCAAGGCGATGGAAATGTGGTTCTACAGAAGGATGCTAAGGATATCATGGACCAAGCGTGTGATCAACAATGAGGTCTTAGGATGCAAACAAGAAGGAGGCTTATACTTAACATCAAGAAGAGGCAGCTGAAGTTTCTGGGACACATAATGAGGAAGGAGGGCCTGGAGAATCTGATACTCACGGGTCGAATAGAGGGAAAGAGAGACAAGGGAAAACAACACGTGATATACCCAGTGGGCTTAAGCAAGGGCATGACAGAACGTGGTCTGGGGGAGGAAGAAGAGGGAAGGACATGGCATATAAAAAGAAAGAGAAGAAATTGGATACACTTGCTATAATTGGGGTCTGAAAATAATAAACATCAGTTAAAATTTTTAATTTTCACTGTTAGATAGAAAATATTTCTAGTTTCCTAATGTGTATAATTTGTAAAGAATCAAATAAATGGTTTGCTATTGTAAAATGTCTATGTTTTTGTCCACCTTAAAGCTTTAACAAGCAAAGGCGCCCTCTAAATAGTTATGTAATCTCCTTAAAATTTTATGTTACATTTTTCAATAAATGGAACAAATTTAGGTGTGACAATTCAATTTCAGCCTGCACACAAAAAATAAGAGACACTGTAATATATATATATATATATATATATATATATATATATATAATATTGCAACAATAATACTCTAAGCAGAAAGGCATCATCCTATGTATTGTAGTTTAACTCATGCATATATTTTGATAAAATACAAGGAGTACTACATGACAGTGAATAAAAAGTAAATGCAAATTTTAAATTTAATTGCAGTCATTTAATAAGAATTAGATATGAATAATCACAGCAACTTAATAAATAAATAATAACTGGTCTTCAGTCATTTTACTGTCTAAAATAAATTTCTTACCACTATTTAAAAAATTTAATAATTTCTAAAAAGAATCAAAAAGTATTTTATTTTTGTTAAAAGAAAAAAAAGTAAAAGTATAACACAGTAAAAACATATTTCTTGATTTTTTAAGAGATATTTTAGCAAGATTTTCAATAAATTTAAAACATTAGGAAGTTGAAAGCTAAACAAGGCTGATATCCAAATTGATCATTTTATAAGGTATGAGATTTAACTGTTACAAAGCATTAAAATAAAAATAAGATTAAAAATGATTAAAATCTTTATAAGGATGAGAACAAATATAAATGTGTATTTTTTACATTGGTTTGACTTTTACTGTTATTTATTAGATTATTAAAAGATGAAATTTTACTAGTTTTATTTTTAAGATATTAAAACAAATATTAAAAGTGGAAAAGAAACTATAGCTTAATCATGCCAGATAAAAATGGGGCAAAAATATTTGTTTTTAACATTTATACACTTCTAATTATAAAACTTGCATCTCGTTATCTTTTCAGTAACTGAGACTAAAAATTATTTTATGGATTAAAACTATTATAAAAACAAATTGTTATAATTTAACTGCCTCACGAAGAGGACAATTTGTGACACCAAGTTAATTTTTTATATGAAGAAATCAAGTGTGTCATTGGCGGTAATTCCATAAATTAATTTCTTTTCTATTTTATAAATTAAAAAATAATCAAAATTATCTTAAAAGATTGCCCAGTAGAACAACAACATGAATTCATTTTGTGTTTGTGTTACATAATTTTAATTATAATTATTAAATTAATAATTTATAATATTAAATAGGTGAATTAACAATGTTTAAAAAGAAATAAAAAATAAAAAATTTATTTTGAATTGAAACAGACTTTAAACTAGCAAACTTTATGGAAAGTTTGAGAACTGAGTAGAAACTTGCACATTCACTTTTTTTTAACACAAGTAAAATAAATTTACATCATACTTAATGTAGGTGTTATTATGATCTATAGATTTTAGTTTAAAATCAATAAATATTTATATCTTTTTATCATTAGTAACAGGAATGGAAAATTAAGTTTTAAACAAACAAAAAAATCCAAAGTATCGTTTTTGGAATCTAAAATTAATTTGAAAATTCTTCAATTCTGATACCTCAAAAAGTTGATATTTCTGATTCTGGATTCCAATTCTGATTAATCATCCCATCATTATAACTAACATGGACATTAAACCTTACAAAAATGAATTTCTTGAAATTTCATAAAATGGGTGGGGGGAAATAAGAAAAAAATGTTCTCAAGATTTTCTGGGAAAATAGGTTCAAAAGTAATTTCATTAATTTGTGAATAAGTTCTGAAAGTTTCATTAAAATCTGACAAATATTTGATTTTACAAGAATGTCAGAATCACTGTCTTTTCTGCCCCCCCCCCCCAAAAAAAACACTTGAATTTCCTCTGCTGACTTATTGTCCCAAGTTGTCATCAGGAAAACGAGTTGTGAGCAAAATTTTGAAAGTTCTAAAATGGATTAAAATATAATTTTACATAAAAAATACTTTGGTCTTTCCTCTTAATACAACCATAATGATTTTGATAATAAAACTTTGTTTTTATTAAGTTTCAGTTAGTTTTTCATCATGTATGCTCATTTCTTAGAGAATCTTTGGAGTTGCCACACATATACATGGTAGCCAATAAAATAAAAGCGGTAAATTCAGAAAGATGTAAAACAACCATTGAAAACTGATGATGACTGGTGTGACTGAAAAATTCAGAAAGAATTTCTGCACATTTCATCAATCCCTACATCAGATGTTCTTTTTTGAAAAGTACGATAATTTGACACTCAAAATCAGTGAGTTGTTTTGCCATATAAGGGCAGAACAAAAGACAAAAGTTGTCTTCAAGTAACTTTTAAATGATAAATCACAAGATCAAGCAGCAATTAATCATAAACAAACCAATCAGAGTTAAGTAATTATGTGAGAGTCTGATTATTCAAGGTCATGAATATTCAAGAAATTTATTCAAGAATATTCAAAGTCAATTATTTCTGAAAGATAAAACAGTGATAATAAATTTGCTGCTCTTTTACTGGGCACCCTGTATATATATATATATATATGTGTGTGTGTGTGTGTGTGTGTGTGTGTGTGTGTGTATGAGTTTAAAATTTTAGATATAAGTAAAATGTGTAAAAAGGCAATATGTATAAAGACAGGAAAACTTATGGGAATGTAAATGAAAACACAAGTCCAAATATTTTTACAGGGATGATTTTCTTTTAAATAATCATGACTTAACTGTAAATCAAAATCAATATCTTCCATTGTAACTGACATGTACTGAGTTCTTGACGCTACCAATTTTGCAGTCTTTAGTAACTTCTAGCTAGATATGTTTTCCTTTCAGCTTTAGTTAAAAAAAAGATATTTTAAAAGTCTCCAAGTTAAATATTTTAAATAGGACCACATTAATTTTTGTTTTTTAGCCAATGTATCTGTCAAGGTGTTTAAGCAGATGCCTACTTTCCATGTTATATAGTTGCAATTGCACATCAGTAAATTTGTTGTACCACTATGTGTACTAGTGTTGCTGCATTAAGGCAGATTGATTTTTCATGTTTTTTAGGAAATCAACATTACACTCAGTGTGAAAGCTGGGGTTTGGTGTGATAAGTACTGACGCCCAAAATTGGATTTGTAGCTTTTAACAATTTTCGAGCATTTAAGTTTAAAGCTCATTTTAAAAATGTACAGAATTTAATTTTTACAAATTTTTGCTTCCAAACTGACATCAAAATTTTACTACTTCAAGAATAAATCCAAATTAATTTGATATTTTTTTGTATTGGACATATTGAATGGAAAATATATTCATGCCAGGATTTTAATTATGAATCACCACAAGCAAAATATTCAAGTTTTTATAGTATTCGATATGTGAAAACTATGTAACAATTGTAAAAGATTACAAAAAGGTTAATCAATGAATAAGATCTTCCACCATTTCTTTCTTATAACAAAATCAATAAATAAATAAAAGTGTATATAACCTTATAAGCTTTGAAGATAAAATGTTTTAAATTTACATTATTTATTGAAAATCAGACTAAAACTACTGCAATTACCCCATAATATAGCTAAACTATTTTGTGTATTTTCCCTTTGAAGTAAATGATGGTTTTATTTCATGGTACAATGATTTAGTAATAATGTGCTTGTGCCTTGCTTCTTGTCCATATAAAATTTGTGAAGCTTCAGTAAATAAGATTTAACTGCTCCTTCCACACTTTGTGAATGTGCAGATAAATTTGGCAACTCCAATGTTGTCCAATTCATTAGAACCTCTTGCAGTTCATTTAAAAAACATTTTGCAAGCACAGGTTCACAACCTCCATTTTTATTGGAGGTTAATCAATTTTGAACAGTGTATCACTTCAGAGTTGAATATAATTTTTTAAATCTCTTTTCTGGTGGCTTGCTACTCTGGAAACAAATAAAACTTAGTTTTGTGCTTAAGCTTTTTAATGCAACATTCTGTATTTCAGTTAACAAATTTGCAAAGTTGTTTCATTTTGAAACCAAATTTTTCCTAGCTACAAATCTTGGGTTTACATTCCCTCTTGAAATTCAGCTGTATATTCTAAGAGCAGCCTCTGGTCACCACTTATATCTTTCATTGCCCCAGTAGGGAAATATTTTATCTAGCAGGCCACTGATAGTGTTAAATTCTACCTGAGGCAAATACTGGTAATCATTTCTGCAAAGTTTCCCTAGAGGACCAGTAAAAGTAGTAGGTCTTCTTGTAGTTCTATCAGTTTACATAAAAACAGCTCTAAATGGAAGTTCATTTTGATGAAGTCAACAGTCAGTGATCTGCAACTTTCTTGTAAGTTTTTCCTCCAGAGCCCTCATAAGCTTATGAGGGCTCTGGTGTTTGGACTGGTATTGTGCATAAAAACTGGCTTAATGGAATTTAAACTGTTGAATTCTTCTAAAACAGCAGCAACATTTTCTGCTAAAATAATACCAGTTGCACCAACATTAGGGGTAACACTGTGGGTGAGATATCTACTTTCCGTGTCAATCTTTGGTGATAGTCAATTGATGCTCTCATCCTTTGATTTTCTTTGTTTTCCTCTGTAATCTCTTTATCTTGCAAAATATCTTTACCAATTCTGCAATTAACACCAATGCAGAGCATATTTTCATGGTTCTGAACATGTTTCTGATGAGTGGTTACTTTTACTCTTACTTTTTAACTATTTTTGACTTATATGTATATGTCTTTTAAATTAAGGCTTGAATGAATAAAGCCCATATCTTGTAAGTCTAATAAAAAGGCTCTAGTAAGCTATGCTCCAGTGTTGAAAGATACATCACCCTTAATAAGTTCTATATCATATCTAGAGACTGTAAGTTCCCTTACTCATCAGTTTTTTCTTTACATTGGTGAAAAATTATCTGATATTGATGCAACATGTGCAGAATCTTGTTGCTACCTTTCATTCTGCTTGTCATATCTCTTTGTTTCATCTGCACTTTTTCATATTTTGACAGCATCTTTGCCAATAGTTCCAAGTTGGAAACTGCCTTTTAGTTCTGTTTTCTCTGAGCTTTTAAATATTCCCTTTCTTCAATGTGTATGAGCTTAAAAACAAATCTAGTATACATGGTGACTATGAAGGAAAATATTACAATATTATTTATCAGAGAAGATTATAAGAAGTAAATTTTATATTTTTTAATTAATTTAAATTTTGAAAATCAGGTCATGAGATATTTCAATTTCAACAAAGAATAAACAATTATTGAATTAACATTAACTTCTTATGAGGAGGACAAGTGCAAACATTACCCTATTTTAATCAAATTTCAGTGTAAATTTGAAATAAGAAAGAAAGAAAGAAACAGTATTACTTACTGAAATGGAAGTATAGTTTCTTCCATGCAAATAAACAAACATAACATTTTAAATAAATGCCAGTCACTTGAAAAATACAAAATTATGTAGATTAAACAAAATGTTTATTTTCTGTTTCAAATAATTAGGTCTGTTGTATAAAAATACAAAAGAATTAATTCTATAGTGACAAATGGACAGTGGTCGAGATTTCAATATCAAATGTAATAAAAACAGCAAATGATTATAATGGTGAGAATTTAGATACAACACATTGAATGAAAGTTCCAGAACAAGATTCACAAATGAAGTATTTTATTTTACTACTGTTGATTAAAATGTAGAAATTTCTTTTTTTATGGTTTATGGTGTATTTTTTGAGTATTTTTTTTACTGAAAAATAAAACCTAAATTTCATATGAGAAAAAAAGAATCAATTTTTATTGCAGGCTGCAACGTAATACATTGTATTTAATTTCCATTTTTACCTTTATCAAGGGAATATTTTTATATTATTCTTGATTCTGACTGATTTTTCTTTGATTTATTGAAAATGAGGTAAATATTGCAGTTGGGAAACATTTTAAATGATATTTACACATTTGTTTTCCATAAGGGTACAGAATTTTTTAACTGCATTAAATCTTTCAATGGTCACCTGAATGAAATTTCAATGCTCTGATTTTGAACTTAATCTTTAAACTTGTTTACTGAAAAAAGCAGTAAACATTTTGAAAAAATATTTTGTGTCATTATTTAGCATGTGAAACACCAATTTTCAAATCAAGTTAAATATATCAGTTCCAGACTTGACCTGTGCTACTCCTGCATCTGTGGGGGGATGTCTAGTGCAAGATGGCTTTACTCTTCACTCCACATCTATCTATTACATTGTAAATTGATTTCATATATTCATCACTATTTCTATTAATATATATTTTATTGCTTTTACTTCACAGGTATCTGGGCCAAACAGAAAATCATCATACATATACAAATTATTATCATGAATTTAAACGAAAGAGAACAAGACTGAACTATTTTTTTATCAAGAATAGATTAAATATATGCTACAATCTTTATGAAAAAGAGTGCATTGACATCTTCAAAACCTAACAGTGAACATTAACTGGCAAGAAATCATGTCCTTGGGAAATATGTAGTTTTTCTTTTCTACAAAAACTAATTAGGTGTAAAAATTAGAGAGAAGTCATATTTTTGTGAATGGTTGTAAATCTTTCCAATAATGACAGAATTAGTATGTCACATAGAAAGACTGAATGGAAAGAAATCATATTGTGGATTGTGTGGGTTTTCATTTGTGCAAATGTCTGATTCAAAGGAACATATATGTATACACACTAGAGAAAAACAATATTCTTTAGAACTTCCTGGATCTGAACTTTTAGACAAATCACATTTGATGACCAATATGCCTATATATACTGGTGGAAAACGATATTCTTGTGAAGTTTGTGCATCTGCATTTTAACAGAAGTCAAATTTGGTATGCCACATGTGAATTCACATTGGAGAAAAACAATATTCTTGTGAGGTTTGTGGATCTTCATTTTCACTGAAGTCACATTTAGTATGTTATATGCTAATACACATGGGAGAGAAACCATATTCTTGTGAATTTTGTGCATCTACCTTTTCTCGGAATCCAGGTTTAGTGGGCCATATGTGAATACACACTGGAGAGAAACCATGTTCTTGTGAATTTTGTGGATCAGCATATTCACACAAGTCAGCTTTGGTGAACCATATGCATAGACATGCTGGGGAAAGGCCATATTCATGTGAAGTATGTGGGACTGCATTTTTTTGGAAGATACATTTGAGTGCCATATGAGAACACACACTGAAGAAAAAATCATTTTCTTTGAAGTTTGTGCATCTGCATTTTCATATAAATCAGATTTAGAGCCCCACATCCAAACACACATTGGAGAAAAAACATTTTTTGTGAACTTTGTGAATCTGCATTTACACAAAAGTCAAATTTGATGTACCATATGCGAACACACACTGGAGAGAAACCCTATTCTTGTGAAGTTTGTGGATATGAATTTTCGGAGAAGTCAACCTTGGTGAGCCACATGTGAACATATACTGGAGAGAAACCATATTCTTGTGAAGTTTGTGAGTCTGCATTTTCCTGGAAGTCATATTTAGTGTCGCATATGCAAACACATACTGGAAATAAACCATATAGTTATGAATTTTGTGGATATGTGTTCTCACACAAGTCACGTTTGGTGCACCATATTTGAACACACAGAGGAGAGAAACCATATTCTTGTGAAGTTTGTGAATTTTCATTTTCAGTGAAGGTAAAATTGATTCACCACATGTAAACAAACACTGTACTTGGAGAGGCACATGCGAATACATATTGGAGAGAAACTATAATTTTGAAACATCTGTTCTGCATCCTTTTTGTTTGTTTCAAATTTGAAAAGACATGAACAACTAAACACTGACCAGAAAGCATATTTGTGTGAAATATGTAAATCTGAATCTTTTAATAAAATATCTTAAAACTTTTTAAACATTAATGAGAAGTGAACACAATCTATTATTGTTAAGGCACAAACTCCTCTTATGTTTGGTGTAATATAATTTAAGCCATTGTTAATTTAAGTCTTCCTGAATTAAACTATATTTTCTTTTTGATATTTAGGGGGTTTATAAATTTTAGTAACTTTGAAATTTTCACCTGTATAATAAAACTTCTAAAATATAGCTTTTGGTTTTTACACTGATTTTAATGTTATCTCCCTGTGTTAACTTTAAGTCTTACAGTGAATATTAAATTCTTACCTACCAGTTCTAATATGTATTAATAAATATTCAACCATTTTCTTGTATTAATTATGAGTATGAAATAAAAACAGGAAAGATTTTTTAGTAATGTCTTGTATAGCGGTAAACAAAACTGTTTGGTCTGAATTTCCCAGATGAAATTATTCATTTTTTACTTGAGTTTTTTTCTTTTATCTTTTTATCACAATAGTAAGGTCTAGAAACTTTAAGTGTGCCACATAGACTAGAAACAAAATGTAGATAGGTTATCTGGAGAAATGGAAGAGAAATGCTTTTGAATATTTTTATTCATTCTGTGTACTAACATTTGTGTTTCATGTATTCCAAGGTCTAAGTGTCATTAAATGGAATCTTTAAATATGAATATTGATATTTTTCTCTAAGAAAAACATTATTTGAAAGCTTAATTTACAATACTTACGGTTTTTCTTTCATGCAAACAACAAAGATTTGAAGGCATTTGAAATATGGTTGTTACAAACAAATGTTTGGTAGCACAAAAAAACAAATGAAACAACATGCCGGTGAGGCTAAAAGTAAAGAAGATAAGAATTGTTAAGATAAAATTCTTTGTATTGATCAATGTGGAATGTCTCTTTTTAAGTGAGGGCAGGAGGGAGTGAGTAGAGCCTGTGTCAGGGCTGTTGACCAAAGTTACTGGTGGTGACATTGACAGCTTCCCTTAATTCTGATCTGAATCTCTTGTTGTTCTAATATGGAAAACCATTTCCACTGCTCGCTGTCACTTCAGTAATCCTAAGTGCCCTTCTTCCTTGTGGCCACTCGGTTGTCAGTAATATTAAAAAGGGAAGCAATTTAAAGTTAAGGATGGGACAAAAAAAATCATCACTTAACTAATAAATAGCCACACTGGTTGTTGGAAATATATTACTGAAATATGATATATTTGGTAGGAGAATTGGATGGTTACAAGTCCCAAAACAAAGAAAGGGTAAAAAGAATGGAATGTGATGAAGTTTATATTATTTTTTGAACTGATTAATCAGGAACAATCAAGAATGCAAGATATTCATGTAAAGAAATGAGTTTGTTCTTTTAACTTTCTTAGGTAAGATTTTTGCCTCAATAGCAGGTGTTTAGCTGAAAAAACGTCTGGAGTAGGAAAGTACTCTCACTCATTTTGCTTCTCATCCATCACAAGTGGTCAGCAACATTTCCCTGTTGGGAACAATAAAATTTAGCTAATACCAACTGCATACCTTGTACCATTATTACAATAAAACATACAGTGAAAAGATGGATTTTGATATTTAAACAGAAATTGAGATTGTGCAACTTTGGGGTATTGGCTTGAAGACAAGCAAAGTGGCCCACTGTGAAACAACAACAATCATAGTTCATCCAAGCACCAGCAGGGACTACAGCATAAGTAGTGATAATACTGTAAAGGCACTATTTGTGCTTTCTTTATAATAGTAGATTGAATTGTCCATCCATCTTTTTTGTAGGACACTGGTCTGTTGCATGCATTCTTTATAAAGAATGCTCTCTTAGCAGCCATTTACAAATGGCTGCTAAGAGAGCTCTTTAGCACTCTGGGGTCAAAGATACCAGGTTGATATTCTGGTCATGGCAGATAGCAGTAGGTTCTTAAGATAAAGGATATTCTTTCTCTAAACTGATGGATTGATTCTCAAGCAATTGTCTCTCCCCATACTTCAACTAAAAATGACTTTTAAAAATTAACCAAGATAGTACCTGAGGTGTTCTTTGGCATGTGGAGTAGAATAACTAGGCAAAGTGAATGGTTAGTCAGATGATAGTAATATTCTTGGGGGAATGGAGTTTCTCTCTCTTTGATTGTGGAAATTGGATATGAAGAAATTTTCAAGAGTCAGGTTACAAATTGATTTACATTGGAAGAGGATCCTCTTGTGACATATAGCCAAGGTTAGCTGAATTGATCACAGCTAATAAACTCTTCCATGACAAGAATAGAAAAAGTACTGCAACAGTGAAATTAACATATTGGAGAACTTTTCCATGGCAGCAGATAGAAATCTAGAATATAGAAAAGATCGAAATAAATACAGTAAATAAAACATGCACTTTGACAGGATGTATAAGCACTGAAAAGAAAAGCAATCATAATGGAACAAAGAAAATGTGCTGCAGCAGTAGAATGTGGTGAAATGTATATTATTCTTCCATGGCAATAGGTAGAAACCTATAATATAGAAATAATCAAAGAAATTGCAAAGAAGAAAACGTGATCTTTGCTAGGATATATAAAGCCTAAGAAAAACAATTGTAATGGAAGAAAGAAAGATGAAATCAAAATGAAACAAAGTCAGCAGATGGAAGGATTGAAAGGAAAAACAATTTACAGCATCCTACTCTGGAAAAATTCAAGGCACAATATTGCCAAAAATGTTTAGTATCCAACTCTCATTCATTTGCATGTGTAATCACACCAATGTAAACATGACTTTAGTTTCAGTACTGTGATAGTTTGCCTCTTCCCCTATCCATGCAGCTGCAGGGACAAACTTTCCAGGTTACTTTCAGCGAAACCTTCCTGATAACTCTATTGCATATACATCTTGTGGAAATACAAGTCCACAAAATAAATATGTATAAAATTAATGCAACAGCATTTTCTGACATATTACAGATACATCCAATGTTTTGCTAAAAAATGAGCATATTTGATGAATAGATGTTTTATTGTCAAAATCTTTGTTATTAGGATGAAAGGACTTTTAATTATTGAATTGTATTTTTTAATCCTTTTTAGAACCTTTGAAAATTTGGTTACAGATCTTATTTTCTTTTTTGTGTCATTTTATGATGAAAAATCTATTGATTTGGAAATTCTTGCAAAAATCAGATAGATAATTGTCAAATTTTACTAAAATTCTTATTCACAAATAAAATGTTTTAGAAATTTTTTTAAAAAATCTGTTATTTCCCCTACCCGCACATATTTAATTTCATGAGATTTCAAGTAATTCATTTTTGTAGTGCTTAATTTTAAGTTTAGTCCTTGAAGAATTTAAATCATCAATTTTTTTTTTTGTCAAAAAATCTGTTCTGAAAAATAAAAATTGCAATATAATTAAGACATTATTTAAGAAAACTTTCAATTGATTTTATGAATAAGAGATATTATGGACATTATTATTGTCCTAAGCAAAAAAAGTTTGTCTTGATGTATTGTATTCATTTTTTCAAATAATTTATATTTTTTGTATAATTAATAAAGTTTTGTAACTGCATTAATTTGTTGTGGTTGGATGATATTCTTATTAAGTAAAAGCTATATTTACTAACCATAAATAGAAAAATTTACTACAATTCAGTGACCCACATTATTTTAAAATGAATTTGATTTCTCTGCGTATAAACATGCTGATTTTTGTAAATATGGATGCCCATATACAACATTATTATAAAAAAAGTAGTTTTCTAACATTTCCTCAACAAGCCTCTTCGTAAAGTGAAAGTAACTAAAATTAAATAAAATGTTAGGTTGCCTAAAATATTTTCTTAAATTTTTAAGATTACTGAGTAGTTAAAAATATATGGATAAAAACAGCATTTACCTTGAATTCGTCAATTTTCACAATTAAGGATTAATTAATGCCAAATGTTAAGCTATTGAAATCTATCAACATCTCATAAGGACATCCACTTCTGTGTTAAAAAATACATTTCTGCATATTTATACTAAAATATATATTTTCTTTTAATTCAAATTTAAATTAGTTAATCTTCCAAAATGTAGTTTTTGGGGGCTATATTATTCACTATATACAAGACGACCCCCTCCTCACCAAATCGTATTTTAAAATGTATTGTATTGAATTTATTAAATAAATTGAGTATATACTTTTTTTCACTCAAATGAAAAAACAGTGGGGAGATATTATCAATTAACTACCACAATCCTCATGGGTGGGTGCTGTGTTTTCACTTTTCAGTAGGCCATTAGTAAACCAGAACTTGAATGACTTTTCCCCACTAACTCCACTGTTCGCAAACGGCTTGTTGAGACACACATCCAGTTGTATTTTTGTTCATCATTGAACAATTAATTACCACAGGATTTAAGATTCACATTTTATACCTGGCGTATAAGACCACACCCTATTTTTGGTGTGGATTTTTTATGGTTAAAAAAAAGGTAGCATTGTATGCTGTCATTATAAAATGCTATATATGACAGTGTCATAGCATTTTATTTTTTAAATATTTTCTTAATAAAGAGAATTATGTTGCGTTGACAGATTTGTCAATATGGCCGATTATATAGTGATTAAAAAAATTCCAATCAATTTAAAAATTCGGTTTGAACTACACTACACTACAGCAAACTATATTGTGTCCTTTGGAAATATTTCTTGGAATTAAAACTAATTAGCTTCAAGAAAGACTTTTCATTTTTAAAATGCGCTTTAAACCTTAGGTATCGCCTTTTTCAGGTATTGTTACAACACCAGGTTGAGAGATTTTATTTACACGGTAACATACAAAAACATAATGTGTACATTTAAATCCGGCGGGTTGTTACCAAATTCTTTACGAGAGTCTTCTAATCTCGCTACCTCGAGAGTTCGACTATAACTAACGGTCGAAACGGCTCACAAGAAAACTTTTTCTATTTTGTCATCAATAGTCCTAAAATGTAACAACCGATGTATAATTGGTAATTGACTAACATGGAAAAATGGCTGAGGTCCTTTTTTCTTTTCGCTGTCCCCTCCACAAATTGAGAGGTGGCAGCGGGTAGTCGAGACAGCCTCATGTCAACGGATTAATGATTAATTAGAGTAACAGTTGAAAATCTTAGTGGTCGTGAAGAAACGTCATGCATCTACATTTGAATAACGTTGATCCATAAAAGCAAGAAATCCCAGTATTTTAAATAGAAGGAACCAAGTCTTGTCTAACACCGAATGTTTTATTTTTATAAAATTCTTTATCTATCAAGCAAAACATCCTATCAAAAAAAACAAAAACAACAACAACAAAAAAGAATCAATTTCGCGTTTTTATCGTTTTTTTTAATTTCTTAATTCTTTCTGTGTGTCATTCGTTTAAACTTCAACATACCTTGACAAAGAAATCCCAGAGAAAATCAATCTTTTTTTCATTTTCCAACCTTTCTGGCCTGAAAGGTAAGTGTGGAAGAATAAATTTCGGTTTTACTTTTAGGTATCTCCACTAACTCGCTCAAAGATATGATGAAAAAATGTCCTAAATTTCATAAAAACAAAGTTTTATTATCAAAATCTTGTTTAGAAATAAAGAGACCAAATTATTTTTGTTTGATTCTCGTTTTAAATAATGCTTCGAAATTTTGGTTAAAAATCTTGTTTTTCTTGGATGGGGTGGTGCAAAGATTAGTATAGAAAATTTTAGCATATTTTTTGTTATAAAAAAAACAAACACATTGATTTGGAAATTCTTGCAAAAATCAAATAATTGTCGGAATTTAATGAAACTTTCAGGACTTATTCACAGATGAATGAATGAAATTATTTTACAGTTTGTTTTTTTAGTTTTTGAAAATATTTATAAAGTTAAGTGTAGTGGGAGTAACAAATTTGTTACTCCCACTACACTTAATTTTATAAATTTCGATAAATTCACTTTTAAACCCCTTTTAATATGTATATAAGTTAAAGGAAGAATTCTCTGTAGAATTTCAATCATCAATGTTTTTCTTGTTTTTTTGTCAAACAGACAGCATTACTGAAAATCTGCTCTGAATCGTAAAATAAAAAATGCAATAAAAGAAAACTAAGACTTTTTTTTAAATTGGAAATGCTTTTAATTTCTTTTCTAAATAGGGTATATTAAGGACACTATTGTATTAAGATTTTTTTTGGTGAATAATGAATCTTTACAACATTTTTTTTCATTTTTTAAAAATTTTAATTAGAATAATTTAAGTTTTAAATCTTTTAAAATTCTGTATTAATTTCACTCTTTTAGGTGATATTATCATAAAGTAAAAACTATATTTACTAATCATAAATGGAAAAGCTTACTACAATACATCAAACACTAAAATTTTAAAAAGAATTTTGAACTTTTTTTGTATGTGTATTTGATTTTTGTGCATGCAGGTGTTCATACACGACTATCAGAAAATAAGAGTGATAACAATAGTAAATTTAAAGCAAAAGTATCTAAAATTTAGTAAAACATTAGATTACACAAAATATTTTCCAAATCTTTAAGATTAATTAGTACTTAAAAATATATGAAAAGGTGTTTATTTTATATGTTTCAATTATTTTTTACAGCTATCCTCCCTGTAGAAAAAAATTAGATAAACATCCATTATAAAGCTGTTAAACATCAACATCTTAAATAAAGAGCTACCATTATGTTAAGAAAATGCATTTCTTTGATGTTTTAAACTTAAAGTAAATAATATTTGCTTCAAATCAGATTAATTATATTTTAAATCAGCTAATATTTCTCAAATAAAGTTTCAGAAAAGTATATTTTATTTTTGCAAGATTTTTTAAGAAACAGAATTATATAGAAAACGACTAAAAAAGAGGTGATAATCAGCTATTTTAGCAAAAAAAGAAAAACTTCTTCCACTCAGTTTTAGAAATACAGCAAAGTGTTTTGCTGATTTGAAATATGAAAGCATTAATCAGCATCAGTCAATAACAGTTTAGTGCCTCTGAGGAGTCAGTACTAAATAAGGGTCTCAACTTTGCTACCACCATCAGGCAAGTGCCATACTCGGACATCATTGCCAGAGTCAAGGAGATGGCCTTGAACTTCCCTCAGGCTCAGATGGATGAACTGAGATGGAAGGTGAAACAGACCTTGGAGAAGAGCAAGCCGCCCAGGTCAAACATCACGAAACTGGAGAGGCTGGCGATCGGAACAAAAACATCATCATGCTACTGGCTGACAAAGGCAATGTGACTGTAGTGATGGACAAATCAGATTATAAAAGAAAGCTGGAAGATCTCATTAGCAAATGGTAGCTACAGCAAAGTAATAAAGGATCCTTCAATGAAAATGGAACGCAAACTGTCACAGATACTAATCAAGAACAAGGATCACTTCACACCTAAGACGTATAGGCAGTCATCGCTACCTCACATATACAGTCTCCCTAAGATTCACATAGATGGTATTCCGCTCAGGCCGATTGTTAGTTGCCAAGGCTCTGTGTGCCACCCTCTGAGTCACTTCCTTGTAGATATAATTGACCCATTGATCAGAAAGTCTCCTTCATATGTCCAAAATTCCACCTACTTTGTGGAAATAATCAAAGATGCTCTCATTCTATCCAACCAGATGGTGAGCTTGGATGTGGTGAGTTTGTTCACCAAGGTACCCACGGAGGAGGCACTCTCAGTAGTCAGAGACAGATAGGCCTCTGAGTCATCCCTAGAAGAATGGACCAGTATTCCAATAGATAATCTGATGGAGATGTTGACTTTCTGTACACAAACAACACACTTCGGAATGGGATCACACATATATCAACAGGATGAGAGCTTAGCAATGGGCTCGCCATTATCACCAGCAATGGTGAATATATACATGGAATACTTTGAGGAAATGGCATTAGAATCTATCTCTCTAAAGCCAACACTATGGTTAAGGTACGTAGATGACACCTTCATACTCTGGCCACACCAGGAAGATGTTCATGTTTTACTGGACCATGTGAAAATAAGACCATCGATACAGTTCATGATGTAACAACACACTCCCATTCCTGGATGTTCTGATATCTCGAACAGAGCATGGGTTCAAGACATCCGTATACTGTAAACCAACAGTACCTCAATTTCAACTCCCACCATCCATACAGCGTAAAGAAAGGGATCGTCCACTGCTTACAACACTGAGCAAAAGTCATAAGTGGCAAACCAGAGACATTAGATAAATAATTGGTCAGTATAAGTAGTACCCTACAACGTAACAACTACCCTGGGTACATGGCAGCAGCCCAAAAAAACTGGGATAGGCGGGTACAAGAGGAGGACAACAACACTCAGAAAACAGTCTGCCTGCCTCATGTGAAGGGGTTATCAGAGAAAATACAAAGGATCTGCAGTCCTTATAACATCAAGACAACCTTCAAAAGCTGGATGATACTTCGCAGATATCTCTCTCAAGTAAGACCCCCACCCCTAGAAGAGAACATGACTAAAGACTGTGTCTACGTTATCCCGTGCAGCTGCGGAAAGAAATATAAAGGGGAGACAGGCTGCCCTCTTAAGGTAAGGCTTCAAGAATACCAGAAAGCTGTAACATGACAGGAAGTGGAAAAATCAGGCATGGCTGACCACATATGGAGAGAAAAGGGAGATCACCATCCTCTGTTGGATCAGGTTGAGATCATAGACAAAGAACACCATTGGAAATTTTGTAAAATTAAGGAATCAGCACATATGCTTGGCCACAAAAATCTCCTGAGCCGACCAAGCATAAAAATGAATTTTATTAAATTTTCTGATATTTTTTTAAAATTTTATTATTTCATATTACTGTATTTAAGCACTACAGATGAAGAATATAATTTACTTCTTTACTATTGTATAGATACCTCCAAAAAAAGCAATACCTAAAGTTTAAAAAGGAAAAATCTTTTAGAAAGTTTTCATTTTAGATTTAATTTCAAGCTAGTAGATTAAATATAATATTTCCAAGGAGCAAAATACTTTGCTGTATTTCAGAATGAATTTAAATTGATTGGTAGATTTTAATTATATTTACAAATCTCTCAGCACGACATAATTATTGTTATTAAAAAATCTTTCAAAAATAAAATATACTTTCTGAAACATTTGAGGAAGATTAATTGAGTTAAAATTTAACTAATTTGAAACAAACATGATTTACTTGTAGATTAAATATCACAGTAAAATATTTTTTAACGTGGCGGTGAGTGTGTTTATGACATGTTGATAGCTCTCTCAATAGACTTATTCTACAGGGGATATATCTGTAAACATTACTTTATGAATATAATGTGTGTGCTTTTTTATATAAATGTTAAGATTCCAAGTAATCTTAAATATTTAGGAAAATATTCTATGTAATCTAATGTATTTTTGAATGTTAGACACTTTTGCCTTTAAATTTTCTATAGTTACATAAATTTATCCACACAAAAAAACCATCGATACAGTTCATGATGTAACAACACACTCCCATTCCTGGATGTTCTGATATCTCGAACAGAGCATGGGTTCAAGACATTAATTTTTACATCAAAAATACTTTGATCTTTCCTCTTAATACAGCCATAAAGATTTTGATGATAAAACTTTGTTTTTATTAAGTTTTAGGCATAAATTACAAGTTGTTTTTTAATACTATAATCTTCAGGTGCCACTGGCTGTGGAGATATGTGCTGAAGCATCACAGATATCAAGTCAGGAAATAATGTACTTGTGAAATGTGTTGTTCGTATTTTCTACAAAAACACATTTAGTGTTATATATGAGAATACATTGGAAAGAAGACATTCTTGTGAAGTTTGCAAATCTGTGTAGTGAAGTCAGTCTCTGTGCAAAAATGCAACAGACACTGGAGATAAATCATATTGTGGAATATGTTAATCTTCTTTTGTGTGAATATCTCTTTTAAGGAAACACTACAGAGAAAGTATATTCTTTTGAACTTTGTGAATCTGAAGTCCACCTGATTCATTTCAGTGCTATTTTGAAATATTTGTTTAGGAAATCTTGGATAAGAGCACTTATTTGACACTTAGCAAAAGAAAAGAGAATGCAGAATGAAAATAAAAATTAAAATTGATGAATTTTGTGTTAAAATACAATATGCTCTATATTTTAATATAGATAAGATGTCCTTCTCTGACCTTAACCCTATTCTCACTGCTTGCAGAAAGCCTGGACAGCCCTTTCGATTGTCTAATGATGAGTTCTCATTCTGTCAGTCCAGTAAATAGCATTCTGTTTCTGAATATATGTGCAGTTTTAATTTTATTTCATAATCACCTCTATTTAGTGTCTAAGGATTGATAACAAACATTAAACTAAATGTTGGAAAGCTCTGTGTTTACAAAATTGCAATTTCTTTCAAATATTGGGTTACTTTTTAAAATTTAGTCATGTGAGGTCTGATTTTAATGATTTTTTTCTTTCACTGTATTACAAATTCTGCATACAATTTTAACATGATCCTGAATCCACATTTCTCATGGAAATGCAAGTCCAAATATTTTCAAATGTAAATGCAAGTCCAAATATTTTCACAGGGACAGTATTTTTAATTAATCATGACTTAACTGTATGACATCCCATAAAGAAACATAATCAATTTGTTCCATTCTAACAGACATATGCTGAATTCTTGACACCAGTTTTTCAGTCTTTACTCACTTCTTGCCAGATGATTTTCCAGCTTTAGTTAGGAAAAATAAAGAAAACATTTTATAAGTCTTCAAGTTAAATATTTTAAAAAGGTTACATTCATTTTTTTTTCTTCAGCCAACATATGAGCCATGTTGTAGGCAGAATAAGAGAAGGTGTTTACAAAAATGCCTGCTTTCCATGTTATATAGTTGTTATTGTATGTTCCTAAAATCATTAGAGTTGTTGTGCTACTACATGTTCCAGTGCTGCTGCATTAGAGCAGGATGATTTTTTACTTTCTTTTGAAAATCATCATTGCACTTGGTGCAAAAGCTGGAGTTTGATATGATATGTACTGACACACAAAATTAAATTCATAACTTTTACCAATTTTTGAGCATTTAGGTTTAAAGATCATTTGAAAAATCTACAGAAATACTTTATTTCTTCAGATTTTTGCTTCCATACTGACTTCAAATTTTATTATTTCAAGAATAAATCTAAATAAATTTGATATTTTTTGTATTGTGGATATAGTGAATGGAAAATATATTCAAAACAGAATTTTAGTTATGAATCACCAAGCAAAATATGGAAGTTTTTGTTGTATTCGATATGTGAAAACTATATAAAAATTATAAATGATTACTAAAAAGTTTAATCAATAAATAAGATCTTACATCATTTGTTAGGTCATAATAAAAAAAATAGATAAAAATGTATATAACACCAAAATATTGCTGGACACAAATGAGAAAATGTATTAAGGATATATTGTTTATTGAAAATCACACTAAATCTACTGCATTGTATAACCTATTACATCATAATATAACTAAATTGTTCAGTATAATTTCCCTTTGAAGTAATAGGTTTTATTTTGTGGCACAATGATTTAGTAATAATGTTCTTGTACCTTGTTTCTTGTCCATGTACAATTTGTAAAGCTTCAGTAGTTAATTTAACTGCTCATTCCACAATTCAACTACTCTAATATTGCTTCATTCATTAGAAACTCTTGCATTTCATTATTTGAAAAACCTTTTTCAAGTACATGTTCAAATCTCCATCTTATGGAAGGTTAATCAAATTTGAACAGTGTGTCACTTCAGTGAATGTAATTTTTCTAATCTCTTCTCTGGTGCCTACCTACTTCTGAAACAAAAAATATATTTGTGCCCTAAATTTTTAATGCAGCATTCTGTATTTCAGTTAATTGTTGATTTCTTTGGATTATGTTGAAGATATACAGTTGTTGGTTATGAAATTCATTCTCCCTTTTAATTTCAAACCCACTCTATGCATATGCTTCAATTATAAATTTTATAAGGTTGTACAATTTATCGTAGAGTTTTGGTAGATAGCCACCTCTGATCCATAAACACATTAACACGTTATCTAGCAGGCCATTGATAGTGTTAAATTATACCCGAGGCGAATCTTGGTAATTATTTTTGCAATGTTTCGCTAGAGGATGAGTAAAAGTAGTAGGGTTTCTTGTAGTTCCATCAATGTACTTAAAAACAGCTCTAAATGGAAGTTCATTTTGATGATGTGAACAATGGTCTGCAGCTTTCTTTTAAGTTTTTTTCTAAAGAGCTGTAAAAAGCCTCACAACCAGCGATTGTACTGGTATTGTTCGTAAGAACTGCCATAATAGAATTTACACTATTGAATTCTTTTAAAACGAAAGCAACATCTGCTAGAATACGACCAGTTGCACCAATTTTAGGGATAATTCTGTTTGTGATATATCTACTTTCCTTGTCAATCTCTGGTGATAGTGAAGTGGCACTCTGGTCCTTAGATTTTCTTTTTTCTCCATTTTCTTCTGTAATCTCTTTGTCTTGCAAAGTGTCCTTATCATCTCTACTATTAACAATCATGCAGATTATATTCTCATAGTTCTGAAAATGCTTCTGACGAGCGGTTATTTTTACCTTGCCATTTCCTATCTATTTTTAACTTATCAGTGATCGTGTCATTTAAGTTAAGACTTGGATCAAGAAAGCCGATATCTTGTGGGTCAAGTAAAAAGGCATTAGCAAGCTATACCTCAAGGTTGAAAGTTACATCACCCTCAATATGTTCCATGCTATATCTAAAGACTGTAAGTTCCCTTATACTCTCACCCTGGTTCAAAACTCTCATCAGTTTTTCTTTACATTGGTGGAAAAATATCTGATGTTGAGGCAACATGTGTAAAATTTTATCATTGCTACCTTTCAATCTGCCTGTCTAATATCACTGCTTCAGCTGCATTTATTTTATATTTTTTTATACAAGTTGGAAATTGCCTTTTGGTCCTGCTTTTTCTCTCAGATTTTAAATATTCCCTTTCTTCAATGGGATCCTGAAATTTCAAAATGTGTTTAAGTGTAAGAACAGATTTGCATACATGATAAATATGAAGGAAAATATCACAGTATCATTTATCAGAGAAGGGAATGTTATAAGAAGTAAATTTTATATTTTTCAATTAATTTAAATTTTGAAAATCAGGTCATCAACAAAGAATAAACAATTATTGTCTATATTTCTGAGATGAGGTATCATGTACACTATTTACATTACATCCTCATCTTTGTCACCATATTTATTACATTTCGGCTGGTTCAGGTGGTTGGAATGTCGAATTGAACCCTTTATTTCACTCACTGGGATGCCATGTTTAATGGATAACAGTTATCAGTTATCTCCTGTTAATTCCCCTCTCCAAGTTCTCCACTGCCTTAACCGGGTATTGAACTCACACTCTTTGGGTCCTGTCACTGGATCTAACCAATGCCTTTATCCACTGTGCCATGTGTCCTTGAGGACATCTGTGTATGAATTTCTGGGTATTATCAACTTAATGTCTCAGCATCATTTTTTACCAGAGCTCATATTGCAATTTTTGTTGTTATTATCGCTTTTTCTCTGTCACTCCTTATTACTGGTTCCCATATTGTATTCATTTCTATGCTTGGTCGGCTCAGGAGATTTTTGTGGCCTAGCATACACGCTGATTCCTTAAGTTTATGAATTTTCCAATGGTGTTCTTTGTCTATGATCTCAACCTGATTCCACAGAGGGTGGTGATCTCCCTTTTTTCTCCATATGTGGTCAGCCATGCCTGATTTTTCCACTTCCCCTCACGTTACAGCTTTCTGGTGTTCTTGAAGCCTTACTTTAAGGGTATGGCCTGTCTCCCCTTTATACTTCTTTCCACAGCTGCATGGGATAACGTACACACAGTCTTTAGTCATGTTCTCCTCTATGGGGTGGTCTTACTCGGGAGAGATATCTGCGAAGTGTCATCCAGCTTTTGAACATGGCACATGGAACTAGAACAGTCTACCCCAGTGAGTGAAATAAAGGGTTCAGTTCGACATTTCAACCACCTGAAGAAGGCTGGATAGGACATCGGCTGAAACCTTGTAATAAATATTGTGACAATAGTCCGAATAATGTAAATAGTGTAAACAATTATTGAATTAACATTAACTTCTTGTGAGGAGGACAAGTGCAAACATTACCCTATTTTAATAAAATTTCAAAGATAAATTTGAAATATGAAAGAAACAAACAGTAGTACTTACCTAAATGGGAATATAGTTTCTTCCATAGAAATGTTTTAGATAAATACCAGTCACTTTGAAATTACAAAATTATGTAGATAATGTTTACTTTTTGTTTCAAACAATTAAACCTGTTGTATAAAATACAAAAGAACTAATTAATTTTACAGTGACAAATGGACAGTGGTTGCGATTTTAATATCAGATAAAATTAAAATAACTGTAAATGTTTATAATGGCAAGAACTTAGATAATACACACTGAGAATAAGTTCCCAGAGAAAATTCATAAAAGATTTATATTTACTGCTATTGATTAAAATGAAGAAATTTTTTTGATGATGTTTTATGGTGTTGTTTTATTTTTTAGAATAAGTTTATTTTTTTTTTCACTGAAAAGTAACAAAATTTAAATTCTGTATCAGGAAAACAAAAAATTGATTTTCATCACTGGCCACAAACTAATATATTGTATTTATCTCCATTTTGCCTTTATAAAGTGAACGTTTTTATATTATTCATAATTCTAATTTATTGTTAATGCGTAAATGTTGCAACTGGAAAACATTTTAAATGTTTATATTTACACATTTGTTCTCCAAAAGGGGTACAGAATTTGTTGACAGGGTTAAATCACTGGAATGAAATTCCAATGCTCCAATTTTGAACCTGAATTTAATCTTTAAACTTATTTCCTGAAAAAACAGTAACAATTTTGAAAAAAATATTTTGCGTCATTATTTAGCATTCAGTTGAGTGAAATGCAATGTTTCCAAAATAAACCTGCACTACTACTGCATCAGTAGTGGGGGTATCAAGTGTAAGATAGCTTTACTCCTCCCTGTACATATCTCTTACATTGTAAACTGATTTCATGTTTTATTCAGTTTCTGTTAATATATATTTTATTGCTTTTACTTCACAGGTATTTGGGTTGAACAGAAAATCATCATATATATACTAATTATTATCATGAATTTGATTGAAGCAAAACAAGACTGAACTTTTTTTTCAAGGATGAAATATATGCTATAATCTTCATGAAAAACTGAGCATTGACATCTTCAAAACCTGTGGTTTGTTTTTTAATACCAAAACCCATTTAGTGTAGCATATGAGTAAAAATTAGAAGCCATATTCTTGTGAATGGTTGTAAATCTTTCCAATAAATTCAGAGTTATTGTGTCCTATGGAAACACAGAGTAGACAAAAATCATATTGTGGATTGTGCAGATTTTTCATTTGTGCAAATGTCTGATTCGAAGGAACATATGTGTTCATATATGAGAGCAAAACCATATTCATTGGAACTTTGTGAATCTGCATTTTCAGACAAATCACATTTGGTAACCCATATGCCTATACATACTCAAGGAAAACCATATTCATGTGAAGTTTGTGCATCTTCTTTTTCACGGAAGTCAGGTTTGGTGCGCCACATGCAAATACACTCTGGTGAAAAACCATTTTCTTGTGAAGTTTGTGAATCTACATTTTCACAAAAGTCAAATTTGATGCGTCACATGCAAGCACACACTGGGGGAAAACCATTTCCTTGTGAAATTTGTGGAAATGCATTTTCACAAAAGTCAAATTTGATGTTCCACATGCGAACACATACTGGAGAGAAACCATATTGTTGTGAAATTTGTGGATATGCATTTTCAGCCAAGTCAACATTGGCGAGCCATATGCAAACACATACTGGAGATAAACGATATACTTGTGAAGTTTGTGGATCTGCATTTTCTCGGAAGTCACATTTAGTGCCCCATATGCGAACACACACCGGGGAAAAACCATATTCTTGTGAAGTTTGTGGATCTGCATTTTCACTGAAGTCAGGTTTGGTATGCCACATGCGAATACACACTGGAGAAAAACCATATTCTTGTGAAATTTGTGGATCTGCATTTTCACATAAATCAGATTTGGTGCGCCATATGCTAATACACACTGGAGAGAAACCATATACTTGTGAATATTGTGGAAATGCCTTTTCACGCAAGTCAGGTTTGGTGTGTCACATGCGAATACACACTGGAGAAAAGCCATATTCTTGTGAATTATGTGGGTCAGAATATTCACACAGGTCAGGTTTGGTGAACCATATGCGTAAACACACTGCAGAAAGACCATATTCTCAGGAATTATATGAATCTGTATTTTCTCAGAAGATATATTTGGAGAGCCACATGCGAACACATACAGGAGAAAAGCCATATTCTTGTGAAGTTTGTGCATCTGCATTTTTACATGAATCAGATTTGGTGCGCCACATGCAAACACATACTGGAGAAAAACCATTTTCTTGTGAAGTTTGTGAATCTGCATTTTCACAAAAGTCAAATTTGATGCGTCACATGCAAGCACACACTGGGGAAAAACCATTTTCTTGTGAAATTTGTGGATATGCATTTTCACAAAAGTCAAATTTGACTTGCCACATGCGAACTCATACTGGAGAGAAACCATATATTTGTGAAGTTTGTGGATCTGCATTTTCAGACAAGTCAACATTAGTGAGCCATATGCGAACACATACTGGAGATAAGCCATATACTTGTGAAGTTTGTGGATCTGCATTTTCTCGGAAGTCACATTTAGTGCCCCATATGCGAACACACACTGGAGAAAAACCATATAGTTGTGAAATTTGTGAATCTGCATTTTCCCGGAAGCCATATTTAGTGCAGCATATGCGAATACACACTGGTGAAAAACCATATTCTTGTGAGGTTTGTGGATCTGCATTTTCAGTGAAGGCAAAATTGGTTAGCCACATGCGAACACACACTGGAGAAAAACCATTTTCTTGTAAAGTTTGTGGATCTGCATATTCAGACAAGTCATACTTGGAGAAACATATGCAAACACATACTGGTGAGAAAGCATAATTTTCAAAAAATCTGGTATGCATACTGTTCATTTGTTTCAAATTTAAAAAGACATGAACAACTAAACACTGACCAGAAAGCATATTCATGTAAAATATGTAAATATGAATCTTTCAATAAAATATGTTAAAACTTTTTAAACATTAATGAGAAGTGAACACAGTATAACCCATCTTCAACCAGGTCTTTCATTACTGGGAATTTTTTACCGCTCAATTGGAGCAGTTTAATTTTATAGTCAGCCTACCCCAAAATCAGTATTAGTAACAACAGTTGAGGCACATCCCCAAATGTGAGGTTAACAATTTGAATAAGGAGGGCTCTGCAAAAGACTGTTTTTGCGTTTCAGCCTCATGCACAGCAGCAGTTGAAGAGGCTTTTCTCCTCAGCTGTTGAGTCCTTTGATTATTTCAGCCTCGCACGCAGAAGAGATCAGGTATGCTCTTCTGGAAAGCCAATGGCTATGTTGATCTTTAGATTCAGTGGCTCTGATTGAAGCATTCTGAGAGGCATTTTGAGACAGGAAAACTGAACATTCTAAAGATGATTCGTTATCTCTTATTCGCATGGCGGACCAGGTGGAAGCAGTTTTGCGACATTTGGTGGCATGTCTTAGGCAAGTATGAATTGTCAAATGAAATGCATAGGCAAATACCAGAAGAGAATGCTGTAAAGCTACAGGGATGACTATGTTTGAATAACTTTAGGAAAGGTTGGAAAAATAAATGTTAAGTAATAAAAAAGCAAGCTTACTTATTACTACGGTGAATGCAATGCAAAAACTGGCAGGACAATAAAAAATTTAAATTGGTAACAGCTATAAACAACAACGAAAGCAATGCTTTAAAAATGTAATAGTAGGAAATGGAAAAGGTAACCTCACTTGAGATTAATTGCTTGGCCAAGAGAAGGGGAATGTGTAATTTAGACTCAAAACTGGCACTGAAGAATTATCTATCAAACAAAAACATTTCATCAAAATTGGATGAAAACTGTGGAAACTCATAAGCAACATCCGATCACACACACAGACACACATTTTGAGAATTCTAGATATAGATAATATTGTAGTAATTTAAAGTATTTATTTTTATTAAAGTTTTTATGAAAGCTATATATCCAAGAACAGATAGTAAATAGTAAAACATTGTTGAGAGTTATAATGGACTGGAAGTAGTGGAGAGCTATTGTTGCCAACAATCTGAACTCAAAACCAGCACTGAAGAATTATCTATCAAACCAAAAAAATTCATCGAAATTGAATGAAAACTGGAAATGAATAAACACCCAATCACACACACACACACATTTTGAGAATTACAGATTCAAATATTTTCTTGTATTATGAGTATGAAATAAAAATATGAAGGATTTTTTAGTAATGTCTTCATCAGCAGACAAAACTGTTTTGTTTGAATTTTCCCGTCATTCTTGATTTTTGACTAGGTTTTTTTATTTTTCATTTTTTATCACAATATTAAAGTTTTTAGATTCTATATAAGTGTGCATCATAGATTAGAAGCAAAATGTAAGTAGGTAATCTGTAGAAATGTTAGAAAAATGCTTTTAAATATTTTTTATTCATTCTGTATTCTAGCATTTGTGTTTCATGTATTCTAAGATGTATGTGTCATTAAATGGAATCTTTAAATAGGAATATTGATATTTTTCTCTAAGAAAGACATTGTTTGAAAGCTGAACTTATAATTGTTTTTTCTTTCATGTGAACAACAAAGATTTAAAGACATTTGAAATAAGATTGTTATAAATGCATGTCTGGTAGCACAAGAGAACAAATGAATCAACATGCTGGTTGAAGATAAGAATTATTAACATAAAATTCTTTGTATTGCTAACAGAACAAGGTAGAATGTCTCTTTGTAAGTGAGGGGAGGTGGGTTGCTGTGTATGTCAGTGCAGTTGACCAAGGTCAATGGTGGTGGCATTGACAGCTTGACCTTTCACAGCAACTGCTTACAGTGTCATGAGTGGTGTTCTTAAAAATAGATATGGTGAGTCATGATTCAGCATTTATGATTGCCTACTTTAATATTTTATTTCAAATTTTCTTTTTTTTTATTAACCCCTTTTTTTTGGATTTTTTAACCTGCAATTGCAATGAATTGCAAAAGGTTTTGATGGAGGGAACAACTTTGGACATTGCTAACTTTACCTGCACATTCACAAGGTGTGAAAAGCACAGTTAAATTAACTACAGAAGCTTCATAAATTTTATATATGGACGCCAAAACATTGCTACTAAATCATTGTGTCATCAAATAAAACTTTCATTTACTTCAAAGGGAAATTATACTGAACAATTTAGCCATAATGTACAGGAATCCCTCGATTAGTGCGACTAGTGTGTACATTAAAAGATTTGCATTAATTGAAAATGCATTGATTGAATATAATAAGTTATAGGAAATGATGTAATTTGTACCTCAAATTTTAGTCTCATTCACAATTAATTTCTAATTTGCATACTTTTAATTAAAATATAGGTACATAGAATATACAAACATACATATAAGAAGATAAAAATGGTATGAATTAATGTTTATTAATCTGACTTTTTTATTAAAAACTTGTTCAGAGTGGTTTGCCACATAGTTTTCTGTTCTTAATATAATTGGCAGTACCAGGAAATTGCCCCTTCAATTTTTCTGCAAGTTCATCAGATTCTGTCTTCATCAAGGTCTGCTTCTAAACATTTTCCTTTAAATTCTTCAATGTTCTTGAAAAACTTCTAATTCCTTCTTTGTTATCTGGCATTAAGTTTTTATAAATGAACTTTTAGCAATTCTTGGACATATTCATTGTCAATCTCAGTTAAGCCAAGTTTTTTTCCAATATGAATAATTTCTTGAATGACCCCTTCTGTATCATTTGAAAATCCTATGACACCCTGTCCATAATGTGGAAGAACTTTCTTCCAAACACCTTGGAAATTTTTAGGTGAAATTTAATTCCACGCCTGAAGGATATTTTCAATAGCATCCTTGGTACTAAATTTCTTCCCAAATTGAATTAGTGTCATAGAATTCTCTTCAGATTTTGTTATAATTGCTTGCTTAAAAGTCTTTCTCAGGTAGTATGCTTTAAAGTTTGCGATAATGCCCTGGTACATAGGTTGCAATAAAGAAGTGTTTGCTGGCAAGAATGTCACTTGGATATTTTTGCACATTGAATCAAGACCTAAAGGATGACTTGGGGCATTATTTAAAATAAGCAAAGTTTGAAAATCTAAATTTCTTTTTTGGCAAGTCTTCAACCATTAGAAAAAAATATTTTATGAACCATTCTTCATAGTTTTAGTTACCCATGCATTTTTATTAGATTTCCATATTATTGATAATTGTCCTTTTAAGAGCTCTTAGATTCTGAACTTGATAAACCAACATAGGCTTTAATTTCAAATTTTCTTTAGCATTGCTGCCCAATAATTGGGTTAGTCTATCCTTTTCAGCTTTATATCCTGTTTGATAACTCTCAGAGTTGGCCAGAAAAGTTTTCAAGGCATCCTTTCCAAAATAATCCTGTCTCATTGATGTTAAAAATTTGTTCATCAGAATATCCTCCTTCTTCCACAATTTTCATCAGAACTTCACTATGTATATCAGCGGCTTCCTTATTGTATATTCACTGCTTCCCCTGTAATTCTTACATTTTGCAAGCTAGTTCTTTTCTTGAACTTCTCAAACCACCCATCACTAGCATGGAACTCTTTGAACTTTTCCTCTGTTAAGATTGAAAAGAGACTTAATGCCTTTTATGAGATCAGTGCTTAAAGGAATTCTTTTCTGGTTACAGTCCTCTACCCTGGTAGCAATCTTTCTAATTCAACCATGCTTTTTGATTTTGAGTGGTATGCACACATGATAAATTTAAAGTGGCCTTACCTTTTGTTTTTTATTCATCAGCTTTAACTAAACTTTCTCTTTCTGTTGACTTGCCTAGTTTGTGCTCTAGGCCTATTTTTGATTTCAACACACTATCTTCGCACTTTCTTTTAATCTTTTTTTCTAAAGAAATGTTTTTTAGTTTTTTGTGCAATTTCAGTTTTATCTTCACTAAATCTTTTGCTAATGTTTAGAAAACTGTAGAGTGCTAAATGTTTGAAGTAAAAAAATCAAAAAATTAGTTCAAAGATAGACATTTGGTTTGTATATCTAGGCTAATAGTAAACAAGTAGTGTTAGAAAATATGAATAGTTATAAACTGTTAAATTTTATGATATAAGCCAATGATAATAAAAATACTTCAATATTTGTATTAAAATTTTTTGAATATTTTGATTTTTTTTTCATGCTTATTTTGAAGGTCTTAAAAGGAAATTTTTGATTTTTTTTTTTTTTTTAAAAATGGACGATTTAATTAGATACTGAAATTTGCATTTATTAAAAAATATTGAAATATAAAAGATGTATGCATTTACTATGGAAAGATTATTAAAAAAATTTCAGGTTAAAATGCTAATGATTATGATGTTTGGTGTTATGAAATAGAGTAATCTCTGGAATAGACATTGTCAGGTCAACATTGACTAGCATTCACTCTGGCATTCTGCTTTTATAGCACTATCTAATTTTCATACAATACTTCACATCTAAACTGAAATGGCCTTATACCCTTTGCTAATCTTTGACGTCTTTTATTTTTTCTTGGGAATTTAAACTTTCTTGATGTGTATCTTGATTTCTTCTTATAGGGGACCTAAGTCTGAGTTCATTTTCCTCTTCCAACTCCTCATCAGATTTCTGGTCATTATCATCCATAGATTGTTCAGTTTTACTACTGGATTCATTAGTCCCTTCCTCCCCTTCATGTTCTTCACCTTCAGATTCTTTGTCCATTTCTATATTCTTGGGTTCCATTCTGCTTCTGAATTGATCTGCATAGAAATTTTTCATTACTATTGCTGTATTGTATCCTTTCTATACTACAAAGTTTGCCATCTCTGGATTAGATTCTTTGTCTTTTTTATACCAGACACTTTCACTTGTTGAAAATGACATTGTTAAGGGAGCTTTAATCAGTCTACCCATTAATGCGGAGGGACTTTGTAGTCTGCTGGCATGTGGAATTATGGAGTAATTTAAAGTTAATTATGAGACAAAAAAATCATCACTTAACTAATAAAGAGTGACACTGGTTGTTGGAAAGATATTTCTGAAATATGATATATTTGGTACTGGAAGTGGATGGCCACAAATCCCACCAGAAAGAAAGGGTAAAAGGCATGGAAAAAATGAGTTTGTTCCTTTTGTTAGTGGTTGGGTGATATTACTATTAAGTAAAAACTATATTTACTAATGATAAACAGAAAAATTTACTACAATTCAGCCACCTTGAGTATTGTAAAAATAATTTTTGTGTGTGTGTATAAACATGCCAATTTTTGCAAATATGGATGCCCATATACGACATTATCAGAAAATAAGAGCAGAAACTACAGTAAATTTAACATTTATTGTTAATTTTCTAATATTGCCCAGCACAATATAATTTTAATTAATTACAGAATACACATTAAGTTGTACAATTGCTACCAAATGGAGTAGATAGAAGAATTATAACTCATGCCACGATTCTTATTTTCTCTCTGTTTTATTATATTTTTCTGTTTGTGCCCATGAAATCCTCTTTTCAAGGTGCAACATTGTCAGTATAGAATAAAGTAGAGTACTTTAAGGTTCAGATATTTAAGACAAAAAATCATTGGCTAATAAATAGCTACACAGGTTATTGGAAATATATCTCTTAAAAATGATCTATCTGATATGGGAAGTGGATGGTCACAGGTCCCACAAGAAATAATGGGTAAAAGGAATGTGGCAAAGTCTATATTATTCTTTGAACTGATTAATCAGGAACAAGCAAGAAGGCAAGATTTTCACGTAATGAAATGAGTTTGTTCCTCCAACTTTTTTTAGGTAAGGTTTTTGTCTTGGTAGCAAGTGTATTGCCAAAAAAAAAAGGCTGATATTGGGAAGTACACTTACTTATTTTGCTTCTCCTCCATCACTTCATTTCTCTGCTGGGAACAATAAAATTTAGCTAATACTGACTGCATGCAAAAATCAGATAATTGTCAAATTACAATAAAACTTTCAGGACTTATTCACAAATAAAATTAAATTGTTTTAAATATTTTATTTTTTTAGAAAATCTTTATAAATTTTTATATCTTTTAAAATTCTGTATTCATTTTGGTGATATTGTCAGTATGTAAAAGCTATATTTACTAATCATAAAAAGAAATATTTAATACTATTCAGCAACTCAAGTAATTTTTACAATTAAGTGCCTTTTACTTAAAAATGCCAAATGTTGTCATCAATAAATCTATCATAAAAACACCATGTGGTCATTCAATCATTAACAGAAGAATTAAGATTCATCCGAAATTTAAAATAGGAAAATTTTCCCAGGTTAAAATATAATTAGCCAATAATGGCCTCAGGAGAGTGAAAAGCAAATTTATCTTATTTGGGTGGAAAATTACCTTTTCATAAAGAATTTGAAAGGGATGTATGTGTAGAGATAAAGAAGGTGATTATCTCCCTTTGTTGGAGATAAGCCATATGGGTCATGTGACATCGCTTCATACAGTGACAAAAGTGGCTAGTCATTCAGTCAGTAAGCTTACTGGTGTCAAGACACGTATTTGTCTGTTCTGCCTAGAGGAGCCAGCTGTCAAATGCTACAGCTTAAAAGTTCATGAAGCCATTTCTTTTTAGGAATATATATTCCCTAGATATAGAAAGAAACTATGGTTTTGTGGAATATGTCCTTGCCTGAGACATAGTAAATGAATCTGGCCAGTTTGTATCTGGAGTCCTAAACATGGCTTCTCCAGAAAGACAGAAGAATCTCCATATTATATGTAAGAACTTTCCTTCTTGTTTCTCCTAATACTCTGCTTGCTGTGTATATATATGATATATTGTTCTCAACATGGGACACATATATACATGTATATATAGTTTTGTGTATGTCTTAGTGGTATAAAAGACTTTCTGAGAACAAAGCATGCTTGTCATTCCTTTTTCTTTCATCTATTCTGTTCTGTCAATGAACTACAGTGTTATCATATCATGGCAATAATAATGCCCATATTAGGGGAAACGTAAATGGGAGAATAAACTGAGAGTAAATATGTATGTGTGTCTGGCTGTTGTGATTAAATAACTTACATGCTTCGTAGCAGCTATTGTTCAGGGAGCAGGAAAAGAGAGATTTTTGTAAATATCTGTCCACGGGAAGTAATCCCACTTTCACCACATTTATTTATCTATGTTCTTGGTTATTTTACATTGTGTGGTCTTGCTGTGAGCATAGAATTTATAGTTACATCTGTAGTGGGTTAGCCAATCTGTATCAATGACAAAATTAAACTGACCCTCGACTATTTTTACTAAATCAAATGCAACAAAGACAACAATAACAAGAAAAATAATCAAATAGGCAGATATTTGTTTTAACAGAAAATATGTTTATATAACAACAAGTACACATGATATAATAAAGTTGTTTAAAATACTTTACAGTTCTTGGTTGTGTGATCAAGGGTAATAAAAAAGGTGTGTTGCGGAACGGGCCCTGAGTGTGATGGTTTAACCATATTTGTTGTGCATGTGTGTAGGGCTGTTCGCCACAATTATTCTATTTTAGCCATTAGGAAAGGTGTGGAAAGGATTATGCCATTATGCTGGAGGTCGCTATCCAATGTGGTGGAACAATGCAAATTATATTTGACATGAAATAGCAATGGTGAAATACAAAACAGAACGTAGAGTTGAAAACATAACAATTGAATTTATTATGTATTGAATATACATGCATGTGATTTGAACTGAAAAGTGAGACGGAGTTACGTCTCTTTGATTAGGTAATATTTGTACCTAGACTCATAACGAATAAGTTGATTATTAAAATGCAGTTTAGAAGATTGAGTAGGTTTTGAATTGTGTATTATGCAAGTTGGATAAAAGATGCTGGAATTATACTTGCATGAATTGTTGTAAAGTTCTTTTATGTCTGACTGCATTAGTCAAGACAGGAGTTCTTTAAGAGTCACATTTTGGCAGTGGTGTTGAGACATAGTGAAGTTAGGTTCGAGAGTCCGCGTCGAAACAGAGAGAGAGAAAGAGAGAGAGGGGGCAAGAATCACACGTGTTGGGTTTTTATATCTCGCTGTATCACGTGGGTGGCTCCGGATTGAGTTGGCGCCTAAATTGATCTTACGCGTGGGAGCGATCTGATTGGTCGAAACTGACCAATCAGCAAGCTAGATTGAAGGTGATTAACCAATGAATTTATGCTGATTATTTTCTGTACTTGACGTTGGTAAAATCGTAACAGGAAGAGTACATTTTCTAACGGTAAACTGGCTGTTGTGGAAGATTCCACAGGTGTTATGCTATAGATCTGGTAAGGAATTAAACAGTTTATGTTGATGGTGAAATTGAATGAAATAGATTGCTTGACTTACTGGTAGAGTTGTCTCACTTCGACTGATATAGTTACAATTTCCTTTATGTTGAGTGAATTGGTTTATGAATCTCATCTTGGTTGAATTTGTCACGAGATGAGTTAATGTTGAAAAGAAATTGAATTCCACAAGTTGGGTTGATGTAAATGAAAATTAACTTTTAGCGAGGAAGTTGGGTTTCATGGATTCGTGTGACAAGATGATTATTTTAAAGACTCACTGACTAAGTTGTGTCGAAATTTCATATTTATGAATTTTCTTAATCATGTAGAAGGCTCAAAAGAATGTTTACCAATTTTTTGATGTATTGAACTCTGAATAAGTCAACTTTAGGTCAACTGTGTGGATGTATGCAGAAACATGACATTATTTATGGACCAGTCAGAAAGCATTGTTTCATACTGAACTCTGAAGCTGATTTTAATGGGTTCATCACAAACTGTGATCCTCTTATAACAGGTTTAAAATGAGAATGTAGAAATCTAATTCTGCACATCTAGCCAGTTCAACTGTAAATTGGTAAGACGTCATTGGCCGTCTACTACTGTGGTCAAATTTGAAGTGTCAAGGTACTATAGCAAAGAGTCCATCTAAACAATTATCATGAAAGTATTTATAGAAAAAGCACAGGTTGAACCTTATGGTGGTAGGAAAGTGACTGAAGCCGAGATGCCAGATCTGGTTCAATAATATTGCTGATTCTTCTTTAGATTTTATCAAGGAGCTCTAGATAGATAATATTCTAAATATAGATGAATGGTAGACATGTATATGTAAGATAGACTCTAGTGAATAGGAAATTAAATTTTATGTAGAAATTGAAAGGGAAATACTGATTTGTGGCTTGCTACAATATTCAACATTTTTATCAGGGAAAAAAAAAAAACTTACATTTATGTTAAAAAATGCTATTTGTTGATTTATTTAATATAGAATGATCCGCTATGTCATCTCGCTAATTTTTATTTAGATAAAAACCCTTTCTAGTTGAATTGTTGACAGATAATAAGATGACACAATCTGGTCCCCACATAGTTATTATTAGAACACAACCTACAGGATAATAGCAGAATAATTATAAAAAATATCTTTTTTAGTATCAGTTTTATTTTACTTGCTGAATATTAATTTAATAAATGATTTTGTAAATTTTAATTTTTGCTAGTTCATCTCTAACAGTATTTGTTGAAAATTGTTTCAAAATGAAGTTAATTAAATTGAAATTTAAAATCGTATTTAAAATTATATTTCAGAAATGTATATATCACAAATGTTTAGCAATTAAAAAGTCCAATAAACTTTCTATGTTTTGAAGCTTTAGATTTTAGAAGAATGAAACAATACTTATTTAGTTTGCAAGTCATTGAAAAATGAAAAAATGTCGAAAATATAAATTTATTTTTGTGGGGTGACAAAGAACAAACGCTTACATAGCAATGTTTTATTTTTTTTATTACATCCATTTTATTCCCAAATGATCTTTTAAAGTAGTCAGCTGGACAATGATCGTGAAATAAGGGAGACAGGTGTTAAAATTTACCAAAAAGATTTATTGTCTTATTGATGATTATTTTACAACACAAGTTTTCAATAAAATTTCCATTTCATTACTTTATGAAAATTGATATGTAGTAGAATTGATTGTATTTCTATGGCTTATCAACCTTGACAATTGAATTGACTGACATGTAGAGAGTAGATGGCTTCATATCATAGATTTAAGAGTGGGATACCGAGCCCTAAGTGCTGGCCATGAAGAAACGTCATCCGCCTATGTTCTAATAACTTTGCTATGTAAATGCAGAATAAAAATAAATAAATAAAATAAAATAAAAATCTAAGGATTTTTAACACAAGGAACCAAATCATGTTTAACACCGCGTAAATTCTTTTGTCTTAAATTATCAAGCGAAATATTTTCTTTCAGTTAATTTCATGTTTGTATCGTATTTCTTTTTGTTTCAATTGTATGAACTGAGCGAACAATACAAAAATTGGTTCAGTTAATAAGAGAAATCGTAACAAATTCATTTTTGAACGCAAAGAAATCATCACCTTATATTTCTCGTTGCATTTTCTGGTCAGAAAGGTAAGTGCAAGAAAACAAGTTATTTTTCAAAAGACAAATTTACCGACTTGTCTCGACATTTATTTATTTTTTTTTGCTGTTAAAAAAACTCGTGATTTAATCTTGTATTGACCGAAAAATAATATTTGGAATTTAAACAAACTATTAAAGGAAATAATTTCTTTCAAAACAGTAGCTATTTTTCGACTTGAGGGACAATGCAAAGTGCAAATTACTGTGATTCCTTACTTTCCGCATGGTTACTTATCCATTTGTTTTGTTTTTCAACACCCACAGCGCAAGCCCGTGGCCGTTGAAAAAACCATGTTCAATTAGTTACTAATTAATTCAACATGGTTTTTTTTTTTTTTTTTTTTTGCATATGGAAACTGTTAGTATGGCCATATGCAAAAAAAATAAATAAATAAAAATAATTATTCGACCCCATTAAAAATGCATTATATTTTTAATTTTAAAAACTTCCATTAACTCTTCCATATTTAGTTTATTTTAAAGCGGTATAATTACGGAGTAAAAAAAAATATTTTTAGCTTGATGGAGTTATGTTTTTTCCGAAATATTTTTTAGGCCAAAGAACTTTTTTCTTTCTTATTTCCGCCCCATCAAATTTTCGCATTTTTACTCTTTTTAGAGGATTGGCAAATTTTATAATTTATTTTGTAAGATAAAACCGAAGATTAGGACCCAGCAACCAATTAAAAAAAAAAAAAAGTCTGATTATTCCCAAAATAGCAAATAGCTGCTAAATAGCATTAAAAACTTGCGGAAAACTACCGTTTTTAGCCTAAACGGTTTAGGGGATATTTTGTGTCTTTTCTTTCAGGCAGGACATATTCACAAATAAATGAAATTATTTTTGAAATTTTCTCTTTAGACAATCTTGTTACAAAATATTTTTTTTTTTTACATCTCGTAAATGGTAGAGTTTACTCCAATTTTAAGCGGACTATTTTACAAGAAGAAAGTTTTTTTTTTTTTTTTTTAATTATCTAGTAAATGGTTAAACTTTCGCGCAGTAATCGAGGCCCGTAAGTGCGGCTGTGTTGACGCAAGGGACCCAACTAAGATTGCGTTAGATTTTCGGAATAATCAGGCTTCTTTTTTTTTTATACACCAGGAATGATGCTTTTTTATGTAAACTGGTCACTGAGGTGTTATCTGCAAGGCCAGTAATGACGGTTACAACTAAGACCCAACTAAGCTAAGATTGTCAATATCACGGTAGATTTGCGCAAATTTTTAAATGCTATGCTTTTTTACGCCAGGAATGATGCTTGTTTTTTTTTTGTTTAGAGATGTACCTCAGTCCTAGATGTATCTTGAAGTTTTGTTTTTTATTCACCTGCTATAACAAAATATTGATAAGTGATTTGCTGTCATGTGAGAGCAATTTGTTATTTGCTCTAAAAGTTTTATTGGAACAAATTGTGTTTTTAGAATAAAAATACATTGATTTTTTCCTCTACCGACATTTATTTCATTTTCCTTTGCTTATTGACAAAATAAGTTCAGCCATCAGACTTCCTAAACAAACTTTCTAAAATAGCACGGGCGAAACTAAATAGGAAGATTTTAAAACAACTAAAGAAAAAATAGAGGATTTGCGATTTTCTTTCGGCCAAAAAGAATGAAATAGTTGTTAAAAAAAACTGATGACTTATTTTGCATTACATTCTCCAAGAAGTCCTGAGCTTATATAACTAAAAAAAAAAAAAAATGGTCGGATGAAAATTTAATTTCTCAAAATTTCATGAAATTAAGAGTCTGTGCATATGTGGCGGGGAGGTAGCATGTGTAAAAAAAGAAATCTTTCTAAGAATAATTTCAAATATAATTTCATTCATTTGTGAATAAGTTCTGAAATTTTCATTAAACTCTAACAATTATTTGATTTTTGCAAGAATTTCACAATAATCGTAATATTATGTCGACCACTGACGAAAAAAAAAAAGATTTCTAATCAAAATTTCGAACGTGCTTGAAGGGATTAAAAAATTAATAATACAAAGATACTATGATCTTTCTTAATAATAACAAACTTTTTCACCATAAAACGTTGTTTTTATTAATTTGGGTTCTTTTTTTCATCATGCTATGCTATGCTGTTTTTCAGCGAAAAAGTGGAGGTAACTACTTCAACATATGTTTAGGACAGAGGTACATCTCTAGGGGGAAAAAAAGAAGCGATACCTAAGGTTTAATAATGCATTTTGAAAAGGAACAATCTTTTAATAATTGGAATGTTTTTTTATTATTATCAGTAAAATCGACCAAATTGACAAATCTATCAATATAACATAATTCTCTTTATTAAAAAATATTTCAAAAATAAAATGTACCATTCTGAAACTTTATTTGAGGAAGATTAACTAATTTAAAGTTTTAATTTGAAAACAAATAGTACTTTTAATTTAAAAGCGTTTTTTAACATGTTGGTAGGTGTTTTTATGAGGTGTTTACACATAAGGGCTAATTGATTATTCATGTTTGTTTTTTTAGAAAATTAACATTGCACTCTGTGCAAAAGGTGAGGTAAGTACTAACACCAAAAATTAGATTCATAACTTTTACCAATCTTTGAGCATTTAGCTTTAAAGATTGTCTGAAAAAATGTACAGAAATACCTAATTTGCACATGGTTTTTTCTGACAAACTGACTTCAAAATGTTATTATTACAAGAATAACTCCAAATAAAATTCATATTTTTTGTATTAGATACATTGAATGGAAACATGTTCAAACATATTTCTAATTGTGAATCATCACAAGCAAAATATGCAATGGTTTTACTAGTTCAGTGAAAACTGTAAAATTGTAAAAGATTCCAAAAAATACTAATCCATGAATAAGATCTTACTCCATCATTAATAAAAACAAAAAATAGATAAAAGTAGGTACCACCACAGAAAATATGATAACTTAAAATGAATTTGTAAAAAAAGAAAAATCTTTCCTGAAGCTTATAATCTTTCCTGAAGTTTTAATTTCAAGCTAATAGATTAAATTTAATTTCCAATATGCAAACTATTTTGCTGTGTTTAAAAAAGAATTTTATTTATTTTTTTTTTTTTTTGATAAAATAGCTGATTAGTGCCTTTTTATTTGTCTTTCATCACAATGTAATTCTCTTCATTAAAAATCTTCCAGAAATATACTTTTCTGAATCTTTATTAGCTTATTTAAAGTATAATTAATCTGATTTGAAACAAATATTATTTACTTTAAATTTAAAATATTGCAGAAATGCAATTTCTTAACACAGTGGTAGCTGTTTAAGATGTTCACATGTATGACAGCTTGACAACAGATTGATGTTTATCTAATGCTGTTCTAGAGTGGCTTTAACTAAAAATAATTGAATACAATGTGAGTATTTTTTATAGAGATTTTAAATACTCAGTAATCTTTAAAATTTAAGAAAATATTTCTTGCAATCTAATGTTTTATTGAATGTTAGATTTTTTCTGGTTTAAATTTACTGAAGTTATTGCTCTTATTTTCTCATAATATCATGTATGAGCATCCATATCTAGAAAAATTGGCACATTTATACACATAAAATAATTAAAAATTCTTTTAAAAAATATTAGTGTTAGATGATTTGTACTAAGCCTTTCTATAGTTTTTCCCAGGGTACACTTTTTCTTTTCTTTTTTTTTTTTTTTTTTTTTTTTTTTTTTTAGCGAATTTTGGAGATCCATAGATAAATGTGTATATTACACCATACAATTGCTGGGTACAAATTATCAAACAAAATGTTTTAAATTTTCATTGTTTATTGAAAATCATACTAAAACTATGGCACTATATAACATATTGCATCATAATAAAGCTAAATTGTTCAGGATAATTTTCCCTAAATGAGAGCAGTTGAAGGTCTTATTTGATGATACAATGATTTAGAAATAATGTGCTTTTGCTTTGCTTTTTGTCCATATATAATTTGTGAATTTTCAGTAGTTAATTTAATTGCTCTTTCCACACCTTGTGAACATGCAGCTAAATTTGACAACACCAACATTGTTCCATTCATTTGAACCTCTTGTAATTCATTATCTGAAAAACCTTCTGCAAGCACTGGTTCACAAACTCCATTTTGTGAGAGGCTAATTAAATTTGACAAGTGTGTCGATTCAGCATTGAGGAATGTAATATTTTTAATGACTTCTTTGATGGCTTGCTCTTTCTGAAACAATACCTTAATTCAAATTTTCTTTTTCAACAGATGGCACAGAGAACACAAATTCTTCTTTGAGGTATGAATTTATTTTCTTTGTCACCATGGTTGTTACCAAAATTTTCTACTTCATAATGGTAGACATTTTTGTCTCCTTAAGTTGTTCTCACAGTTCAAATATTTCATTCATATCAGCAATGATTGCTGAATTGAAATGACCATTGTTATTTACACAGGTTGTTGAATAATAAACACATAATTATATTTTAAACTGATTCCTCGTTATCTCTTCCTTGAAGTAAAAATAAAGCTTTACTTGGTCATTAGGATTTAAATTTAATACTTTTCTATGAGGATATATTTTTTGCCTCATTTCAAGATTCAGACCTAAATGAAGGAGGTTTTAATTATTTTTTATTTTGTTATTCTTAATGACTTCTATCTTATTTGCCATACTATTCTGTAAGTGTATATCCAAGTGTTTTCAAATACTGAGATTTTAACATTTTTCATAAAAATACTATTTTCTTGTGTATTATTCTTTTCTACTTAAATGGAAATTATTTGAGATTAACTTATTTATTTTCTATTCTTTCAACATTTAGCAAGATAGAAAATAGAAAAGTATTCTGCAAAGTCATATGTTACTCTATATTTTATTCATTTCTCTTTATTTGACTTCCAAATATTTTTCTCTCATTCCAGTGTTACTATCAAACAAGAAGCAATTTATTTTCAAACACATTACAGTGAAAATTAACAGGCAAGAAACCATGTACTTGTGAATTGTGTGAAAAAGAAAAAACAACCACAAAATCAAAATATTACATATCAGTAAATATTGGAAAGAAATCCTGTTCTTTTGACTTTTGCAAGTTTAATTTGTGAAATCAGAATTAGTGGGACAAATGGAAACAGACACTGGAGACAAAATATATTCTTGTGAAGTTTGTGGGTCTGTATCTTCAGACATGACACATTTGGTGAGACATATCCGTACACACACTGGAGAAAAACCCTATTCCTGTGAAGTTTGTGGATCTGCATTTGCAGACAAGTCAAGTTTGGTACCACATATGCGTATACACACTGGAGAGAAACCATATTCCTGTGAAGTTTGTGCATCAGCATTTTCAGTCAAATCACATTTGGTGTGCCATATGCTAATACACACTGGAGAGAAACCGTATTCTTGTGAAGTTTGTGCATCTAAATTTTCACGGAAATCAAATTTGGAGCACCATATGCAAACTCACACGGGAGAGAAACCATATTCTTGTGAAGTTTGTGGATCTGCATTTTCAAGGAAGTCACCTTTGGTGCGCCATATGCGAATACACACTGGAGAGAAACCATATTCTTGTGGGGTTTGTAAATCTGCCTTTTCAAGGAAGCTAGGTTTGGAATACCATATGCGAATACACACCGGAGAGAAACCATATTCCTGTGAAATTTGTGATTCTGCATTTTCAGTAAAGGCATATTTAGTACGCCATATGCGAATACACACTGGAGAGAAATGATGTTCTTGTGACATCTGTAATGCATTTTTTCCAAATGTTTCAGATTTGAAAAAATGTTCAACTTCATACTGTAGAGAAACCTTATTCTTGTGAAATGTGGTTCTGAATTTTCAAAGAATTCACTGCTAAAAAGTACATGCAAATTCAACCAACTTAGCCATGTGAATGAATAACTTTTATAGTTTTCTCATTTGAAAATAAACATGCTAACATACAACACTACTGTTGTCAGGTTTGTGGATTAATGTTTTCACAGAATATAAGTATAAAAAACGTTTTGTGAAATCATAACAAGTCTAAAACTACATTTTCATTTATATTTACATTGAAAACATAAAGGTAAAAACATATCCCTAGAAAAAATATAATATATCTTAATTTCATGCAAGTTAGTCAAAGATTTATGTATTCAGATACAAAATGGACAAGTCAATGTATGAAAATTTGGTGATGTATTTTTTATACATAAATAAAATCCTCTCTATTTTCAAGAATCAGTAAATATGAATTTGGATTTATTTCACAAAACCACAATTCCAAGATATTTGTGATTATTATGGGAAAATTTCAATTACTGTCACAAATTTAAAGGGCTTGCCTTCATACATGCTGGTTTTCTTTTTCAGCCACTTGAGTACATATGTGTAAATATGTATATTTATACATGCATGTAAACATGTGTATATGTACATGTGCACATATACTTCTGTACATATATTCATATGTTTATATATATAACTGCTGACTACTACCATCCTACTTTAAACATTTTGTACTTGGATGCCTCACTGCTTGCTACATCTGTAGATTATATCTGCTTTTGTCACTTTACATCACTGCCCACTACAGTTTTCCTTTCAGGTGTGATTTAAGAAACAAGTTTGCATATGTTCATTGTAACAGGGTCAGGAGATAGTTTGGTGGCATCATCCTCTGTTCATATCACTAATTTTCATTTCATCTATAATGAAGATAGAATTGAGCCTAGTGTTAAAAATAGCAATATAGCATTTGTGAATTGTGGCCAAGATTCCACTTAGCATTTATTAGTTGGTTTATATCAGTTATCATTTCTCTATTAGGAAAAGCTAATGAGTAGTGATTACCCTTTCTTTACCCAGTCACAAGTTGAATCTCAAACAATTCCAGGTGCTAATTCTATTTATTGTAATTAAAAGATTTTCATTTTGTCATCAGTGCACCAGAAAATCTAGACTTCTGGTATGCTCGCAATGTCTAAAATACCTAGTGTAGAAAAATAAGGCAACTGGAGGAAAACACTTAACAGAAAACAGATTGTTCTCTTAAGAATTAAGGTGGAACAGGCAAAAAAAAACTGAATAATAACAACGGAGTTTAGTGTCTTACAAACCACTCAGCAGATGTTACATAACTTCCAAAACAAAATGAATCAGCGGAACATCTTTATGAGAATCTCTGATGATAGCAAAGTGAGTCTTGCCAAAAACAGACTCTTGACTGCTGGTTTTCCCATTGCTTTTATTAATATGAGATGGTTGTCAAAGACCCGGATCTGGTCAAGTTGCAGAGAGACCTGTATCTGTATATGCCAAGCTCTTCTGTTCCTAATGAAAAATCCGAATGTGATTGTCTCCGACACATGTCTACACCCAACTCCGTCACTTTTGTGTCTGCATTGGTGTGCATTTGCCATAATCCCCATTGATCTCCTGATCAAAGACATGACATCTTGGAGTTGGTCTTTTCCGTTAGGTGCTTTTCCAAAGAGCTGATGTTCCTCCACTTTGTTCCCTTGTGATTCTGCCTCATCTACGCTTACAAGGATTTCTTCCTCACTGATTAGTGAAGATCATGATGTCAGGGAAGGACAAAGGTCCCTGACATGGCGTATTGCATTCATCAAAACTGATTGCAGACTAACAATTCCAGTAATTCATCCCTTTCCAAAAGTTGTTATACACTGGTTGTGTGGAGTCTTTTCTCGTACTCTTTGTGGCCTATCTCAGACATAAGTGGAGGCACAATCAATTCCTTTAAACCAAACCTTGTGTCTGTAGACTTTATTTGTAGGCGTATTCAGTGGTGAGATATCATCATTGGGCATGACATTGTGCCACTAGGTGGCCTCTTGGAAAGATTTTTCATCCTGGCTGCAATCTTCTGTAACAATGCTCTGTTATCCCCTTTCCTGCTGGGGCACGCACACACCAAAACTACGAATGCATGCCTGATCCCAGGTCTTCTGCGGAATGCCGTGTCATTGTCTGTATGTAGCTCATGAGGTCTTCCCCTCTCACAGAACACTGACTTCAGCTGACACATAATACTCAATGACTCATGATGGTGAAATGGCCACCACACAGAAAAAAGTGATGGAGAACAGTCTGTCAGGTTATGGCTGCCACAGTAGTGTGTGATATCCATGCGCTGCCAGTACCAAGCATTGTTAACTCCCAGCTTGTCCTTTTGCCAATGGGTTGGTGCAGAGTTATTGTTGCAAATTCCACACAGGTTCTAATGGTCTACTTTACCATGGCTTTTGACACAGAAAGACAAACTCTCCTCACAAAGTAGGTAGTATACCACACTTCTGGATGCCCACCATGTTGATGTACTTCTGTTATCTGACTGGGACTCGGTGTCCAGTAAGGCAGCACACCTGCTGTACAGGTTCAGCTTCATTTTTTAACAATATCGAGCCACCTTTTTGGTATGCGGGTCATCTTGTCTGCCAGGTTTTCATTTGACATAACCAGCTTCATTTCAACAGACAACTTGTCTATTTTGGATGGGTTCCTTCATTGTGCACAAATTTTGTTGCACCAGCATCTCACTTCCTGCTTTGATATATAGTCCAACTTTTCCTTTTAAGTTGTCAGACAGCCAGTGGTACACATACAATTTTTATGTGCAAACTCTGCTTGTCACTGGAGGGCCAAACTGAGGCCTTTAACTTTACCACACTGTGGGTGAAAATTGTTGCTGTAGAATTCTCTCCCTTTGCTGCTCTAGGTGCATTATGTTGCCTTGAGACAATTATTATAAATAAACACTTGTCAACTGTTATTTCTGGTAATTTATGCTGGAATTTGCCTACTACTGCTTTGGAATGAGGTAAACTTTTTCTGACAACATTTTTAATTCTTCTAGACTCTACATGAGGTGTAACATCAATTAAACCAACGTTAATTTTTTTGGGATTTATTTTTGTAAACAAAAGTGATCACACCAACATCCAGCAAAACCTTTATTCAGGAGTTTTTCTATGATTCAGACTCCAATGATTTTGAAGACTTTACTCAAGTAGATATTGATGAAGTGGTTGAAGATGATAACTACACTATTGATGTGGAGGAAAGCAATGATGACCACTAGCTACTGACCAACTACTATCATCCATAACTGATTAATTTTATGGAAGCTACCATCAATATATCTGGTAGCCTTTCCTAAGGTGAATTATTTCGTCTATTTAAAACCAACAAAATAATAATTTTATTCATCAACGAGAAAATAAATATGATAGATGAAAGAAAGAGCAAACAAATGCTGGTGTCTTCTCATAAGGAAACATGTCACATTTTTGATAAAATAAAAAGACTTCTTAGTGATTTTGCTTCTTATTGCACCCCAAGGAGTAATAAAAGTTGAAGTATGTTGAATTGTTTATGAATTTGTTAATGTATTTGTTTTTTATTTTTTGTTTTCAACATCAAAACATGCATGCAAAATGTAATGCATTACATGAAAATATTACTCATCCATTTTTTATTAGTATACAAAAAATAAAATCTATACACACAATACAAAGAATGTCATAACAATTTTAAAACAGTAGGTGTTTATGTTTTTGTGCACTCAAAAAATGCAGGGGAAACAATTCTATAAGGAAATTAGCATGGTAAAGGTTAATTGCAGCATCCAGCTCAGCTAATTTCATACATTGGATGTCATTTGTTGACCAAAGCCAGTATATGTCCTCCAACATTACTCCATCTTTTTCCAGCACCAATCCTGTCAAGGCCTGTGCAAGGATCTTATGTTCCCCACCAATCTGTGATACCCCCAATCTACTACATCTCAATTTTCATAAGGTAGTATTCATATAAAATACAAATTATATTCTAACCTAATTATGTACAATAATGGATTATATGCAATATAGGTGAACAATTCGACTAGAAAAATTGAAAATAAATACAATGTATCTAAATATAAATTAAAACGTGTCCTAATGGACCATTCTGTGGAAATATTTAGCATCAACTTGAGATTTTTCTCACTATTTACATTATTCGGACTATTGTCCTCATCTTTGTTGTCATATTTATCACAACATTTCGGTCATTGTACACTATAGCCTTCAGTTGTTTGGAATGTCGAACTGAACCCTTTATTTCGCTCACTGGACTAGACTGTTCTAGTTCTACTCGCCATGTCTAATGGATGTCAGTTATCTCCTGTTAATTCCCCTCTGCAAGTTTTCCACTGCTTTAACCAGGTGTGTGTGTGTGTGTGTGTGTGTATGTATATATATATATATATATATATACACATATACACACACACACCTGGTTAAAGTGTGTGTGTATATATGCATGTGATTAAGGCAGTGGAGAACTTGCAGAGGGGAATTAACAGGAGATAACTGACATCCATTATACATGGTGTGTGGAACTAGAACAGTCTACCCCAGCAAGCAAAATAAAGGGTTCAGTTTGACATTCCAACTACCTGAGGAATGCCGGAGCATACAACAGCCGAAATGTGATAAATATGGCAACAAAGATAAGGACAATAGTCCGAATAATGTAAATAGTGTACATAATACCTCATCTCAGAAATATAGACAGATAGTGAAGGATTTAAAAAGTTGATTAATTTAACACATTCAACATTATGGATGAAAATAGTGAATTTGATATGGTATTTTTTTAAGACTTAGCATGAGCAAAAGAAATTCATGAATTTGGACAGAAGAAGTTGATCACAAAATGTTGTCTAGTTTGATCAGGTTTGACACTCTTTGAGTTGCAAGGTCCAGTAGTACGACACACTGGTCCTGACATGTGTCATTAGAGAGTTTGCATCAACCCATACTTGTTTTCAGGTTTGGTCACACAACTGTAGCAATGGGTAGGATCTTCTTGTCACAATGTGTTCATTAAGTTTATGATAGTTCATCATTGAGCACACATTCCCTTTTGTTGTGCTACAAACCAAAAATTAATGGCACCAAGCCCTTGGGTGGTCCACGTTTCTTTTCAAACCATTCAACAATAGAGAGACCCAGTCTGAATCATCAGATTTAGAGATTAGTCTCAGGTCAAACTTGGTGTCTACCATCACCACTGAAGGCTGAAAGAAATTGTAAAAAAATAAGGTGTGCTCAGGTTGGGAGAAATGGGGTAGTGGCACCTGTTAGGGTTCCAGCTATGGGCAAATTGTTAACCACCAAACTAGGATCAAAACACTGAAAACATGAAAAATTTTATAGTAAAAATATCAGCAATGCGTTTTCATAGGAAAAATATTACCAGCAATGCATTTTTGTAACCAAAAAATGACCAGAAGTATATTTGTGAAAGAAATTACTAATGCTCACTGGAAAGTTGAATTTTGGCTAAATGACCCATATGGAGTTGATATGATGCTAAACAAACGAACAAGCTGGGTAAAATACTTAACACTAACTTCTTCCCGGGTTTGATTCTTTGCCACATGCTGCCTATACCAGAAGCTGTATTGGCCCTCATGGTATAGGACGATGAGTTAATTGCAAGGTCAATCCCATGCTGTTTTGATACTGTTGTGGGTCAACTGTATTTGGCTGCTGTCCAATTCGATCCACTTTACTCTGTTCACATTTTGTTCTTGATAATTGATGCATTGACTCAGACCACATTATTATGATGAAAAAAAATTAAATATCTTTTTACAGATGGAATGAAAACGAAAATAGAGTTTAGGGTTAACAATTGATGTGGTTTTATGTAGTTCTTGGTATATAAAAATTAACCCTTCCTATTAAAGTCTCTTTAGTGTCATTTTTGTCAATCAGTGCGAATTTCTTGGAACAGAGCACAAAATCGGGAATACTTTCCGGCCACAGGTTACATGGGTTTCAGCAGCTCCTCCTGCTGTTTTGTCTTGTCTGCATTTCTGGCTCCAACTACAACTCTAAATCAAGACTGGAATGGGGGCTGACAGTATTTGGGGTTTCCCCTGTCTTCCAACAAGAGTACTTTATTGTCTGGTTTGTAAAATTCTCTCTCTAAATTTAGGAGATCCCTTCTTCTTACAGTTAGTGGTTGCAGGTATTGGCATGCCCATATAACTCATACCTTCTATTATTAGGGAGCACCATTACGTCCCAATGGGCATAGGCAATTCCTCCATCCCTCTTGGTATCTCATCTAAGCCCTTCACCCTGGCTGTCTTTTTGATAGATCTGATTTTTAAAACCTGTGGGCAAAAAGGCAGGACTTAACTTTTAGTCATTAATTGTAATTATCTTTTTAATTTTTGTTATTAAGTTTTTCCCAGCCCAATGTCTTGTTAATATAATCAGAAATTAACAGTTGTTTCCTCCGGCTGCCATTAGCAAATACTAGTCTCCATATCCTGATGTCTTAATTGTATTTATGAACCTGTCAGGTTTGCTTCCTATCTAAAGAAAACTTATTTCTTGAGTTGTTTACAATTTCCTCTTTTTGACAGGTGAAATAAATCAATTTCTTAATTTTCTCTTCGTCTTCAAAATTACCAAATATTATCTCTCAATTGACTTCCTTTTCTATCTGGTCACCAGGAGACATGTTTTCATAACTTGCATTTTAGTAAGCAGTAATAAATTATTTTCTCTGTTTCTGCCTTATTTCGCAAAATTCTCAGCTGACTTTGAATGCACTTCCATCATCTCTCCCCATCCCTTGTGGGTTTAAATTTTCCAGATGACTCTTTGATAATACCTTTTCTAAATGAATAAAGTCATTTTCCTCAAGTTGTCTCTGTTTCTTCTTTCAGTTGATATGTTACCACAGAAAGGAAACATGGATAATTCACAATCCATATTTGGATTTCAAACAGCTTGTCTATAAATAGAGGATACATTGAATACATGGAGATAGAATAAGATGTGTGAAGAAAGATGTGTTTTCTCACCTGATTTATTTAACTTGTACAACAGGAGGCACGGTGGATAGCTCGGATTGAGGAATCAGAGAGCCGAGTTCAAATCACGGTTGAATCCATTACATTCACTTATGTGTTAATACCCTTGAGAACGGTATGAATCCTCTTCTTCTCTCCCCCCCAGCTATGGGTAAATAGCAGGACAAACCGGGTTCTATATTCTTGGATGGCAACTGGTTTACCACAGAAAAAAATGGCAACCTACTGCAGGAAAACATCTGCCTTGTTAGTCATGTACCGAAATATACATGATGCCTAAGCATGTATCACACATGGCACATAAGTGACTGACAACAAATCATTCTAAGAGAATTACAGGACCTGCCATCAGCAGACATTATATTAACAACAAACACTCTACAGATGACTCTGTCTTGGAGACAGATTCTAGACAGGGAAGTTGATGAACTCCAGAGAAAAGAAATAAGAGAATTTGACAATCTGTCAGGATTTGTTATCAGACATTACATTAACAACAAACATGATGCAAATGACATCATCTTGGTGGCAGATTCAGGTGAAAAATAGAAAAGTAATTCTAGGCAAGGTAGTTTATATTTTTTGATTCATTCATTCATTTTCTATGGCTTATCAACAATTTGCAGGTTATTTAAAACCAGAAAATACTTTTAGTTTATAAGAATTTTTGGTGGGTGGGGGAAATGATTTAGTGATACAAGTCTTACTAGCTAACTCATAGGTAGGGAGGAGAAGAGGTGGATTTATATCTTTTCCAAGGGTATTTGCATGTAAATGAAAATAATGAATCCAACTGAAATTGAAACTCTGTTCTCCAATTACCAATTCTGAACCATTATCTATTACACCACCTGCCCATCCAAGCTTACAGTGAATTTGTTTAGCTCATGATAAGTCTAAAAAATACAATATAAAATTCACTAATTTTTATCCACAATTTTGAATCTGTTAAAATTATTCAACTTTTGTAACTAGAAACATCACTTTGATTTTAAAAATTGCTGCAAGATTTATTGAAGATGGAATGATCTATTATGATATATGTCTAATTTGTATTTAGATACATTTTATTTATTTTAAATTTTTCTAGCTGAATTGTTCACCTGTTTTGCATATAATCCATTATTGTACATAATTAGGTTAGAATAAAATTTGTATTTTATATGAATACTACCTTATAAAGATGCAGTGGTGGGCACAAGACCTGCCCTAGACATCGTGTATAACAAGAACAATCTGCATTGAGAAAGAAACAGCTATCATGTAAGTACATGTGCTGGGAATCATGAGACTGATAAAATCAGTTGCCCTGGTTGAGTACCTTTGTCATAAATTTGAATGCAGAAAAAGATCACATTAACACCAGGCAGACATTGAAGGAAATAATGGTTAATCTGTAGGCTAGATATTTTGATTGCCCAAAAAGACTTCTTTGACAAAATATTACCAACTAAAGATATTGAACATTTATTGATTCCCCCCTCCCCAAAATACAACCTTATTTGTAAAGATGATAATTTTTGCATGAATCACAACTTTTGTTATGAGAATGGAAAGAAATTCATTTCAATGAGTGCTGGTGCATTTATCCTGTAAACAATATTTGGCAAATTCATGTGACTCTGGGTAAAAATAAATAAGAAAACATGTATTTTAAAACAAACAACAATTAATGCATGTATTAACAAGAGATAAATTACTTTAAAAAAAAACACATTAAAAACTTAGCTATCAAATTAAGAATAGTGTGTATATGTGTAAGAGTTTTGTCTGGGGGAAAGGAATGTTCACAGCTATGATACCTTTATCTGTGTGCTGGAGCGAAGAAGAGGAAGGAAAATCTTTTTATGGAACTTAAAAAGTGTCAAATAATGGGTGTTTTGGCAAAGCCAAGTGGGGTCAGTCCTGGATAAGATGATAAACTACATCTGGCAGCAAGGCCTCAGACTGAAACATCAGATATTTTGAGGAGCTTGGAACCACCTATTCATTGCTGTGGTTCCCAGGTTCACCCTTATCTGAGGTGATATTACCTATTAGGGTCCCAGCTATGGGCAAATAGTGAAACCCAAGCAAAAACAAAACACTATGAAAGAATGAAAATACATTTTTATAGTAAAATTACCAGCAATACAGTTTTATATTGTAAAATGACCAACAATATCTTTTATCTGTAGTAAAAAGCATAAAATTATGTTTAAAATATATTTAGTTGAAGCCATAAAAATGTATTCAAAATATTTATTTTTGATATTAAATAGCTACTAGAGGTTGATATGCCACTAAAGAAAATCAATGAAACTGCCAATATAAAAGAACTCTTTCATGACCTTAATCCATATAATATCTAACTTTCCTAAAGAAATCAAACTGTATTCCAAAATATAACTACAACATAAAAACACACCCATCACCATCTCTAGTAATTATGTCCACACAAACATGTATATGCACAAAAGCCAAATATCATCTAACATGTATTCTGTGAAAGCAAAATAAGATAGATCCTATTTTTATTGTTTCAAAGCTCCTGCCAAAATTTAATTTTTGCATTAAATGACCCTTAAGGAGTTGATATACCATTAAACAAACAAATCGAACCAAGTGAGGTACCCCACAATACTTGTTTAAAACATACTCTGGTTGTTTTAACCTGGCAGTATGAAAAATTATTCACCATGGTGAATGCTTCTTCAAATTCTGTCCTGTCATCAGTGAGGCAATATCCACTGCTACTTGAAAGCATCATTAGTGAATTCTTTGAAAAAAAAAAGGCAAATTCCTAATGCTAATGTTTCAAACATAAGTGACAGAATCAAAGCCAAACAGAATAAGAGAATTCATTGATAATTTGAAAGCTAACTAATTCAATAAATGATTTAAATTGGCACTGCATTGTAGCTGACAAAAACTATATGCCGGAATGTCCAACAACAATTTGCAAAAACAGAACAAAGAAAAAATAGTAAAAGAAAGTATTGCAACGGTCAATACCAAATTTTGTGGAAGATCTACATAGCATTATTTGATGATATGATTGGCCAAATTATGAATCATATTGGACAATTGATAGTTTCAAATATGAATTTATACATTATGTTACAGACTTTTCTAATTCTTAGTATGACATTTACAACAGTTTTAAAAAAATCAATTCACCTCAAGCACACCGATAAGGCCACTAAGGTGCAAAGGGCTATTTGGAGTGAGAGAGAATGAAAAGACTTTAGAAGAAACTGGAAACCCAATCTTAACCAGAAAACAAGGGATAAACCCCTGCTCCTGTTCAAAAGCAAAAAATTCTCCAAGTCTATTTCTACTACATCTGACTTTTACAAATTAACCAAGAATAATATCTGGGCTTTTCCTGAGTCTGTGGAGCAAAACAACCAAACTAAGTGAATGGCTAGTTTGATGGCAGAGATATTCTTGGGAGAATGGCTTTTATCTCTCTTTGACTGTGGAAGGTGGACATGAAGAAAAAGATTTTTTTCAAGTGTCAGGTTACAAATTGATTTTTAAATGTGCATAGGAAGTGGAGACGGTTTTGATGACTTCATCCTCTTGTCGCCACTTAGCCAGTGTCAGCTGAATTGGCCTCAGCTAGTATAAAATAATGGCAAAAAGGGTAAATAGGTTTATAAAACAAATTTAAATTTTCGCCATATTTAACCCTTGTGACACTGAGCCGTCTGCCCATGGTCAACTCCCAGTCGCGGCACAAAACTGTGATATCTCTCCTACCAGCATTTTGGGGTTGACTCTTAGTTGCTGCCAGCAGCTTGTGTCCCTGTCGATCAGTGGTCGTCGCTACCTGGCAGATTCCTTTCGTCAGGGTACCAAGTGGGATGGTCAGTCGATGCTAATGGCTCCACACCAGCTACAACTGGTTTGACACTAGCTTCATCATTCCCAGCTCACTTCCAATGTCTGGTTATGAAAGTAATGACTTTGATCTCTAGTCTAACCTACCTACATTGTGATTTTGATCTTAGGTAGACGAGATCAATCAGACATCGGGCGGCTGTAGTGTAAAATGAGTTTAACTGGAGGTGATATTGCACAAACATAAAGAAAAAATGCAAATTAAAACCCAAGAGGTTCAAGTATGTTAAAAGCGACAAATTAACTTTTGTCCATCTGTCATATACAGGAGTGTGTGTTTTTCGCCCATCCCATTTTCTACAGAGTGTGACACTTTTATGCTTCTTAGGCAAGTTCTGGTCTTCGAAGTCAACTGGTTTAGTTTTTAAGTGCTCGCTTAGCTTCGTTCATCAGTATAACTTGCTATTGGTAGGATAGGCAAATTTAGAGGTCGTGGAATCTCGCGGTCAGTATTTGCAAGGCAACACTCTGGTTCCTGCTATTCAAACTGCAACTCCAACTCAACTACTGACTGCGCTGAGGTTGTTCGTTTATGGACACCGACCACAAACCGGTGTGGGGTTAGATGCAGTCTGGGGTTTTCGGTAAATCCTGATTTCTGACAAGAAACCTCTATATTGTCTGGCCAGGGAAATTGATTACTTCCCATTTTGGAAAATGCATCGCATTCCATTTTGTGGGGATCCCTTCAGCCATGAGGAGAGGTTGTAGGAGAGCTATCCTCCTAAACTCCCCCTTTCTCACATTGATACCTCATACCAAGTCCTTTCAGTGGGCGTTTATAATTTCCCTGTCTTTCTCATCAAATTACCTCCGCCTATCACCATTGTTACCACTCGACCAATGGCGTCCCGGGCGTAACTAAGCTGGCCTCATTAAAATTATAACCTAGAATTTTTTGTTGACAAAATTCTCTTTCCCATCAGCCAAAATTTTTATGAATCACACATGGCCACTTAAAATCTCTCGGATCTTTTGGTCACTGTGTCTTCTTAAGACGCAAAGTGACCAGCACTTACAAACATCATCAATCAATTGTCAAAGTCTGCTATCTGGTCCCTTCATGAAGTTAGCATCTACAGGAACCCTTGGTTTCTTGAGAAAAAAAAAAATTGATAATAAATTTCTTTATCTCCAAATCGACAATTCTCCCAAGATATTTTCTCATGCCAAAATTCTATAATCGACATATGGCCACTTAACGTGTCGATACTTAATATGACATCTTGGAAAAATAAACAAGGGTAATTCTCACTACCTCGTATTGACAAATACTTTGGAATATTTTCTCATGCCAAAACTTATAATTATCATATGGCTTTGCCTTGCTGGCACTTACGATATCTTGTTCTCGGGTTTTTCATTAATCAGTACTTTTACAAATATCATTAATCAGTTGTCAAAAGCTCGCATATGGCCTTTTTTGTGAGTCCACTGTTTACGCCAATTCTTGGGTTTTTGAGAAAAGTAACTCAATCTTATTTTTAATGTAAAAAAATAAAAAATCTCGAGGTATCTTCTTTTCCGTTCTCAGTATTTTCTTGTGCAATTTTTATGGTTAATTAGTTAATTAATTACCATAGCTAAATAGTGTCACACCCTGTTAAAAGCCTGCTGGTTTATATCAATAGTCATTTTTCCAATGATGAATGTGAGGTGGGTACTGCTTGTGTCATTTTATCATACAAGTTAAAAGCCTGTTAATTTGCAAGTTCAAACTCAGAAAATTATTCGTTTTCTTGTAATTAAGTACTTTTCGCTATTTATTTAAACTTATCTCTTAATATGTTTATAATTTATAATTAACAACAATGAGCATGACTGCTGTTTATCTTATTTATCTCCAATGGAAATATTTTCATCAAGTGACTTAGGGATTTAATACATCACTTCATATTATCACAGATGGCCTCTTGCCTACTGGATCATTCATGCTCAGTATATTGTAAACTCAGCAGAATGACCAGCCTAAAAAACCATGTGTTTCTTAGTTGTTTTCTCAGATGATTTGTCAGCTATTATTTGGGTTTATTGCTAGCAAACCCAAAAAGTCTGTCTTGGCAACTGATGCCCAAACACTTGATAAAAAATGAATATCTTATTCACTGGATTGAAGTGCTCCCTATTGATAATCCCATTGCAGATAGTGTTTAATATGTACTTCCTCATCCTCATGGTTATAATCAAGGATGAGGCCTCTAAAAGTGCAACATTCAATGTTAACTTGTCAACTGTCATATTTGAATTTCTTCTGAATGGACAATATTGCTTCCAGTTTCAATAGCAGATATTTCAGGAGAAATGGTTCTATTTAACCGCTTATGAAAATGGGTTTTATATTACAATTGATATTAGTTTACTAAATATATTGTTGAATTAAAATATTTTTTCCTATTATATATATGGGTTTTTTTTTTTACTTCCTCAAAAATCCAAACAAGTTTCCAAATATACAATTTGTTTGTACATGGTGCAGGGGTCGAACAAAAATCTTTGAAAATCTAATCCCAATATCTTTTGACAATAATCAAAATTCCTATTTACAAAACTAAACAAAATAGTGTCAGGAATAAAAGCCCCCCACAGTCAAAGCAGTTAGTCATGTGTTGCAAGTTGTGGACACAAATTTTTCACTTATGTACCCCCCTCCCCCACCACAACATTTGACATAGCAAGACTGGTTTGTAACATTTAGAATTAACATGAAAGTATTTATAGAAAAGACACAGGGTGTCAACCTTACGTTGGTGGGAAATTGACTGAAGCCGAGATGCCAGATCTGAGCCAATAAGATTGCTGATTCTTTTTGGATTCTATCAAGTAGCTCTAGATAGTAGGAGCACCGGACCATATGTGTCAGCAATATTCTAAGCATGGACGAATGGTAGACTTATGGATATGTAGCATAGACTCTAGTAATTAGAAAAATTATATATCATAAATGTTTAGTAATTAAAAAGTCCAATAAACTTTCTGTGCTTTGAAGCTTTAGATTTTAGAAGGATGAAATAATTCTTATTCAGTTTGCAAATCATTGAAAAATGAAAAAATGTCAAAAATATAAATTTATTTTTGTGGAGTGACAAAGAACAAACGCTTACATAGCAATGTTTTACTTTTTTATTTTATTATTACATCCATTTTATTCCAAAATGATAAGCTGGACAATGATGGTGAAATAAGGGCAGAGATCATGTACATCAGTTCAATAATGAAGACAGGTGGAATAGTATAAAATTGCCAAAAAGATTTATTGTCTTATTGATGATTATTTTACAACACAAGTTTTCAATAAAATTTCCATTTCATTACTTTATGAAAATTGATATGTAGTAGAATTGATTGTATTTCTATGGCTTATCAACCTTGACAATTGAATTGACTGACATGTAGAGAGTAGATGGCTTCATATCATAGATTTAAGAGTGGGATACCGAGCCCTAAGTTCTGGCCATGAAGAAACGTCATCCGCCTATGTTCTAATAACTTTGCTATGTAAATGCAGAATAAAAATAAATAAATAAAATTAAAAAAAATCTAAGGATTTTTAACACAAGGAACCAAATCATGTTTAACACCGCGTAAATTCTTTTGTCTAAAATTATCAAGCGAAATATTTTCTTTCAGTTAATTTCATGTTTGTATCGTATTTCTTTTTGTTTCAATTGTATGAACTGAGCGAACAATACAAAAATTGGTTCAGTTAATAAGAGAAATCGTAACAAATTCATTTTTGAACGCAAAGAAATCATCACCTTATATTTCTCGTTGCATTTTCTGGTCAGAAAGGTAAGTGCAAGAAAAACAAGTTATTTTTCAAAAGACAAATTTACCGACTTGTCTCGACATTTATTTATTTATTTTTTTGCTGTTAGAAAAATCCACTCGTGTTTTCATCGTGACAGAAATAATATTTTATTTTGAACTATAAACAAACTAAGGGAAATAAATAACTTTTTAAGAAATAGATATTTCGACTTGAAGGGACATTGCAAATAAATTGCTGATTTTTTTTTTACTTTCCGCATGGCTACTTAACCCATTTGTGTTTTTTTAAAACCACAGCGAATGCCCATGTTTTATACTACAAACCGTCTTCAGTTTATGGCCATGTGCAAAAAAGATTTAAAATATTTATTTGACCTGTTATTAAAAATGCATTATTCTTTAATTAAAAACTCTTCCAATTTTAGTTCATTTTAAAGAGGAAAAACTACGGAATTAAAAAATATATATATTTTTTAGTTAGCTTGACAGCGTTAAGACGATTTTTCTGAAATATTTTTAGGCTAAGCCGCTAAGAGAAATTTTTTCTCTTTCTCATTTGCGCCCCATCAAATTTTCGCATTATCTCTTTTTAGAATTTTTAGAGGATTGTCAAATTTTATAATTCATTTTGCTAAATAATACTATAGCATTCGATTGAAAAACTAATACTTTTTGTTTTTTGTTAAAGAATATCACAAATACCCTCTCTTTTTCTTTAGTTTTAAAATCTTCCTTTATTCATTACAAGTTGAGATTTATTGTAAATTAATACTTTTATGGCACAAGGCCGAAAAGGAGGAATGGGTTGAGGCTGGTTTTCACTATCTTATACCTAGCTAATCAGATTCACGACCCATTCACTCGTTACAATTTCCGCATTCACCATAAAACTCATCCGTCGCCAATCAATCCTCCATACACCCTAATGCCACATCCTCTCAGGGAGGTGAGGGGGGGCGAGATGATAAATATAAATATTATTTACAATATATATATATATATATATATATATATATATATATATATATAATATACAAATCGGATGAATGATCATGAAAAGAGAGGGGTGAACCCCAAAACAAACTAATTATCAAAACAAAGCAAAAAATAAACATAACTTATTTGTTAGTAGGACCTGTCCAACCCTTCGAAAAAGAGAAGCCACTGTATTCTGCCCTTGGACAAGAAGCTCTCTCACTAAAGGAGAGGGAAAAGAGAAAATATAGATGGGCATGGGGAATCAATAAACCTGACTTAGTCGAGATGAAAGGGGGCCAAAACAAACTGGGGAGGTTGGGAATCGAAACTTGGATCATAACCAAAGATGTAACCGGGAGCAGGCCACGAACAACACTTACTCATATTAATTAGGTACACAAAAGTTTGTCTAACCTAACTAGGGGAGGGCTCCACAGGAAACCACCCCAATGTGATATAGGTTGACCTAAAAGAGAAAATCAAGGCTATCCCCCGTTCAAGTGAACCAAGCTTGCCTCAGTCACCCACCTTTCACTAAAGGCTGTCAAATGCAAGCGTTTTCTATCAGTTCTAATCTTCATCTTGAGCTGATGCTCAAAAAATCGGATCAGATCATTACAAGCTAAACATTTGTTTAGGAAGTCTCTGATGGCAGAACTTTGTTATTTAGCAAAGGAAAACGAAATAAATGATGAATGAAAATAAAATCAATGTGTATTTTGTTCTAAAACATAATTTGCTCTAATAAAGAGTAATGACAACAAATCACTTATCAACATTAATAAAATTGTTGTTAAAATATAGCAGGTGAGTAAAAAAACAAAACTTCAAAAAGACCAAGGTACATCTCTAAAAAAAAAAAAAAATACAGCAATACAGCAAGGTTTAATGCACCTTTAAAAAGGAACAATCTTTTAATTGGAATGTTTTTATCAGTAAAATCGGCCAAATCTGTCAACACAACATGATTCTTTTTCATTTAAACCTCTTGCAAGTCATTATTTGAAAAACCTGCAAACCAGGTTCACAAACTCTATTTTGTGAGAGGCTAATCAAATTTCACCCATGTGTCACTTCAGTATTGATGAATATAATATTTTTAATGTCTTCTTTGGTAACTTGTTACTTCTGAAACGAAACAAAAAATTTTATTGGAAAATCTACCTATACTTGGTTACATTTTTGTGATGTAATTTGAATGAAATTTTAAAATTAGTCTTGTAAATTTTTATAGCCACCTGCAGTTCATCTGGCATCAACATTGAGGAAAAGGATATTTTCTAGAAGGCAGAAGCATTGTGCTGTAAATTTTTTAATGCAATATTCTGTATTTTGGTCGACTGTTGTTTTATTGTCCGGATCATATCGAAGATATACAGTTGTTGGTTATGGGATATATTATCCCTTTTAATTTCAAGCCAACTGCATATATTTCAATTATAGATATAAGGCTGTGCTATAAGGCTTTCACTGATCACTGAACTAAACTCAACCTAATCTTGTGTGGCAAACATGTCAGTATAGATGTAAAAGAGGCCCTAAATCATGTGTGGGCATATCTGCTGATGCTTCTCACATCTGAGTTTTCTCTGTTAGCAGCAGAACATTTTGGCATGTCCAGATATGAGCCTCCCTACAACTTGTCCAGATCCAGGTCTTTGCCAACTGCCTTATGGCAATAAAAACGATGGGAAAACTAGCAGTGGGCAGTTGGCAAGACTTGGTGTCTTGTGAAGATATTCCTTTAGCATATTTTTTCCAGAAGTTGTTTCTCACCAACTGTAGTGTGTTTTCTGAGACAGTGACCTCATCAGATATTACTCAGTTTGGTTTTGTTTCCTCCCTTCTCTGCCTGTTACCTTGTAATTCTTAAGAGAACAATTTCTCCTAAACTCAACACACCCTTTCCTTATTTTATAACATCTTGATTCAAATATTCCAGCAGATAGCACACAAAACACAAATTCTTTTTTTAAGGTAAAACTTGATTTTCTCTGTCACCTTGGTTCTATGTGTCTGAATTTTTTAAAATCTTTTTTTTTTTTGGAGGAGGGAGATAGAACTTTTCTAGTACATAATGTAACAACTATTTAGAGTGAAACAGCTTTTTTGGCTCATATTTTAAAAAAATTGTGGTTCTGTTGGCCTTTTATCAGGATCTTATCAAACTTAATAATGACAGATTTGGATGAAAAATGAACTTCATGTGTTTTTTCCACCTAAGTTGATTTCACAGTTCAAATATTTGGTTTATATCAACAAAGTAATGATTGTTTAATTCTAATGATCATTGTGATTTACATAGATTGTTGAATAATGAGCTCAGATTCAGGGTTGCCAGATTATGTGAGGTTAAAATATATATTAATATATTATACTAGCCATTATTGTTGCTTTCATAGTTCAAGGGGAGTAAGCTTTATTTTCCTTTTGTATCCAAAATTGCAGTGCACATTTTATTAAAAACTGGCTTAAAAGCCTTCCTATCAGGTGGTATCTAAGCTAGTTCATGTGAAGGACTCTTGGTTTGGCTATCACAATATCTAGGGAGGCGTAGATGCAATATGCATCAATAAACTACAGAAAAACTCAAAATTGATCACTGCATTTATGTATTGAAATAATGTTTAAGCTTACTTTTTAAAAGTTCAACAATAATTCTTCTGCTACCACTTAATTTAAAGATGATTTGATGTACATAGATCTTTATTTTCCATACAAACAATTATTTTTAATTCATGGATGATCGAAGAAGGGACAATTTATAAATAAAGATAAAATTAATATACTATATTATTCTTTTCAACTCAGATGAAATTATTTGAGATAAACTTATTGATTTTCTATTCTTCTTTTAACATTTGTTGAAAGATTTAGCAAGATTTTTGTCAAATAGAAAAGTATTTTGTAAAAGTAATATATTACTTAATATTTTATTAATTTTTCTTTATTTGACTTCAGAATACTTTTTTTTCTCATTCCAGTGTTACTATCAAACAAGAAGTAGTTACATATTATTTGGCTTCAGATTACAAAATTATCAATCTGTATGAAATAAACAGAAATTGATTTTGTTTTATATCTGATAATAAATTATGCCATTGGATTCTATAAGTCAGAACATTAAATTCTCTGCTTTAAATGTGTTAACGATGTTCATCTTGTTAAAGCAAATATTTGGAAGAGTGATTCTTCAGCTCCCTTTCTTTGTATACATGGATAACTGTTTGCTGTAACTGATATGGATTTTTACTTCAATTATATAATAATATATAACTTTTCACTTCATGTTACTAGAAACATTTGCTTCATTTATTCCTGGCAACCATGCATTCGAAAGAAATGTCTTAACTTTTAATGTTGATAAGCAGTTGTAAATAAGTAGCATAAAATTAGCAAAAACATCTGTATTGATATCCAAAGAAATATTGTTGATTTCACGGGACAGGGGTAGGAGGTAATGATTGCAACCACCCCCCTTTTATAGTCAGAAGTACACAAAAAATGCATACTAGGATATTTTTCTTAGCCAATAAAACAGGATGGCTTGCATTTTGACATGACTCAGTTCAGATTTGCCTTATCTACTAGATAGTAGATAAGGCAGATCTGGTTGCTTGTCAGATCTTACTTTTGTGTACAAACACCAACTCATATTTTGTGAACTCTTGCCTTTCTACCTGTTGATTTGCTTTAAATATATTGTTTGTTTACTTGCTTGTACGATTGTTGCTGTTTAATCCTTTTTGCCCTTTTTCTTTTTGTTGCAAACTTTATTAATTCTCTTCATGTTATTTCTCTTGCATTTTGACAATGGCTTCTAATTCATCTGGTTACAGGTCCAGGAATAGGCTCTGCTTTAATGGGGACAAATCAAAATATGAGCTATGTGAAGTAAAGTTTTTGGGTTACATGTGGATCCAAAAATTACACAAAATAATTTTGGTCCCTTTTGATCGTCCAAATGACGAAGACTACTGTGAAAAGAATGCTAATGTATTTGCCAAATTCAATTTCTTGATGATCAAAGTTTGTCTCTTTTTATGATAGAAGCCCCAGACAATGCACTGCAAATTTTAAGAGAGCACTATTTATCCAAGGAAAGCTCAAAATAATATCCCTGTATATGGAATTAGCATCCCTATGCAAATCCGCCAATTAAAGGTTTTTGGGGAAATTATTGGTAATGGTTTGCTAATCACCATGGTCCTGAAAGACCTTCCATCTGATTTCAAGCCATTTACAACTGTTAATACTTAGAAAGACAAGCTACTAACATTTAGTGAATTTAAAGTAGCGTTGCAGGACTTCAAAGAAGCTGAAAAAATTATTCATGAGAATAATAGTGAGAATACCAAAATATCACTCTGAATGCCCAGACGAAAACCACAAACTAATGTGCCAGCCTGTTTCACTTGTAAATTCGGACATAAATTGCTCAAATACCCAGCAAATAATTCCCATTTAAAACACTATAGTTCCAATCCACCAAACAAAAATATTATCCGTCATGTTTGTCACAAACCAGGACATCAGAGTACTGATTGCAGAAACAAAAAGCAAGTTCATTTCATAAAAATGTGGAACATGTTTCAGATAATGAACATTCATTTATATTTCCTGTTGGACTAGACACCATTTCTAACAAAAATGGCTTACTTGTCAAATGTGGTGTTACCATGCATGTGATTACTGACAAATCTCAATTTCTTACTTTCAATAATGATTTTAATCCAGAAAATCATATCGAACTGGCAGATGGTAGTTGAACCAATAATATTGCTTTCAAAAGAGGCGATGCTCAAATCACTATAACTGATATGAACAGAAATATGCATGACTACATTTTAACAAGTGCTGTATATATCCCTACATTAAAAAAAATATATTCTCGGCACAGGAGCTTTTGTGAAATTTGGCCATAATTACTTGGAACTTATCTACCCTAATGGTGTCAAATTCAACATAAAAACAATGGATGGTTATACTATTTAAATACTGTAGTAACCTCCAAAAACGCTTCATGTGACCTAAAACAATGGCATCAAATTCTTGGACATTGCAATCTGAAAGACATTATACAACTACAAGAAGTCATGGATGGCATGAAAATTGTTGATAAATCAGATACAAACTGTGAAACCTGTATCCAAGGCAAAATGATACATTATAAAAACAAGTTACTCTACAAAAGGGCAACTAAAATATTAGACCTTATTCATTATGATCTCACTGACCCAATTGAACCAAGATCTTTAAATGGTTTCAAATATACACTTTGTTTCATGGACAACTATGCTGGTATAATTTTGGTATATATTCTGAAACAAAAAAGGGACACATATGCCACCACAAAGAAATGTCTGGCAGACATTGCTCCGTATGGCTCTGTAAAATGCCTAAGAAGTGATAAAGACATGGAATTCACATCGAAAAAGAAAAAGAAAAATCTTTTAATTACCAATAAAATGAAACATGAGAAATCTGCTCTATATTCTCCACATCAAAACGGTATGGCTGAAAGATATTGGCGTTTTTTATTTGAAATGTGTAGGTGATATTTAATAGAATCAAACATACCAAAGTTTTTGTTGTAGTATGCTATTATGACTGCTGCATATATTAGAAATCAGTGTTACAGTCAAAGAACAAAAGAAACGTTTGAAATGTTCATTGGTCACAAACCTAACCTCGCCAATATGCATACTTTTGGCACAATTTGCTATGACTACATACAAGATAGAAAGAAATTTTGTACTAAAAGTGAAAAAGCAATTTTCTTAGGCTACAATAAATCTAGT